>PKMM01017727.1:283820-531290 GCA_002933915.1 Eutrema heterophyllum
TTTGTTCTGCACTCTCATACTTCTTTAGATTGCCACACTCGTCAAAGAGATACATATTGGCAGTTGAGATTGACGAAGTGAGTCTTAATGTTTCGAGAATACCTTCTTTCTTAACCCGTCTCATGTTTTCTTCAGTCATTGTTACAATGAAGTCCACCTTTGTATTATCTACTACATTGTCTTTGATAGACTACACACAAGAAGAAGAAACAATTAGAAACAAACATACAAAAAATCTGATTAAACCAAGCATTCTACCTGGATAACCTCCACATCATCTATCTTCAGTTCTCCCAACCAATGCTTGTAATTCTCTGTCCAAGTACCTATAGGTAGCTCCGTGATTCTTATAGTTGTACCGACTGCCTCAAATTTACCAGTGCTTATGTAGGTATGATTCTCGGACTTATGTTTAATAATCTCTCCCTTAAAACCTCTATACCAGGGAAGCATATGTATCATTTTTTCACCAGCACAATGAAGCTTGATATTGTTGATAATATCTTTTGGGTTATACACTTATACTTCGGTATGAAAGTTGAATAACTCGATGCGATGCCTTTACATCCATTAATAAGTACTGTGGGAAGGACGGGCACATACCTAACAAGCCATTCACATATAAAGTTAACTAGTCTTAAAAAAATGTTTTGGGTGGGAAAAGAATTACATTATTGGCTCTATGTTTATCCCCAAATGATTGTGGTCTTTAAGTTGGAGCTGGTCATATTTGCGAAACAATGACATTGCTGGATCAGAGAGACTAGTACGAAGGTATCTGATAACACCATATTTTGCATGTTATAACCCCTTTATTTTTGTGTGTTTTATTCTCATTCATGCATACTTTGTTACATATCCATGCATAAGTGTCTCATTTAGCGTTAGGAGTGTGTTCTAGAGTCTTAGGGTGTATATTTGCATGTACATACCAGTTTAAGTCATTTTCATGTGTTCTTGGAGTTGGAGAAGTTAGAGGAGTGTGGATAGCAACCATGGATGGTCAATGAGGCAAGAAGAGCAAGGAAAACATGAAGGAGAGGCTGTCAAGCCATTCTATCGGTCATTTGACAAAGATGTCACTTCTGTCAAGCTCCTGCCAAGCCATTTTATCGGCCATTTGGCCGATAAGAGCTGACCGATAAAAGCATCAAGTATATGTGTCTAGAAGATCGACTCGGATGGAAGCCTTCCCTTTGGATTTAGCTTTGGAGCTCTTCATCAAAGTTGTAGAGAATTGAGTTAGATTTCCAATGGAAGTGGTTTAAACTAATTCTGGGTTGTATTGAAGAAGTTACAGCCGATTAAGTAGACACATATCAGCTCTGCCGCGAAGGAGGATGCTTCCGAGAATGAAAGCTCCCTGGTGAAGTTTATATCGGCCATATGGCCGATAAAGTGGCCCGATAAACTGCCAATCCGGACCAAAAATACATTTTAATACATTTTTCTATAAATACCCCACTTAAGTTGTAATAAACATTAAGTTTTTTTCCCCACACGAAAAGTCTTCTCTTTTTAGACTTGAGAGAGTTCAAGAACACCTCTTGGTGTTCTTGAATGGATCTTCATGTATATGCCACATAAGGGAAGATTTCTTCACTTGTTTTATATATTATGTCTTGTTGATTATTCTTCTTTCTTTTCTATGGTTTACTTTTGTGATTTGTGTTGTTTTTGTAAGTTGACTTTTTCTGGGTTCTTTGTGTTCTTCATGTTCTTGTGAATAGATTTTTGTTGGATCATGTTGAGCCTTGATTTGGTTGATTGATGGTTAGATGATGGTGATTTAGGATGATCGTAGATAAATCTTTCACTTAGGTTCTTAGGTTAGTTCTTACTGCTAGATTTGACATGATAAACCAAAATCTAGTACTACATCTAGATTAGGTAGTTTTAGTTTGGCGTGACAAACCGAACTAAAGCTACACCCTAGGATTTTTGGTCTCGTCCCATGCTTTAGGGAAGAGATTCGAGTAACTAGATTAGATTTGTTCATTCGAGTCTTGAACTTAGGCATTTCACTCCTGACCCGAGTCTAAATGAATTGTTTGAACCGAATCTTTTGTGAGCTTCGCATATCTTAGCCAACGGAAGTTGCTGTCTAGGGTGTTAAGTGAACTAAATGGACTTGTTATTGATGCTCATTGGTCATTGGATCGCGAATGGAAGTTTATGACGGTTGATGATTGATGTAGGGATTGATACCACGGAAGTGGATCAATATATTGCTTGTGTTCCATGTTCTAAGATAGTGTTTAATGCTTCCAAATGAATCATTGTTTAATTATTAATCATCTCGTTGATAGTTTAAGCCATGATCCAACGTTTTCTTTCTTTCGTCTTTTATTTTCTTTCTTGCATCTCTTTTGTTTCTTTTTTTATATAAACATAAAAGCGTTCTGCTCTAGATTAAGAAGTTTCTTGCATTCCTAGTGCTTCAATCTTAACCCCTTATGGATTGACATCTCAAGTGCTACAATGACATGAGTACACTTGGGAAATTGAACACGAAAATATCCCGTATCAGTATCCTGGCTCGGATGCATCTTTTCCACCCTATGAACATGTACATGATTAGTAATAGCATAGATAGACGAGAGAAAATAAGCAGCTATACTTACAAGTGCTCGTGTACCGAATTGACCTATTGGTGTAAGCAGGTTAATGTTGTTGCTGCCAACAAAATTGTGCGCCATCTTGATGATGGTTTCGAAAAAACCACTTTCTCTGTGATGATAAACTGTGTCCTTAGCTACGTGAGCAGCTACTGCAGTAACCGTCTGTGGCCTAAGGAGGCTTTCATCCCACTTTAACGAATAGTGTAAAACCTTTCTTTTCCTAGGTTTGAGCCCATCAGCCATCATCGGAATGGACCTCTTAAGATTCGCCTTGAAGTACAGTATAAGATCTTTGTATATAAAGTCTTTGTACGTAATTTCCTTTTCTTCCCAATTTCGAAGCGGTCAAAGCTGAATTGAGAAAATCACATCGTCAGCATAAATATAACGAACAAAGTTCAAGATATGTAAGGTCATACCAATGGTGGAAGAAGCAAATCTTTTTGGGCTTGAATATTCTCTTTCGTTTTGGAAAATGCCAGTTCAATGGCTTTTCCGTCTTTGTCATCTTCCCAGACAAAAGTCTTCCTGTGATTTGAAATATCGGTAAAAAATTGAACTGCGTCTGTGTTTGAAAAATTAGCCAGCCCGTACAAAAAAAAAACAAATTAGTATGCATATATCACAAGTCAATAGAGTTATACAAAACATATAGTACGTGAAACTCCACATCTCATACTCCTACCTTATAGTAGGTGGAACTCCACGTCTCATACTCCCTTTTCTGCTTGTTTTTCCATCATTTGTAGTCATGCATGGAGTAAAAAGTCACAGTATCTTTGACTTTTGTAGCCTGAGTATATTTGTCTCTTGTAGCCTGAGTTTTGACCATGTCAACCACTGTATAGAAGATATATTATGCAAGTATGAAAATGAAACCTACCTTCACAATCGGAGTCACGAACTCGAAAATAAATGCTGGAATCATTAGCAGTGACAGCTAGTATCGGTGAAAAAAGTTTAATAATAAGCCTTTAATATGAGATCCATCCACATCTTGGTCCGTCATAACCATGACATGTCTGTATCTCAATGAGTTAGCATCGTCGTAGATGACACCTTGTTTGAGCCCCAAAATCTTCTTTATATCCTTGATTTGCTTATTGGATTCGAGATTTCTTCGACTGGCTCTCCTCACATTCAAAAAATTTCCACAAATTGGATAGATACCAAATCTCTCCGAATTAGTGGCGGATCTAGAAATTATTTTTACCGGGGTCATAAATACGATTGGTGAAACCAGAGCCGACCCAGAGATTTAAAAGACTTGAAGCAAGAAATTGTTTTGGTTGTGCACTATTTATGAACATGAAATTTTGATTATCTGCATATTGTAACGCAACCTCGAAGTCCAAATTAATTATTTAAGAAAATAAAAGGGAATAATAACGAGTGGCTAATGACTGAATATAATTATGGTTTAATCCATGTTTGAATAGATTTAAAATCCGTTTCAATTGTGGTTTAAATCACTTAATGACATGACTCATGATAGAAATTGATTTAATTTCAATCCAGTTTAATTTTAGCTTAAAAGGAAATCTAGTTTAATTAGTTATGAAATTTGAAAGGAAAAAAAATAGAGAGGAAATCAGAGATATATAGAGAGTGAGATAGAGTGGCGGATCCAAACTTATTTTTTACTCAGGTGCTACATTTTACAATATTTTTTTCTTATAAAACCTATTAAAAGACTATATTATATATATTTTGTTTAACACACTAAAAATATACTCCATGTTTATTTTATTTTTTGCTTTCAAAGTAATAACAAAAGCAAAATATTGTCTTCTATTATATATACTATATTGCCGTTAAAAAAAAGTATGTATACTATATTTTAATAAATTACTATATGAATCAAATTAAGTTGGATATACCATTTTCAATGTATTATATAATCGTATGTTAAAAAACTATGATCATATGGTTAACAAAGACCTATAATCAAATAATATCTTGTAACTTTATCACTTCGATTAAAAGAAATTTAAAATTTATTCGTTGTCAATGATAGTGAACTTTTTACGGTTCACACAATTACCCAATGTGCACAATGCCTCAATCTAATGGCATCTCATTGCAGCACTTTGGGATCGAATCCACAAGGAAATAAGAACGACGCACTAAGAATACAAGACGCTATCTAATCTAAGCGATAATTGGGGTTGAGTTTTTTATCGAACAAGTGAAACATACAGAAAGTTAATAAGTGACAGGACGCAATTTCAATTCCAATAAACGAGAAGCAAAGTAATCAAGAGAACGTTTAATATCGATTTAAACAAACGAATTCTCGAGTAAAGTTAACGACTCGGGTGATCCTTTAATCTATTCAAGATGCTCAAACATTCGACTAAATACCTCCTTAGGCCTTAGAACACTGCTAAAGATTAATTCACGTCCATGGTATTAACCCCTTTCTTAGTCATAAACCGTCATAAACGTCCGTTCGCGATTCTATGACTAACAAGCAATGAACACAAGTCTAAATAGCCACAATTCACCTTATACTACAACTTCCGTTGGCTAAGATATGAAAAGCACTCATTAAATTCGTTCAAGACTTTCATCAAACACCTTCCAGGTGATGAAACTCCCTAGGTTCTAGATCGACTAGATCAAGGTCAATCTAGCATTAAGACCACTTAATGAACAAGGATTTCAAGTAATCTAACTCCTAAACATCAAGAACAAACCTAGAATCACCCTAATCTACTTCACCCAAGAATCCTAAAAGAACTACTCACACATAGCCAAATCACAAATATAAACCATACAAATGAAAGCCATAAGCAAAATAAGAGAAAAGTAGAAGAGGATTCAAGAAAACTTCACTAGATCTTCTTAGGATTACAAATCTTCAAATCAAGAACAAGGTTTTCTCTCTAGAGTTTTTGTTAAAAGTCATAAAAGGTACATAGATCTGGTCCAAAGACCNAGAACTACTCACACATAGCTAAATCACAAATATAAACCGTACAAATGAAAGCCATAAGCAAAATAAGAGAAAAGTAGAAGAGGATTCAAGAAAAATTCACTAGATCTTCTTAGGATTACAAATCTTCAAATCAAGAACAAGGTTTTCTCTCTAGAGTTTTTGTTAAAAGTCATAAAAGGTACATAGATCTGGTCCAAAGACCAATAATTATACAGCTTTTGGCGTCCAAAGTCACCAAAAATTAGGTGAAGTAGAGAAAAAGACGTTTTTGCACTGTTTCAGAAGGCTAGTTTTCGGTTTGATACGTCTTCACTAAATCCGCCATAACTATCGCACTACTGCTCAGAATGACTTGAAACCAAAAACCAATTCCATTGGAAAGCTAACTCAATTATCTAAAACTTTTATGAAGAGCACCGAAGCTAAATCCCAATGGAAACCCTTCTTCTGAGTCGATCTTTATAGCACTTCGGACGGTTTAGGCCCAGAAAATGGTCAAAGTAGGGGATCGATCGATCCCAAAAAAATATGAGATCGATCGATCTGGAAGTGTAGGTCGATCTGGTCCTGTTTCTCCACCTTCTTCGTTTGCTCGCCAGACTGGACATGTGCTCAGTGAAATGACGATAACTTCCGCAATAAGGCTCCGAACTTGATGAAATAACCTTCGTTGGAAAGATGACTCAATTTCCTACAATTCATATTCATTGTTCCAAGGCTGAATCGGAGCGCAAGGTCTTCTTATGATCCGATCTTTCAGGTACTTCGGACTAGCTCTGCTTTGGCATTTCACTTGTTTTGCACCAAAAAGCGTATCCTCCATTTTCTTCAAGTTCCATGCACTCCCTTTTGTTCCAAATCACTCCTAAGAACCCTAATTAATATGAGACTCCAGATGGTAAAATACACGGTTATCAGTCAACAAAAGATATCAAAATGAATATGTTCATATTANAGACCTATAATCAAATAATATCTTGTAACTTTATCACTTCGATTAAAAAAAATTTTAAAATTTATTCGTTGTCAACAAAAGATATCAAAATGAATATGTTCATATTATAGCTTTTCTCTAAAAATTAACCATTGATCTTCAACGCTCTTAGATTCGTCTGAATATTATAGAAATACAAACATGATTTTTCAAACATATCTTTAGCGTGAATCAAAAGATTCCTCTCTGGTTTAATTAAATGTAATGAAACAATAGATTTGGTTATATAAATGTAATGCAATCTTGATGTGCGATTATGTGTCTATAAATCAAGTTCCTTCTTCTCCTTGTGTTACCAGCAATCTCTTATGGCTTCAATAGGGTTGTATGAAGCATTAGTAACATTCTATTTCTTTTTTCACATTCTATTTCTTTTTTCACATGAAACCTTTTTATTACTTGCTCATCCAAAACCACCGTAAAAACTACCCTTGAAACTGGCCGGTTCCTGGTGTGCTCGGGAGGCTCCATCGCATCTATGACTACAGTGTTGAGGTTCTCGAGCACTCCAACCTGAATTTTCAATTCAAGGGCCCGTGGTTCGCTGGAATGGATATATTGGTGACAGTTGATTTGGCTAATATCCATTATATATTGACCTCAAACTTCTCAAATTACATCAAAGAACCTGAGTTCCAAGAAGTTTTTGAAGCTTTTGGAGACGGGATCATCAACTCAGACTCGGAGCTATGGAAAAGGAAGGCATCTCAGGCTACATTCAACCATTAAGGGTTCCAAAACTTCTCAACATTTACCACGAAAAGTAAACTCACGGACGGGCTTGTACCTCTTTTCAATCATTTTGCAGAGGAAAAGATGGTTGTGGACTTGCAAGATGTGTTCCAGAGATTCATGTTCGATACAACCTACATTTTTCTAACCGGGTCCGATCCTAGAAGTCTCTCCATTGAAATGCCAGAGGTTGAGTTCGCTAAAGCTCTTGATGATATTGGAGAAGCGATTGTGTATAGGCATATTGCGCCGAGATTCTTGTGGAAGCTTCAAAAATGGATTGGAATCGGACTAGAGAAGAAGATGATGGAAGCTAATGCCACTCTTGATCGTGTTTGTAAATAATTCATATCAGCCAAGAGAGAAGAGATCAGATCACAAGGGATTACTCATTCCGATGGAGATAGTAAAGATCTTTTGACATACCACATTAAACTTGATACAAACAAGTACGAGCTCTTGAATCCGGAAGATGATAAGTTCCTCAGAGACTTCGCAGTAGGTATCATGACAGCTGGGAGAGATACCACGGCCGCTACACTCACTTGGTTCTTTTGGATTCTGTCTGATCTGAAAACCCTAATGTCTTAACCAAGATTCTCCAAGAGATCAACACAAATCTACCAAAAACCGGAAATGGCCAAGACAAGTCATCGTACCTGAACAAGCTGGTGTATTTACATGGCGCATTGAGTGAATCATTGAGGCTCTACCCACCAGTTCCATTTGAACACAAGTCTCCAATCAAACCGGATGTGCTTCCAAGTGGGGATAAAGTCAAATCAAATACCAATATTATGATCTTTATTTACGCGTTGGGGAGAATGAAAGCCGTATGGGGAGAAGACGCGATGGATTTCAAGCCAGAGAGATGGATTTTAGAGACATGAGAGTTGAGACATGAGCCTTCTTACAAATTCTTATCGTTCATGGCCGGCCCAAGAACATGTCTAGGTAAGAATTTGGCTATGAATCTGATGAAGGCAGTGATCGTGGAGATATTACAAAACTATGAGATTAGGATCGTCAGTGGACAAAAGATTGAGCCAAAACCAGGTCCTATGCTTCACATGAAGCATGGGTTTAAAGTCACAATTGCTAAGAAATGCTCAAACTTGGAGTGAAATGCTCAAGTTGCTTTTAATTTCTTTTCACTAAAAACGAACATAAAACATGCGATTAACAAGGAGATCACAAAGCATGGTCCTAAAAAATTGATAATTAATTAATGATTTCTGAAATGTTTTTTTCTACGTTAATTAAGATGTATTTAATCAATGCTCCACTTGTATTAAACTCTTTCACATAATCATTGAATATATCATTTAATAGTTTACAAATGTACGTAGTGTATTCAACTTGAAATGGTTTTATTCATGCTTGAGTTATGAGTTATAAATTAAAAACTCTTTGGCTATATGATTGTAAAAAAATCGCCATCATCACAATCTGCGGGATACTGAGATCTTCTTTGCATTTCAACCAACTCATCTAAACAAGATTGCTGAAAGAAGCGTAATTCTCAAGAGCATCAATAAACCAAACATAATAATGTTCAAAATTTCGCTAGGCGGCTCAGTTGGGCCTAGCGCCTAGCGAAAAAATCGGGGATTAGTTTTTGACATTTTAATGTCTTTCTAACATGTTAATCCATTATAATTTATAGTGTCAAAATAATATTATGCTCAAGATTGGATAAAACACATAAAAACATATATTATGTCTAATACATTATGATCTTCATTAAAAATATGAACATAAGTTGAATTTATAAAAATTTTGAAACAATTAAATTATTTTAAACTTTTTNTCAGACCGCAAATTCTACAGACTTCACAGTTGTTTTTGGTAGACACTTACGAGACGCACCACCATAGGTACCTGCGCCTTCATCACCATTGCCTCCTCGCACAACGGTTCGTTTTCCTTGGCCTAAGATCAGCGAGAAGGCCATGATACGTTTGAGAGATAATTACGAGGGCTCCGATAAGGAGATTACAGAGAGCCGGGCTTGCACGCACAAGCCTCTTTCAGAGGAGTGGGACGATTATGACTCCATCTTCTACAACGCCTGGCATGAGGTTGATGTGCGCCCCACTCGATTTGTGGACACGCACACTATGAGACATCTGGGTTTCGACAGAGAGCTTGATGGTTTGATCCGGAAAATCGGACTGGGGACGATGCCTACGCGNCTAGCTAATATTATGATATGGACTCTATAATTCTACAAAAAAAATATACCATTTCGATATTATAATAATGGAGTATACTATATGATGTTTCATAATCAGATTTTTTTATTAAAACATGTCACATAATTTTTTTTACACCTGATTGTTTTATTAAAATCAAACATCACAAAATTATTTCAAAAATCATGATCATGCATGTTCTGTTATTCGTTCTCGCTGCAGCATCGGCTAGTCTCGCGGCACCAGAAGATGGAGTAGAAAACAGTGTTTCTTGCAATTATTATTTTGATGCTTTAGAAGATCATTTGCCACTACAAAGAAAGCAAGATCATTTCACTTGTTACAGTGACAAACGGTAACACTTTCGTCATGCCCAAGTCCATTAGAAAACAAGTCAAAAAAGCCCAACACTTGTGAAGTAGCTTATAGGAGAAGCTTGTATAGTTTCTTCTTATAGGAGAAGCTGCATTTGATGGATTATCACAATATATATATGATAAGAGTTAGGGGTTTATATCAGATCTGGATTCCTTTGAGGTTCTGTTGTTCGTTTGTCCAATATAAATTACGTTTTGATTTCTTCTCTCTCTTTCTCACTCGCTTTCAGTTTTCAGAGAGAGAGAGATTGATGGATGAGCAATACCTTGGAAAGTGGGATGATGCCGAATTTGTGGAGGCCGCTGTGAAGGCCCAAGAAGAGTATTATCTCTCTCTTCGGCAACCTCCGTCTGCTCCAGCGATTCTATCGGTTAGGTTTTTGTTTTGTTTTTCCCCTCTCTGTGATCACGATGATATACTGCTACTTGTTTTTTCTCGTTTGTAATTCTCATATTGTTCTTGCGGGATACGGTTCGATTACATCTTTTTGAGTTTTCATTTCATTTTTCAATAATCTCTCTGATATTATGGTTAACCACATTAATTGTTCCAGGGACCTGAACGTTCTCAGGGAAAAAAGAAAGAAACACTGTCCAAAAATGGTGGTATGATTAAATGTTCGACTACTTAGACGTTTTGTCCAATATAATTTGTTTTGGGGGTTTTAGATTTGCAGTTGTCAGGGATGGGGGCTTGTCCTGGTTTCCCAAAGACATTCCTTAAATTCTACGACCGTGTCTATGAGCTGGTGGATGATCCTTCAACGGATTCAATCATCTCATGGGGCAAAAGCAACAAGAGTTTTGTCATTTGGAATCAAGAAGAACTCTTTCGCAGA
The DNA here is from genome assembly GCA_002933915.1 of Eutrema heterophyllum. Lineage (NCBI taxonomy): Eukaryota > Viridiplantae > Streptophyta > Magnoliopsida > Brassicales > Brassicaceae > Eutrema > Eutrema heterophyllum. Next base: position 294,520 of record PKMM01017727.1, read on the forward strand.
AAGATGCTCTTGACATTCCGTTGCCGCACGGTCACAGAGTTTATCTCCAAGCTTAAGCATAATGTAAGTTTTTTTTTTTTTGAATTCGCACAAGATTATCTCTCAGTTTTATATATATATAAAAGTGTGTTCTTGTTCTTGTACTGGTAGGGCTTTAAAGAAATTAAGGGGTCTAGTGGTGGGCAATTGGAATTCGGTAATAGGAGGTTTGTGAAAGGTCAACCTGAGCTTCTGTGGCTGATGCATGCCAATGCCGTGGATGCAAGGATGAGGGCTATCGAAGCTCAAGCGAAAGTGAATAATGGCTTGCAAAATCTGAAAATTTGATCAGAATCATCATCATCATCATCATGCTTGCTTTTGTTGCGCACATCTCTCCATCTTTACGAATAGACTTTTCGTTCGGTTGTATCAAGAATTTGTATTGGAGATTATTATGCATTTTGGGGCTTTTCAGAAACACTATCTATCTTGATCATTTTCGCGTCTGAATCAGAAAGAAGATAGTGTCAGATAGCTTGATTCATATAATCCATCTCTTAAGTATGTTCCCAAAAGGAATGAAGCAAAACCAGGCTGTCTTTTTAAACCAGAGAACCTTCAAATATATTAATTTATTACCCATCGTTAGGAGACAATTGTGCAAAAGATTCAGTCGTACATAAGAACCTATTGCAGTGACAAAATTGTCAGACACAGCAAAATCTCCACAAGAATTTGACACTTTCTATAACTCTTTCAAGGGACACGAGAATTTGGCTCATTCTTCTTCTTATTCAGACCAAGCTTCCTAAGCCAACACCACAAACCTGTATGCTTACTGCTCTTGACGACACTTTCATCTTTAGAGACCTCAACAGCTCCATCACTCTGCTCCTTTCATTTGCTGCTACTACTCTCACCTTCCTCCGCCAAGATCTGTACACCACACTCAATAATCTTGTCATCGTAGCCTTGCAGCTGAATTCAAATTGAATTTCGCTCGTATTCACATCCACTTCAACGCATCTGTGTTCTCTTAACAGGGCTCCAGAAAATACGAACATATGTTCATTTAGGAGTTGAGGATACCCTGACGAAGATCTCGAATAGTATTCAAGTTCATTGATGAGAACCCCTTTGCTTTTTAGACTACAAACAATGTAAGTGCTGTACGAGACCTGTTCGATTGGAGAAAGCAGGAAGCAAGCTTTGAATCTTGAGGACGCAGAGAAAGTCCCCGAAGAGATGGTTATGGAGTTTCCGTTGGCTTTGTGAGTGAAATCTGCAGGGACTTCTTTACCAGGTAAGCATACAAACATGTACGCCCATCGTTGTATGATTGCTCTTCTTGCTTCTTCGTCTAGTTTCAAACAGTTGAGGAAACTGACTTGTCTGGTTGGATCGTAGAAATTGGAAGATACTCTTATCACGTCTTTCTCCGATTTAACACACTTGCAGTCGTTGAGACTAATATACGCTCTTGGTTCATCGAACGAGAAACAGACGCTTTTGAGCGATCCACAATCAGTTGCATCGAGTCCCAAAAGCCAAGGCGGAAGACTCTGCAGTGACACCAGCTTTCTGCAGTTCTTGATGGTAAGACCATATAGACGAGGGAGACCATATATGACGCAATCTGGAATCTTCTTTATATCAGTGTTGCTTAGGTCTAGATGTGTTACGCTTTCAGGGACATGTGTTAATCTCTTGAGGCTTCTGCTGCCTATCTCAAGATTGCTAAGACGAAGCCAGCTTCCAGCAATGGATGCAGGAACATCTTCTATCTTTGTGTTTCCGACATCAAGAAACTCGATGTTTATTGTTAGGACAATTGTGAAAGGATTCAGTCGTACATAAGAATCTATTGCAGTGACAAAATTGTCGGACACAACAAAATCTCCACAAGAATTTGACACTTTCTATAACTCTTTCAAGGAACACGAGAATTTGGCTCATTTTTCTTCTTACTCAGACCAAGTTTCCTAAGCCAACTTCACCAACCTGTATGCTTACTGCTTTTGACGACACTTTCATCTTTAGAGACCTCAGTGGCTCCATCACTCTGCTCCTTCCATTTGCTGCAACTACTCTCACCTTCCTCCGCCAAGATCTGTACACCACACTCAATAATCTTGCCATCGGTGTACCTGCAGCTGAATTCAAATTGAATTTCGCTCGTATTCGCATCCACTTCAACGCATCTGTGTTCTTTGAACAGGCCCCCAGGAAATACGAACAGGTGTTCTGTTAGGAGTTGAGGATACGGTTCAGAACATCCCCAAGGCCAAAAATTAAGTTCATTGATTAGAACCCCTTTGCTTCTTAGACTACAAACAATGTGACTTCTGAACGAGACCTTTTCGATTGGAGAAAGCAGGAGGCAAGCCTTAAATCTTGAGGACGCAGAGAAAGTCCCCGAAGAGATGGTTATGGAGTTTCCTTTGGCTTTGTGAGTGAACTCTGCGGGGACTTCTTTACCTGGTAAGAATGCATAACTGTAAGCCCATCGGTGTATGATTACTCTTCTTGCTTCTTCATCTAGTTTCAAACAGTTGAGGAGACTGACTGGTTTGTTAGGATCGTCGAAAGAGGAAGATATTTTTATCTCATCTTCCTCCGCCAAGATCTGTACACCACACTCAATAATCTTTTCATCGTTTACGTTGCAGTTGACTAAGCTGGATGCAAATTGAATCTTGAATTCAAACAGAATCTCGCTCGTAGTCGCGTCCACTTCAAGACCTATGTGTTCTTTAAACAGGGCCCCAGAAAATACTAATAGATGTTCAGTTCGGAGTTGAAAATCCCATGGCAAAGATATCCAATAGCATTTAAGTTCATTGATGAGAACCCCTTTGCTTCTTAGACTACAAACAATGTGAGGGCTGAACGAGACCTTTTCGATTGGAGAAAGCAGGAGGCAAGCCTTAAATCTTGAGGACGCAGAGAAAGTCCCCGAAGAGATGGTTATGGAGTTTCCTTTGGCTTTGTGAGTGAACTCTGCGGGGACTTCTTTACCTGGTAAGCATACACACTTGTAAGCCCATCGTTGTATGATTACTCTTCTTGCTTCTTCATCTAGTTTCAAACAGTTGAGGAACCTGACTTCTTTGGTTGGATTGTAGAAAGAGGAAGATACTCTTTTCCCCGATTTAACACTAATACATGCTCTTGGTTCATCGAACGAGAAACAGACGCTTTTGAGCGATCCACAATCAGTTGCATCGAGTACCAAAAGCGAAGGCCGAAGACTCTGCAGTGACACCAGCTTTCTGCAGTTCTTGATGATAAGACCATATAGACGAGGGAGACCATATATGACGCAATCTGGAATCTTCTTTATATCAGTGTTGCTTAGGTCTAGATGTGTTACGCCTTTAGGGACATGCGTTAATCTCTTGAGGCTTCTGCTGCCTATCTCAAGACTGATAAGACGAAGCCAGCTTCCAGCAATGGATGCAGGAACATCTTCTATCTTTGTGTTTCCGACATCAAGAAATTTGATGTTGCTAGAAATATCTGGAAAAGTTCAATCTCGAGCAACCGTTCATGTTGACTCTCTCAAGAGATGTTAAGTTGATGTTGGTGGGAATAACTCGTAGCTTTACGCAGCCGCTCATCTCCAATTTTGTCAGTTTGTGTAGATTCCCAATAGAAGAGGGAATAGCTCGTAGCTTTTTGCAGCCACTCATATCCAAATCTGTCAGTTTGTGTAGATTCCCAATAGAAGAGGGAATAGCTCGTAGCTTTTTGCAGAAACTCATATACAAATCTGTCAGTTTGTGTAGATTCCCAATAGAAGAGGGGATAACTCGTAGCTTTTCGCAGTAACTCATATCCAAATGTGTCAATTTGTGTAGATTCCCAATAGAAGAGGGAATAACTCGTAGCTTTTCGCAGTAACTCATATCCAAATGTGTCAGTTTGTGTAGATTCCCAATAGAAGAGGGAATAACTCGTAGCTTTTTGCAGGAATTCATATCCAAATTTGTCAGTTTGTGTAGATTCCCAATAGAAGAAGGAAGATCCACCAAACTTGTGCAATAATAAAGTATCAATTTCTCGAGATTAGTAGCCTTCGAAAGATTTGGGATTTCTTTCAACTGATGGGAAGAGCTCAGATCTATCGTCTTGAGATTTGGAAGGGGCTACATGTGTCAAACACAACAAATGAGAAAAATCATATGGTGTTGTTTTTCAAGATTTTAATAGATAACAAAAAACCAACCTGGATTCCTCCCCAGAGCTTTTCGAGATTGCTGTATTTCATTTTGAGCTCGATAAGACATTCTGGTTGAAATGTTGGAGGAAGACGTTTTCCTGGGTAGAAACGCCAATCAAGAATACTTAGACGAGGCAGATATTCCATGTCCTCTGATAGTCCCAATGTAACCTTATTAGGATGGATTCTTAAGAATCGAAGATTAGGCATTCCTTCAAAAGCTCGCCCACTTATAGAGAACTTGCCAATCTTCTTGGACAGATCAAATGATATACCTATGACAGATCCAGTGCCCTAAAAAAATATTCCAAAAGAAGACAGATGAAATTGTTATAAAAAACAAAAAATTGTTGAGCAAGTTATTTATGTATGTAAAAACTTACTGTTTTCTTAGCTAGTGCATCACGAATCTCTTCAGCCTCTACTAAAAACTGACGTTTCCCGGGCTCATCTGACTGTTCATGAACAACATGTCTACCCAACTGTTCTAGTAAAGAGTGCATCACTATAAAATGATAAGGGATACTATTTATGTTGGACATTTTGATTTGGACAAGAGATTTGATGGCTAGGGTCTTCAGCCCGTTTTCGACATCCAAATTACTGTCAGCGAGCATGGTTGTCACATCATCAACAGAACTATTGTTGAAGAAGCATGCAATGTGGAGAAACAGAGCTTCATCTTTCTTTGATAATCTGTCATATCCTACTCTTAACACATCCTCAATTTTTCTATCAAGACTAAATTCGATCCTAGATAACTGAAGTTCCCACTCGTGCTTGCTCTCCCCACGCAGAGATGAACCCACAACACAAAGGCCTAACGGAAGATTACCGCAAAGCCTTGCTACTCTAATTGCAAGCTCTTCAAAACCATCTCGTACAGAACTCTGTTTGAAAGCAGACATGCATAAGATCTCAAGAGCTTCTTCTCCGGATGGAAAATTCACATGGTAGATATCGTTAATCCCATGTGCCTTCAAAATCTTTTTATCTTCTGTGGTCACGATGATCCGACTTCTAGGACCGAACCAAGAAGGTTCTCTAGCCAAAGCCTCTAGTTTCTCTAGGTCATCTACATCATCAAGAATGATAAGCACTCTTTGATCTTGTAGCCATTCTTTTATTGCACCTAAGTGACGTATCCTCATATCCCTTTGGTTCAAAATCTTAGACAGAAGTTGGTTTTGCAAACGCAACTTCGAATCATAATCATCAACACCTATTGTGCTCCTATAACTTCCTCCTCTGAGGTTCTCCATAAAACAGCTAAGTCCATAATCGCTAGAAAGTTGATTGTATAAAGCTCTAGCAATGGTGGACTTACCAATTCCCGCAGGACCCCAGATTCCAATCATCTTGACATCATCGCACTCGAGGCATAACAAAGAGTCCAGATTTGTCAAGTGAGCTTCAAGTCCCACCTTCCCGTCAAAATCCCTCGAAGGTGTGACATTCAGTTTGTTTGAAACATCTGTAGCAATCTTTTGGATCATATCTGCTTCGTTAGCCCTAACAAAAANTCTTGTAGGTTCAAATAAACATTCATCAGTTTTTTAAAGGCTAGGATGGTGTAAGACTTTGTTTCAGTGTTTACATGCGGCAACTCGCTTTGGTCTACTCCTAGAGACATCATCATCTGACACTTTGCTCTGTGGATGATGTGAGAATCTCACAACTTTAATCATTGGCTTGATTTAGGTTGAGTATGCTTAGAAGGACTTAAGAGAAAATTGAGAGAAAAACTGTATAGTATATTTTAGTCAAGAATTCGGTGTCTTACAATATGGATGGTGTTTTGAACTTATACCAGCTGAAAACATAACTGTATAATCTTAATTATTTACATTAAATTCGGAAATAAATGTATGATCTTCATTTTTAATGCTGAGCTTGATTCCAGGGTTTCAAATTGATGCGCTTTTACTTGGTCAAATGCATGCTTCTGCTCCCAACGACCTCGCTCCTGTCCTTCGTGCTCGGTTCTTCCAGCTTGTCAGCTTGCTCTTCTTTGAGACCTTGCTTGCCTCAGCTCGTAACCAGGCTCAAGATACCTCGTTGTGGGCGGAGCCTTCCTTGTCGAGCCCGTTTACTCAGGCTGGGCCTAGAATGCGGAATCCGGGCCCAACAGTTGACCCCCAGCATCCTTATTGACTTTGTTATTGAGGATGCGGAGCTGCAATCTCGGGTCTTGATTGATTCCTTAGTTAATGCGATCTCGCAATCTTGGTCCTTGATTGGTCTTTTGCTTGCTCAATGGCGAGATTGCGTGGATCTTATGTGCGATATTTAAGGGAAGTGATAGGGCGAGTGGGCGGTTTATAAATGAACGGTTCACGTTGTTTCAGTTTCCCACGTCGCCTCAACTTCCCACTTCCCAAAGTAATGATGTCCTCTTTACGGCCTTTTTTTTTAGTTGTTTTTAAATTAATTTACCCTTCTTCTTTTATCTTTTCCTGTAAAAAGTTCTTCCCCATTGTTTCCGGCATACTTGCTTCATCCTCGATTTCTTTTTACTTTTTACTCTATGGCTTCCTCTTCTCAAACGAGCGCTCCACTCGCCCTCACCAATCAATTCGGGCCTCACTCGGGGAGCACGATCTCGGCTGGGGAGCTCAAGAATATTTCTTCCTTGTGCGGACTCGATTTCGGTGATTTCCTCATCCCATCGGATGATGATTCTCCGGAAAATCCTCTGGAGGGTTATGCATGCGGTTATGCAGTGTTCTTTTTGAAGTGCCGCCTCACTTTTCCTATCCCAACCGCCATCCTTGACATGATCGACGACCTCGGGCTCGCCCTACCCCAGCTTATGCCCAACGCGATGAGAAATCTAGTTGCACTCTGGGTGTGTTCTAAAGAGACCGGGGTTGTTTAGCACCGAGGACTTCCGCCAGCTTTTCAATGTCAAAGCGAACTCAAACCTTCGCGGGACCTACTATTTTCCGGCGAAGGTTAACCGGTCTATTTTCAGGTTCAGTGCGAGGGAGGATAAGTGGTGGGAGCAGTGGTTCTACTTTAGAATATCCGAGAAGTCTATTGAGGGTGAATCGATCCTTCGGCGCTCCTGGGCTAAGATTTCTGGTCAGCGTGAACCCTAGGAAGCCGGCTCGCATCCCTTTTTAGGAATTCCTTAATCGGTTATTCTTTTATTCTGATTTAGCTTTTCCTTTTGCAGAGTCTATTGATTCCTTGAGGACCGTGACGGCTGAGGTTCAACAGCTCATCAATTTTATTAGAGAAGAGAGCTCCGACTGGAAGTTGTTTACTGTTGATAGGATTCTGCAGGCTCGCGATCGTCCAGCTCCCAGGCTGTCCGTTGCGACTGCTCTCCGGCTCGCAGGTCCGTATTTTATTATTGTTGTTATCATATTTTTTTTTTTGTAAGTCTTTTTCCTTTTTGATTGACGTCGCTTGGTTTTGAAGGTCCTTCGTCTCCCTCAACTCAAGCTCCATCTCCCTCAACTCGAGCTCAAGTCTTAACTCAAGTTCAGGCCTCGACTCCAGCCCCATCTCTTATTCCGAAGCTTGAAGTTGTTGCCAAGGACTTAGCTCTCGTTTCGGTTGGTCCTTCGGTCAGACCTCAAGTGCAAGATACTGCTCCTGCCGCTTCTCAGATTAACCTTATTCCTGACGACAGCTCCACTGAGTCCAACAAGATGGTCCCTCCTAAGAAACCGGAGTGTCTTTCATACAGGGAGAGGATGCGACTGCGTCCAGCTTCGTCGCCAGCTGGTGCTCTTGACAAAAAGGTCAAGGAGGCTCTGGGTAAATCCGCCCACATTGGGACCTCGCGTCGCGAGGAATCCAGAAAGGATGACCATCACGAGCCCAATGCTGATCGTGGTGATGGTGGTGACCCTCCTGCGGGTGGTGACACTGAGGTCACTCGGCAGGATGAACGAGCTGGGAGCTCCAAAAGATCAATCTCCAGGTTGTCGTCAAAGGAGCCTAGTCATTCCGCCGAGCACCAATCTCGCCTTAAGCGATCTCGCGGCGATGGGTTCGAGGTCGAGGAGACAACGAGGAGGCAGGTGGCACCTCGCTCGTAGGGTGGTGGAGGCAATTCTCCGAACGCTTTCAGGTTCGACTTTGACGGACCTGAGGCGATCGTCGAGAATAGCTCTCAACTTGCAAATCTCTTCAGGCGTGTTAGACCTTCCTCCTGCTTNGGTCGCTCGGCAAGATGAACGAGCTGGGAGCTCCAAAAGATCAATCTCCAGGTTGTCGTCAAAGGAGCCTAGTCATTCCGCCGAGCACCAATCTCGCCTTAAGCGATCTCGCGGCGATGGGTCCGAGGTCGAGGAGACAACGAGGAGGCAGGTGGCACCTCGCTCGTAGGGTGGTGGAGGCAATTCTCCGAACGCTTTCAGGTTCGACTTTGACGGACCTGAGGCGATCGTCGAGAATAGCTCTCAACTTGCAAATCTCTTCAGGCGTGTTAGGCCTTCCTCCTGCTTCTTGCCATCCCTCAGGAATATGAAGAAACCCGAGAGCTACACCAAGTTCGCTAGTGCGATGGGCCAGGTAACTTTAATTCCCTTTTTTCTTCTTTTTTTATTTTTATTTTGATTTCCTTGCTGAGTTTTTCGGATTTCAATTTTAGGCTGTCTCTGTTGCGAATGAGTTGGTTAACTCATTCGAACAGGATCTTCGTTCCACTACCCAGCCTGAAGAGGTCGAGAGGGCGGCTAAGACTATTTCCGACTTAGTCGCTGATTGGGACGAGCTGGTGGCGAAGCTTGCTCGGAGTGAGGAGAAGATGGCTGTCATTACCCTCCTGGAAGGTCAAGTCAAAGATCAGGCCGACTTGGCCAAGAAGTGGGAAGGCTCTGCTCGGAAAGCTCAGGCTTGCTCGGACGTCCTCCGAGGTCAGGTCTCCTTACTAGAGAAATCCAGTGAAGATTTGAGGGTGAACCTCCGAGTTGCCGAGGGCCGTTCTGGAGCTGCTGAGGATGGTTTACACTCTGCCAGCGAGAATATTGTCGGCCTCAAGGTTCAGGTTGAGAAAGTTAAGGAAGATTCGAGGAAGCTTGTCAAGAAGCAAAAGGAGATGGTGAAGAAGGCAGAAAAAGCTGCGAGGAAGGAGATGTCCAAGCAATACCATGCCATCCTGCTGAGGATAAAGGAGAAATTTGAGAAGAAGAAGGTTGAGGTTGATACCGAGACCCAGATCATGGAGTGTAAGTCCAACATCATTCTCCTTGATGACATTATTAATAAGACTATTAATGAGTTTGAGGCTGAGAAGAAGAACATCGAAACCGAGAAGCTGAGGCTGGATGCCGAGCTAGCCATTGTTCAGGTATCCGATCTTTCCTTAGGCAAACTTGATCTTCCGCAAGTATCCGAGGATTCGGTTACCTTGCCTGCTGAGTCGAGCGCGCAAGCACCAACTGACCAACCGGGCCTTGGTTTCCAGGAGCTCAGGAGGGAGTTCCCGTTGCCAACGGACCAGCATGCTTCATCGATCACTCCTGCTCAGCCTTCTGGCGAATGACCTTCTTTTATTTGTCTCTTTTTGGATTATCTTTTGAACTTAGTGTCTGGGAAGGCCTTTAAATCCATTTCCGATTACTGTTGAACTTGTTATGCCCGAAGGGGTTTGTTTAAGGAGGCTTAATTTTATTTACTTTGATCTTTGTAAATCTTTCATTTTTCCTTAGAATTATTTATCATTTTCGCCATTTAGAGGCTGACACTTTTTTAATGGATCAAAGGCAATCTTTCAGCTAAAGATCCGAGCCGTTTAGAGACCCTTCTCCCAGGTCGTTTAGAGACCTATGGAGCTGACCATGCAATTTTAAGACGCAAGGTCGAAGCCGTTTAGAGGCAGGCATGCAACCTAAACAATTTAGACGTAAAGGTTGTTGTCATTTAGAGACTAGGAAGGTTGTGACATTGCAATTTAGACGCAAGGTCGAGTCACGCTAGCTGGTAGCATGCTCTAGCTCGTAAGGCTGTTCATTTATGGGATAAAGCTTTTAGCTTGTGGATGGAAGTTGAGAAACTTCAAGCTGCTTTTAGCAAGCTTAAGAGAAGATTTTTTATGTTTTTATTTTATTTTAATAGCTGCACCCTTACGAGGTTGCCTACGTACCCTGAAGAGGGATCAAACCTTTTGTAATTCGATTTTACAAGTATCTTCGTTTTAATGGTAGTATTTCTTCAAGTTCATGACATTCCATGAGTTCCTTTCAGGTGTGTTGTCGTGAAATCTGGTGAGCTTGTACACCGTGTTCTTTACTATTTCGGAGATCCGGTATGGACCTTCCCAGTTGGTGCCCAGTTTTCCAGCATTCCTCTCCTTAGTGTTTTCATACACTTTCCGCAGGACGAGCTCACCAACTCGAAATCTTTGTTGTTTGACCTTTGAATTGTAATATTGTGCTGCTGCGTGTTGATAATTTTGAAGATTAATGAGTGCTCGATCTCGACGCTCGTCGATGATATCGAGCTGGTCGAGAAGCATTTCGTTATTCAACTCCTCATTTACGGGACACACGTCTACCCTCAAGCTGGGGACTGCGACCTAGGCAGGGACCATAACCTCAATCCTATAGGCCAAGGAGAATGGTGTTTCTAAGGTTGGTTTACGAGGTGAGGTCCAACAAGCCCATAGCACTCTTGGGAGTTCGTCAGACCATTTTTCCTTTTTAGCGTCCAGTCGTTTCTTGAGATTACTCAATATCAGTTTGTTTGTTGCCTCGGCCTGCCCGTTGCCCTGAGGGTAACGTGGAGTTGAGGTTGTCAGCCTTATATTGTTATCTGCACAAAATTCGCAGAACCCGATTTGAAATGAACTGTGAGCCATTATCGGTGACGATTTCATACGGGACTCCATGCCGGAAAACTACGTTTTGCCATACGAATTCTTTCACGTGTGTTGCCTTAACCACTTGGAAGGCCCCTGCTTCTATCCATTTGGTGAAGTAGTCGGTAAGGACGAGCAGGAAGCGACATCTCCTTTTTCCCGAGGTCACTAAAGGTCCTACTATGTCCATAGACCATCTCATAAAGGGGTATGTGGATGAGATAGAAGACAAATTTTCGGTAGGCTGATGTAATGTGGGAGCATGTCGTTGACATTTGTCGCATGCTTTGGAGTGTTCTTCGCAATCAGCGACCAAAGTGGGCCAAAAGTACCCTTGTCTCTTGATTCTGATGGCTAACGCCCTTCCTCCCGAATGACTGCCACACGAGCCCCCGTGAACTTCCAGCATAATCGTGAAAGCTTCGAGTCCGTGGACACACACCAGGTAGGGGCCATTCGTGCTTCGTTTGTAGAGGCGAGAATCGATTATACAATATCTCGCAGCTACGGTTTTTGAGTTTACGGGCTTCCCACTTGCTGGGGGGAGCGTTACCCCCTCTATGTATTGTGTAATCGCTGCTCGCCAATCAATTCTCGCAACCATTTTCTCGCGGAGGGAAACATGTCTGTCATCAAGCGGAGCTTGATCCGGGTCCTCAGCTTCCCCTACTTCAGGAGGTGGGTCGTCCTCTATTGGGACCAGTACTACATCCACCTCCATGTTGTCGACATCGATTTCCATTAAATCTTCGACATCTTTTTCGACGTTAATGCTAGGTTTTTCGATTCCTTCTACATGAATCACTCTTTTCACAAGAGGGTTCGAGGTTGAGGCGAGGGATGCCAACGCGTCTGCGATCGTGTTCTCGCCTCGCGGGATCCGCGTCAGGCTGAAAACTTCAAACTGCTTGACTAGCTCGTGAACTACCGCTAGATATAATTCCATTCTGCTATCTCTAGCTTCGTATTCTCCATGGAACTGACTTGTAACAAGCTGAGAGTCGCTGAACACGCTTAAGTTGCGTATTCCTATTCCAACTGCAAGTCGGAGACCTGCTATTAAAGCCTCGTACTCGGCTTCGTTATTTGATGCCAAGAAACCAAGCTTGAAAGATTGTTCCACGACCTCGTTGGTTGGGGATACGAGGTGGATTCTGACACCCGCCCCCTGTTTCGAGGAAGCTTCATCAACATAGAGCAGCCATGTTCCAGAGCTTGGTTCAGCCATCTCGCTGCTTGCTGCGAGCTCGATAACGAAGTCAGCTAATACTTGTGCCTTGGCGCTAGTTCAAGGTCGATACTCAATATCGTACTCGCTTAACTCAATAGCCCACTTGGCCAGCCTACCAGACTGGCTGGGGCTATGTAGTACTATGCGCAATGGTTGTGTTGTCATTACTATGGTAGAGTGTGACTGGAAGTATGGCCTGAGCTTGCGAGCTGACATTACTACCGCCAAGGCCAATTTCTCCATTCAAGGATACCTGGTTTCAGCATCCACTAGGGACTTGCTCACGTAGTAGATGGGTCTCTGCTCGGACCGCTCTTCTCTTACGAGGACACCACTTACCGCCACCTTTGAGATTGATACGTACAAGTAGAGGGGTTCTCCTTCAACCGGCTTTGAGAGAATGAAGGGTTCAGAAAGGTATGCTTTTAGCTACTTAAAGGCTTCCCCACACTTATCATCCCAAAGGAATTTTTTGTTTCCCTTCAACAATTGATAAAAAGGGAGACACTTATCAGTCGACCTGGAAATGAACCGAATCAGAGCGGCAATGCGACATGTCAGCCTCTGCACCTCCTTTGCTGAGCTCGGAGGTTGCATTTCCAGAAATGCGCTGATTTGCTTAGGGTTTGCCTCTATTCCTCTTTGGGTCACTATGTAACCTAAGAATTCACCGGAAGCAACTCCGAAAGTGCATTTTAGGGGATTTAGTTTCATTCCATATTTATTTAATAGGTCGAAACATTCTCCTAACTGACTTACGTGATCTTCTTCTTTCAAAGACTTAACCAACATGTCGTCAATGTAGACCTCCATTGACTTGCCTAGGAGGCTTGCGAACATCTTGTTCATAAGTCTTTGGTATATCGCTCCTACGTTTTTGAGGCCGAATGACATTACTTTATAACAATATGTTCCTCGTTCTGTTATATAGGATGTTTTTTCTTGGTCCTCAAGGTTCATTTGTATTTGATTATACCCCGAGAATGCGTCCATGAAGCTAAGGAGCTGGTGCCCTGCGGTAGCTTCCACTAACCGATCGATGTGAGGTAGCGGAAAGCTATCCTTAGGACATGCTTTATTTAGATCCGTAAAATCCACACATACTCGCCAGGTGCCATTTTTCTTTTTCACCACGATTGGGTTTGCCAGCCAGTTGGGATACTTGACCTCCTTGATGAACCCAACACTTAGCAACCTGGTAACCTCGCTATTAACAGCCTCGGTCTTGTCATGTCCGAATTTTCGACGCTTTTGACGTACTGGCTTGTGATTCGGGTCAACATTGAGTTCATGTGAGATGATGCTCAGATCAATGCCAGGCATATCAGTTGTCGTCCATGCAAATGAACCAATATTTTTCTTGAGGAAGGCTATTAATTGGTCCTTTTGGGCCCTGGAGAGCTCGGATCCGATTCCTATCTTCTGGTTAGGATGGGATTCGTTGATCATGATTTTTTCGATAAAGTCCTTGCGAGGTCCGATGGCACCTGGGCCACTCTTCTTTTTGGCTAGGCGATCTGAGAGCTCACCCTTATGCTGTAATTGCTATAATATGCTTTCCTTTGCTATTTGAAAACCTTCCATATAGCATATTCTAGATGCCTTTTGACTCCCCTTTACTCTTGCGACTCCATGTTGGGTTGGGAATTTTATTGACTGATGGTAGGTTGAGGATATAGCCCTCATTGAATGTATCCACGTCCTACCTAGGATGGCATTGAATGGTGATGGCATGTCTATCAAAAAATGTAATACAATCTTAAAAAGAAAAGGAATTTTCATTTCCCACCTCTATATAATCAAATTGATAGTTTCTCAATTTCACAAAAAAACAAAAATTTCTTAACATTTTGCGTCCATAAGCTGCATGTAATATTTTTTCTAATAGAAGACATGGTTACGTAAAGAGAATAGTCTGATCACGTCACGTGTCAAGTCAATCAATCATATTCTGACATGTGTAAAAAAAATTTCCAAAAAAAATAATCCAAGTTATTGACACATAATATTAACAATAGAAAAATAATTTTATAATCAATTCATAATCCTGGAAAAAAAATTACTAAAAAAAAGAAAAAAAAGTAAATTTGATTAAAAAGAAAAATTAATAATTAATAATGGAAAAACTTAAAATCGATTAATAAAAAAACTTAAAAATTTGGAAAATTTATAACCGATTCATAATCTTAAAAGCTAAAGTTACTAAATTTTGTTTTAAAAATATTAGTTTTATCTTAAAAGGCAAAATTAATATAAAAAGGAAAAAAAAATCCTAAGTTTTACCAGTTATATTAAGAAAATAATTAATTACTAATCCTAAAAGGAAAAAAAATCTAATTTTTTCTCACCTCTATATAAACCAAAATTTGGTAATATGTCAATTACACACCAAAAAAAATAAAAGTTCAATAATTGTATCCAAAGCTATTTACTGCATATGATTCACCAAATTTTTACTTCAAGGTATATATTTATTTCATCGGAAACTTCGGTTCTAAATTTATGTATTATATATTTTCACCGGTGATCTAATTTTGTTTTCCATTTTTTGGTTTTAGTTTTTTTTTACGGGTTATAAAATATTGAATTACAAATCCGCATATATGCGGGTACTTATCTAGTTTTATATATAAACTAGAAATTATTTAATTGTTATTTTTAATATACAAATCGATCGCATGGTTTAGTAAAATATATCAAGTATAGGAAAAAGAGATTTAATGAAAGCATGTAATCTTTATTTCTTTCTATTTGGAGAAGAGACTTCGAATCTTGATAATAATTTTCAAGACTAATAAAAAGAATTCGGCCATATTGTTTAATAGCTTCATGTAGCTTGCCATTATATGGCCTATGAGTGGCGCCAAAAACAGACCATACATTCTTAATGTTAATTGGATTATAGCATAAGGTTTCTCCAGAAACCCTGAAATATTCAAAAAACAAATTAAGAAAAAACAATTACGAATTTTTAAATGATATATTTATACATAAAGAAAAACTGGAAACTTACATTCAGCGACTTGGGGGAATTCGTCGAACAAGAACGTTATATTCTTTAACAGGTTCTGAAAATAATTCATGATAGCAAAGTATTATCAAAAACAAATGCTGGAACAAAAATTTCTATCAAAACTAATAATAACTCTCATTCATTTTTTCCATTAAAAACTAGGAATAAATATTTTTCCATTAAAAAATTTCTGAAAATAATCATGATAGCAAAATATTATCAAAAACAAATGCTAGAATAGATTTTTTTATCAAAACTATTAATAACTCTCATTCATTTTTTTCCATTAAAACCCGAGGATAAATATTTTACCAATACGATTCCTCCCGGTTTAATTGGCGATTCAATCAAAATCCTCGCGTTTCTGAAAATAGTTTGTCAAATCGTTTATGAGATTTATTTTCTTATTGGTTTTGAAATGAAGTGCTAAAATATTTCACCTAAAAATATATTTTTAAGATATCAATATATCCCCCAAAAAAACTATTTACCTTATAACCAATCTTCCTCCTTCTTCTGTAAATTCATAGAAGCTACATCCTCTTGTAAAGGGAATTTTTCGACCTTTCCATTCTTTACCACAACAGAAAAGAAGAAAAAAAATATATATATATATTTTTTTAAAAGCATCAACTCTACTAACTAACGATTATTAGTTAATTAAGTATAATTAGGCATTAATAGTGTACTAATACGTACCAAGATGCCAATTAACAGCAGCACTATATCCATCTCCTTCACACACATTTTCAACACAAAACTTAACGTTTTGTCCCATACTCTTCACCAATTCTTCAAAGAACTTCATTGCTTCCTGCAAAAATATATACATTCTCAATCCTTAATTCATTAACCAAAAAAAAAAAAAAAAACTTGAAATCTAAAATATACAAACACAAAGGAACGTTTTCATAGAAAAATTCTTACATTTTTTCCTCGAAAAGGTTTAGAGAAGGAGAAATCATCAATAAAGCAATCGTTGGAGATGCAACTACTCAATCGATCTTTATTCTTCTCGTTAATGGAGGAATAAAATTTCATAACAGCATCATATCCAAAGATTTGATTCGACCTAGAATTAGGTCCATCTAAACACGAAACCACAAAATTTCTCCTTGAAGCAAAAATATTCATCATTTTTCTTGGATCATTCTTGACTGCAATGAGCCCGAAATGTTGTAGAGAAGGCATATCGGGTTTGAGCCATGGAGTGTTGAATATGGTAATGAGATTTGTAGTAACCATTGGACTCAAAACATTGACCACCATAGAGGCCATTGGTATAATATACAATCTTGTGATTTTTTCCTTAGGGGGATTTGATTATGGTAAGAAAACTGAATTTCTAAATATATGAACGAAGTTTGGTGTTTGTTAAAATCATGTTTTAATACAATTTCTTTAAGTTGATTTTTAAAAAAAGTTCTTTACTTGTTATTCTAACCTTTTAATGTTCTTAGTTACCTTGCGCCGCAAGAAATCTAATCGTTTCTCACATATTCCGTGTCAAGAAATCTAAGCATCTCCTCCCAAACTTTCTGAAGCATGAGAATCTATGGTCAATGTTATGAGTCCAATGGTTACTACAAATCTCATTACCAGATTCAATCTTGTGAATATTTAGAGAGGAATTTGATTATGGTAAGAAAACTGACTTTCTATATATATGAAGATATGAATGAAGTTCGGTGTTTGTTATAATCATGTTTTAATATAATTTGTTAAAGTTGTTTTTTTTGCAAAGTTCTTTACTTGTTGTTCTAACCTTAATGTTCCTAGTTACCTTGTGTCGCAAGAAATCTTATAGCTTCTCTCTTATTCCGTATCAAGAAATTTAAGCATCTCCTCCCAAACTTTCTGAGTCATGAGAATCCGTGACTAGTTCGGAGACAAAGTTGGAGGCCGAAGAAGAAGCAGAAAAAGCAAAATTAATTAGGGTTCTAAGCCGCACCAACATAATCCCAATCAAACCGAGTTTTAATTCGAATTGACATTTGAGGGACTGAGTGGGTCATCAAGATCGGGCCGAGCCTGATGTTGTACTGGTCACCGTAGACATGAGACTCAGTTTTTTGGTTCGCTTCGCTTCAATTTTCTGGATTTTTGGGCGTACATATACCTTTTTTTTTTCATTTTGTCACAAGTTATTAGCATTCCGGTTTAAAATTCAATGCCGTTTTGAATTAAGAAATGTCGGTTTGGTTTTGATTCTGGTAACTAAGGGTAGGGGTAATATCGGTTTAAAATTTGTCAAACAGAGAGATGGTTAGATTGCAAATTTCTTTGCAATCGTTGTTAAAGAGTCTAAATACTCAAAATTAATTATCTCGTATCCAGCACCTGAAAGTTTACAGAAAAAAGTATAGGAGAGAAAAAAATCAGAAATCAGTTATCTCTTAACCATTATGTCAGAAAGGGTAGGCTTGGTAATATTGTAGAAAGTTTACACAATATAGTAGCCATCCTCTGATAATGTTAGTTGCCTAATTATAAAAATTTTGATGGTTATTTTAGCCAATTTCCCTAGTTAGTTATAACGTTTTTTTATGGCTATTGACCCAAATTACTCTTAATACAAAGACTTGTTGTGTGTGAAGGTACTTGACGAGTTCGAAGATAGTAAGTGATCACAGTAGCTTCTCCAGAAAGCTTGGAGCTTCGCGCCACGTGTGTGACATGCAATCCAGAATAGAGACGCTACTGGAGGATCTGGATCTGCCACTAGACCCAGACCCGAAACGTCAACAGAATAATGTGGGATTGTGGCTCTAGCTAAAACATACCCACTTGACTTCTTCTTCTTACAGGTGTCATTGGTTAGGATTTGATCAGGTTTCCGGCAGAGGGTGAACCACCTAGGGTTCTGATCAGAATAGAAATCTCGGTATGGCCCAAGAGTAATGTATTGTAATTTGTAGGTTGGTGGCTGGAGTCAAGTGTACAAAGGGGTTACATTAGTGACAGTAGCAGGAGCTGGTCATGAAGTGCCTCTACACCGTCCCCGTCAAGCCTTTATTCTTTTCAGATCCTTTTTAGAGAATAAACCGATGCCACTGACCTGAAAACAAACCTTGAATGGATCTCTTCCTCAAAGTCCTATTCTTTCTTCTTCTTCAATCATCAATAAACCCAATGTTGGTGCATCCAAATTCAGCACACGATTGGTTATCTGTTAGCACAAGTAATTTACTCTTCTTCTCAGTATCTCAAAGTGTGTTGCTTTCACGAATGTAAAGAGAAATCAGTCTGTTCAACACAAAACGTGCTTCGAAGACATTAATCATAGTTGCATACACTACCAAAAAAAGAAACACTTATTACAAAAAGAACACACGTTCAAGCCTTGTAACGCACGCATTCATCAAACAGTAACAGCAAGAACCTTCACGACATCACATATCTCAGGAGAATTTCCGCACACCAAATCATCTTCCCATAGCCTCGACAAGGCTCACCATAAGGCAAATCCTCGTCCCACAAAACCGCCATCTTTCCACCATAATCCGCCAATCTAACACGAGCACCGCGAGGGAACTTAGGTAGTCCTACCAAACCTTTCAAATATCTCCACATGCTTACCTCAGTGTCATACCATCTTAAAGCTCCGACAGAAACAGAGTAGAAAACATTCTCTATTTCACAATAAGAATCTGAATACATAATGATACATCCCTCATTCAACCAAGTCCCATCTACCTTGCTTGGAATTGTAAGCAACAACCTCTGTGTCAGTCTTCAAGTGGAACTTTCCGTCAATACATGGGCTTTTGGAGTAAAAAATTGCATTTTTCTCTGGTTACAAGGGATGGGCACAGGATCCCAAATTTGTGTTTCTGTGTCCAAATTTGTAAGACATCTGGGGATCAGAAACTCACTTGGAATTATAAATTGTATGTTTTTAGATAAGAATACTTAAGCTAACACTTACTTGAGGTTTATATACCAATTAAACAAATTCAATAACAAATCACAAAACTGACTTGAGGTTTATATACCAATTAAATAAATTCTTAAGCTAACCTTGATTCTTCTTCTGTTAGATCTTTGTTTCCACCAAGACACTGGTGCATGTACTGTTTCCAGAAACGCGATCAATTATATCACATAGATACATAAATCAAAATGTTAATACTCGATTGTGCAGTTGTGTACCTTAGTATTTGATCAATCTTGTCAAGAACTTGAGGCATTTTAAGTGTTAAGTATTATGGAAAGAGCCAAGCCAAATGTCTTTTTTTGCATGGGAGACGCATCATCCACCTGCACACGAGTAGATGCAATGTCAAAATAAGTCGGATAATGAAAAAAGAAACACTGAATTCAACATGTAGAGCAGTATGGAAAAGAGCTATCGCTTTAAGATTAAAAAAAAAAGATAATGACATGAAAGACTCCTGCAAGCACATTGCAAACCAGTTAAAGTTCAAGAAAGCTGTTTGAACAACCAGTTATTGTTCAAGATACATTCTCCACTGACCTTGTGGAGCCAAATGTTGACGAGGCAAAGGAGTATGTTGTCTTCAATTGAGATCATATGCCGTATCTATAAGAAGCAGTGCAGGAGTTACTTCCGTAACAGAAGGGGGACAATTATTGATTGCCTCTTGAAGGATGGACACAACAATAGGTCCTAGGAGCTGGACACTGGAAAACTTGAGAATCAGCTCTGCATAATTGTAGATTGAAATCAGTAGAGTTGGTCACAGAGGAGAAGACCTTGCACACGGGTCTGAGGACACAAGCATCCTTGAAGGAGCTGAATCTTGAGAGAATGGTGGCTAAGATCTCTGTTGGAAGGTATAGGAGAAGATATGGTATGCTGTTGGTTTCGGTTCTCATTTGTCTCTTCTTAGCTTTAGGAACTCCTTCAAAACCAGGTTCTCTGAAAGAATCAATCTGCCAGATACAAAGTTCAAGACTTCAGAATTGTGAACTCTGGAACCTTCATAGTGCAAGACTTCAGAATTGTGAACTCTGGTGAGGTCTCCTGAAGCCTGGAACTATGAACGAGGAAGAAAACAAAGAACAACGACTTAAGAATCTAAGTGTTTCTAAATTTACGATCACGGGGCAAACTGAGTGTTCCTCGCCCAAATCCTTAAGCAAATGGATTGGGTCAACCCATAACTCATTAACACTCTATTGCGTTCTCAAACTCCCGTTCTCAAACTCAAGCTGGCCAGGTAACGAAACAACGTACTTAAAAAATTGGCACAAAACACTATTTTGAAATACTATAGAATAAACATTTAATAGTCATAACTATCCAGAAAACACCTTAACACTAAATATATAATTTATCCAAAAAAAAGGACCAAACACAAAGTAGGGGATAAACTTTATAAACTCACATAAAGATGATAGCTAAAGTCGAATTACAGGTTTCAAAATATCAAAAGCATAATTCAGTAGAAAAACACTTAGTTCTTTTAGCAGGATGAGAAGAACTTACTAGACTTCTAGATTGTGATCCACTTGTTAATGATTGCCCACCACTACCACTAGGAGGATTTTCTTCTTCACTCTCCATCACTTTAGGTGCAAACCAACAAGAGTAACTGTAAACAAAGAGACGGAATCATGTAAAGAGACAGAATCATGTAAAACAAAAGCATTTGGGTTGAATCTACCATGAAAACGAAGAACTAATCCGATATGAATAAAACGAAATCGAGATAATATGAAGGCGAAAAAAGCGAATTAGAGATATAGCATCGCCAATATGTAAGTATCGTCTATAAAGAATATGCAGCAGTGACCTAAAATAAGTAACCTAATTTCTCCTCACTTGGGTCCACAGTGCAGCAATAGAACAAATCAGCTAAAGCGAAAAAATCATATGCTTAAATCCTACAAGAGGTTAATCATATACTTAATCCCTACAAGAGGTTCCCATCTGGTAGGCATCTCCTCTAATAAGAAGACAGCAAACTGAAAGAAGCAATTAGAAAAATGCCATAAACTAGAGATTATCTCGGAATGAGATCTTAAATTACAAGCAACCGGAAACATTTTAAGCCAATATCAAGCATCACAAATTGATTCACTATACACAAAGTGTAAGCTCCATTTCTCGTTAAGAAAATCCGAAAATGAACCATTCATTCACCAAACATTTGAGCCAGTTTCGTCTTAGATTCTTTAACGAAAATAAGAGAATATCTTAAAAAACACCGAAAATCTATCGAAATTTCTAGGTTTTACGGGGATCTAACTAATCAAATCCAGGGAGATCCTAAATAGGGAAAAGGACGAGACAATTCAATAAGAGAAAAGAAGAAAAGGATTTCTAGGTCTTCTTCCTTTCTCTTCGTTGTCACTATGCACTACAAGTATTTCTGAAGGTTATGTGTTGACGACTGTGTCGTCGGCATTGTGTCTTGTACTGGCGATCGCGTTCAACAGCAACATCAAATAGCTTAAAGAAAACCGAAAACTTTATAATCAAGTACAAGACTCTAAAGGTAGTATTCGTGTTTATTTCCGAGTACGACCATTTTTGCCTGGACAATCAAGCTTTTCTAGTTCAATTGGGAACATGGAAGATGGTACTGTGTCGAATCGCCGGTGAATTGGAATACTAAGCAGATGATAGTGAGTTTCTTAAATTCAGAGAAGTACCTATTTTCTTCCATTTCGGATTGATATTGTGTTTGGTGATGGAAAGAGAGTTGAATCGCCGGTGAATTGATTGAATGAAAGAGAGTCGAATCTCCGGTGAATGAAAGGGGAATCTCCGGTGAATGAAAGGGAATGGAGAAATCTCCCGTGAATGAAGGGGGAAAATAAGTCCAAACTAGAAATTGCTTCCTTCTTCTACACTTTTACGGTTCTTACTTATCATCGCCACCGATGAAACCTAAGAAAATGAGAGATTATCGATCGAGTTCAGAATGAAAAGTTTGATGTTTTTTTACGCAGAGGATAACAATGGAGAGAGACTGCGATTCAAAGAGAGTATTTGGTTTGGTATAACATATGGGCTTTGTCATAACAATAGATCATCGTTATTTGAAATGATTTAGATTTTTGTCCGAGAAAGCAGAAAAATATTAATGGGCTTAGCTATATCGGCCCAACTGTTTCATTACATTTTACACTTTTATTTTTGGTAATTTATTTTTGAAAATCTGTGTGACGAGTGGTTGTCTTCATCGGTAATCACCGGAGAAATCCTCAGCAAGAGTTGAGATTTACTTGCGTTTCTGCAAAATTCAAGCGTCTTTTGAAAGGTAGTCGAGCTTGTCGGTAGGTTGCTCAAGTGATCATCATTAAATCGTGAAATAAAGCTACAGTGGGGTTAATCTCGATCGGAAGTAACTTCGGGTTTCGTATAGCACTGTTGTCTTTCCTCCCTGTACCACAGGAGCGTTTGCTACCTTTCAACTATTTTCGGGTTTCAGAAAAACACCGTGTTTAGTGAATCTGAATCTTCACAAAATATATCGTGAAGGTGTTACTCGTGGACAAGTTACTCCCGATCGACAAATCACTCGAGCAACCTACCGACAAGCTCGACTAACAAATAAAATTAAGTAATTTTGGGTAAAGGAAATTGGGCTAAATGATTTAAGGTAATGGACCCAATAATACATTAAAAAGCCCAAGAAGGCAAGAAGAAGAGAAACGACGACGTCGTATGCCACGTTTGCAACAATTTGACGAACCCTATAATGAATCATTTTTTTCTTCGTCTCTTCTGATCATCTTCGTCCCTTCCGACTCCTCTGATCAAACTGCTCCCAAGTTCCTTTCCGACCTTCCATCTCGCAGTTTCTTGTCTTTTACCGTCGACCGTCGTCTCTTCCAATCCGGTAATTTTGATTGTCAATATAACTCTCACATTGGTTTCTCTAGTTTCAAGGACCATTACGTAACATAATAATAGTAAATTTTCTTTACACACAGATCATTTTTCCTGCAATTAATAAGTTTGAAAATATAAATGAATTTAGTATCAGAAAGATTTTAAAAGATGAAAGATGGTGTAAATATGGTGTAAAAGATGACAGTGATATACAGTGATATAACATTTAATTATATAATTAATGCGTTAATTGTGGAAAAGATGACAGATTTTAGCTTAGAGAATATAAAAATGCATTTAATATATAGTCAATCTGTCATTCTAAAGAACTGGAAAATTAAAATTAAGAAAGGAAAATGAATGAAAGTAATAATTTGAAAGAGTAGAAGCAGTGCCATTAAAATCGACTTTAGGAAATGACTCTAGAATAGGAAATAGTATTAAAAAGATGGCCGAATTTTAGGAAAAATATACGCGAAATAAGAAAAAAAAGAAACAAAAAAGGAAACCAAAATTAAGGAGAGGGGGCATGTGAAGATTCGAACCCAAGTTGATGGGGGCAAAGGTAGAACTATGTCCATTTGGGCTACAGAATCTCATGTCTAAGGAAAGAAAAAATTTCGTTTTTCATAATTAACTGGGGGCAGCTGCCCCCACCTCCACTAACCTAGATCCGCCCCTGGGTTGCGTTGAATCATTATAAATAAGAGTTAAATATAATTACTGGACCAAGGAAAAAAAACGACTCTATCAAATACAGATGGGAACAATAACTCTAAGTTACTCAAAATGTGTAAGAGACGATATAAATTGTTTTTTTTTTATAATCGATATAAATTGTTTGGCCTCCTCCTTTTCATTTCCTCTCTTTCCAACTTTTTTGTCCACTTATTTATTTTTCCCAAAAAACTTGGTGATTCTATATTGTATTATACTCAAACACATACATTTAATATGTTGCTAATTGCAATCATTTTTTTAATCAAAAAATATCAATAAATGATAATTTTACAGTTTCCATCTTATTTTTAACAAAAACATATTATTGGGCCCTCGTGGGCCTTGTTTCTCACATACTGTATATGTTTATACCGTGTGCAATATTTAGGTTACAGCTTACATTTGTGTTTCCCTTCATTTGTGAAACTCTTTATAAATTCCAATTGGCCGTCCTGAATCAGATCTAGGAAATCTTCTCATAACTTCTCAAGATTTCTGATACATATCCACGTACAAGGTTTCAGAGGTCAGAATCTCTTATTTCTTTTGTTGTTCAAAATTTACGATATTTTTTTCTTTTTAAAAAAAAAAATATATTTACGATCTTTTGAGTTGGATTATGCAATTTTCGTAACTAAAAAATTTCACCCTTTTTTTGTTAATTTCTAGAACCGTGAGTACTAGGCCAAAAATCACTGTTACAACCACTATCCCGCAAGAAATACTTCAATACACTATAGATGAAATGGAAAAATGGGAGGCTCCAAAACTAACCAGGAGGCCAGACTAGTAATGTCGTCTATTACAAGCTGCTTGAAGGTGAATGAAGTGTTGAAAAAAGATGCAACTGTAGCATTGGCTGAATTTTTCAAATACAAATACAGAACTTGAGTACGCTACAATCCTTCATCGCGTGTCCATTCACCCGATGCAGGTCGCAGTACGCGTTCTCATCTCGCACCCAGGTGTTAGAGAACTTTCCCTTTCCTGGCTTCCCTACACTGTTAGTTGAGTTCGGATTCCTAACAAGTAAAAATCCCAAATCAAACCCCAATCAGGAAAAGATAGAATAGATGATTGTACCCCTGAACGAAGATCTATTCTATCTTTCCTGAAATGGTATTCTATTCTGTCAGTCGTAGACAACGTCCGTATATTCTATCTTTCCCTGAAATGGTATTCTATTCTATCTTTATTGTATGGAAGATAGAATAGATGTCTTCAAGAACACTTCTATTGCATTGTAAGATCGGGGGTGATCTTCGCGATGTCTACAATTTCTCGGAGAATGTGAAAATCGTGACTCTCTTTGTTGAAACCGCTTAATCGTTTTTTACGTGCATGTTCCATGCATTTCCTATGAATAACCCCTATCGTTTTCGAAAATCGTGAGCTATAAAGCCTTCCTTAAACACATGGGTTATAATGAAAAAATTCAGCCAAATTCTGCAATTCAGCAGGATTCAATTCAACTGTTACCATTTAAGTTTTAAGTTATGTAACATCACATATATTTAGAACTATATTATTTTACGGGAAGTGGGCTAAATCATACGAGAGGAGTCGATTTACAGCAAATCACACGTGAACTTCGATCTTGTGCCTATTTACACGTGGACAATTCGATTTGTGCGAAATTACACGAAATGTTTTAATTTTGTGCTAATACATACGTAACTGTTAACATAGTTTAAATTAACTTAACATTGCTGACATGGCATGGTGATGTGACATGTCTTAATCAATAGTGAAATAACGTCGATTTTAGATTTTTTTTTGTTTTAAAACATGCCATGTCACCACGCCATGTCAGCACCGTCAAGTTATTTTAAACTCTGTTAACGATTACGTATGTATTAGCACGAAATTAAAACCTTTCGTGTAATTTCGCACGAATTGTTTACGTGTAAATAGGTACAAGATAGAATTATTTGATCCTAAATCTGACTCCTCCCATATTATTTAGCCCACTTCCCATTATTTTACTCATTTTGAACTAGATTTTGACCTGCGTGTGACGCGCGGGCTAATTTTTTTAGTAATTTTTATTTTAGTGGGTACGATTTAGTTGGTGTGTAAATTTATTGGCAGGAAATGATAAGAATCAGAGTGGCTAGGAGTAGGATCGCGAGACAAGGCGCGGTGGAAGGAAGAATGGTGGTTTAGTGATTAAATTTGGGTTATGGTCTAGTTTCACGATGTAATAGCTTATAGCGAACCTTCATTGTAATTAGAACCGATGCTTTATGTTTAATTCAAGTATTCTGCTTCATAATATCAGTCTAAAAATCAAGGAACCTCAAATTTGCTAAGTTAAAATAAAACAACCTAAATCGACTAAGTAAAATTATTAAGGAAATTCGGGTTGAGGTGTTTCACTTAGCTTACCACCTCCACCCTAATTTGATGAGGATGGACTGCTCCGCTAATTGGAGAAAAAGAGAGTAAGATGGTATGGTCAAACAGTTAGCATATATGGTCGTATACGCTTTCTAACATGCGACTCCAACATTTTGAAATTTTCTTGTGAAAACTGATGTGTAAAGTTTGAATACGCATCCATAGATGTTGAAAAGAAAAGACCAACATTTCACTATGTCGATAGAAGAACTCAGTGGATTTTGACAGCGGTGGTTGCTCATGAGCTATCCATGGACTGATCAAAACTGCGGCACATAAGGCCACAACCAGGACTAAGGAAACAATAGATCTTGATTTGGTTTCTATCTCTCTAATTAATTTATGTCTCTCCTTTTATTTGCTTCTTAAAATTTTCTCTTTCATACTTAGATGGTTTGGTAATGTGATGAAACTTTGAATTTATAAACTTAGAAACTTAGATGATTTGGCTGCAAATCTATTTTATTGATTTTGTTTACATCTCTCTTAGATGTTTGTTCATTTATATAGTTTAGTTATGGAACTAAACCAGATGTTAGACATGTTTGAGCATTTTGGGTATTCAGTTCGGTTCGGGATAAGAACCGATCGGTTCCGGATCTTTTGGATATGAGTTTAGGATTCATATAGGTATCGAAATAGTTTATGTTCGGTTCATGTAGGTACCGAAAATTTTCGGATACTATTATGTATAGTCTAATTCAAAGATCTTAACATGAGAATCATCATATACTATCTCTAGTCGTGTACGCATGACAATGAAAACATGAATACACAACATGACAATGAAAGCATGTTTACATGATCACAAAAATTTGAAGGAGCGGGAACATTCCCACTTACCCAAAATTTTATTTTTATTTGGTGGGAAAAAGAAAATAACAAACTTATGATGATTATATGGATGTTGAATATCATACAAGACTTCAGAGGTAAAATATTCATAAATTATTGGACTAACCGAGTTTGATCTATGGATAGTAAAAATAAATAACGGATATCAAATGAAGAAGTCTACGCGTCCAATTTTCTCTACAAGGTCTCGAATCTAAGGTTTCCTTACCCAGTGAGTTGGCCCCCACTAAGCATGCATTAAACCCAAACCCGACAATCCCAAAATAACAAGCAAGCAAATAGCCGAAGCAATTCATAAAGCTAAGGCATGGTGATGAATGGTTCTGAAGTCTAGATGAATGTGTACTGACATTTTTTTAGAAAAGGGAACATTCACCACTCAAGAATAAATGTTGTCACCTCCACAAAAACTCCAGTTGTTCCTAGTTGGATGAATGATTCTGAAGTCTAGATGAATGATTCTGAAGCCTGGATGAATGTGGACTAGAACGACTTAGGAATCTAAGTGTTTCTAAAGTTACCATCACGGGGCAAACTGAGTGTTCCTCGCCGCTTTTACCAATTGGATTAAACAACCCGAGAACACTGGAGTTTTTGTTTGGACTCTCACTCAATCATGATGATGAGAGTGCTCATGATTACATGAATACGGATCAAAGGATCCAGAGGTCTTCGAGAAAGCGTAAAAATACTATTAAAATCAAAACATATACCAAATTTAAATTGTACTAGCAACCACATACTTCAAACATAAATTCTACGGTGGCAGGGTAAAACTTAAACAAACACAAACAACAAACTGTTTAAAACCGGAATTTTCTTTAGCATAATTGTTTCAAGGAAACCATGCTTTTAAACTAGTCAACATCAAATAGTATTTCTGTGTCTCCGCTGGTTGAGATCTTAATTCGAGAACTACCAGCGTCTGATAACTCTTTGTACTTCTCTTAACTTCTCTTTAGTGTTATCTTCGCCGGGATGCAATATTGCAATGTCAAGCTCAGCCAATGCTTCACGTGCCTTTCTAGTCTCTGCATCTCTGTCCTCCAATATATGTTTGAGAAAAGAACTTGCATATTGGACCTCCTCCCGTAGGGTCACTGAGTCTGTCCGATCCTAGTAGTACTCGCCCTGATACCATTTATCAAGTTATTATAATTGTTCAAATGAGACTGAGAACTCCCAGTTGAAGCAGCAGCACGCAATTCTGTTCGGACTCTGAAAATTAACAGAAAAAATAAAAGAGAAATTGCTCAAATTGCATAATCCAGCTCAACAAGGCGTTTCAATGGCAAACAGTCACTTCAGTTTCCTGGCAAATACATAAATTTTGAACAAGAGATATTGAGATTCTAACCTCTGAAACAACTTGGAAAGAGATAACATGCTCGCTGACAAAAAGGCTTGTGTCCCGTTACTGACGAAGATTCTAACCTCTGAAACCTTGAAAAAATCCTGGAAACAGAGAACATGTTCAATGACAATGAAAAAATGCCAACACTTCCCTTTTTACTTCACCTCAAGATCTCAAACAATAACAGAATTACAACGGAAATCAAAATTTCTAATCTATAAAATAAAAACAGAGAATTCTGAGAAAAATTGGAGCAGAGGGTGCAGAATTTTCCAAGCGCAAAACAAATTAATTAGAAATAAGAAGAAAACCTGGAAAAGAGGAAGAAACCGACGACGGCGTTAGAGTTGCCGTGAATCGGGACAAGCTAGGGTTCTAATAATGTTCACAAGAAACAAAGTTCCTGAGATCCTGAATCGGGACAAGCTAGGGTTCGTCACAGAGAATTGAAGAAAGAAGAAGATGAACACTTGCTTTGAATGGAGAAGCGGAATTTTAACAAAAAAAAAAAATGGAGAAGCTGAAGGGCGGAACAATAATGGTAGTGAATGTGCAGCACGGTTAGGGGGTGGAATGGGAAAAAGTATGAAAATGTATATGTGCTGTGCGGTTCAGGTTTTTATTTTTTTAAGAAACCGCACTTACCAAATCATTTGACATGTAGTTAGCTAGTGGTTACTGCTTATTTTGTTTTTTTTTTATTCCAATTAGTTATGTACGTATATACTCCCTCGGTTATAGAGTACTTGATGTTTTAGAAATTTTGCTTGTTCTATAAAGGATGATGTTTTAACAATATTTAATGCTATTTCAATAAGTATTTACGGACATATTTTGGAAAATAATGAACGTAGACCATCTTTTTCTATAAACTCGATAGTCACTTTTTTGTTTCTCATTAGTTTTCTTTTCCTCTTTTTTTTAACATTTCTTTTTTCTTCAATATTTATCTGCTTCTCCTTCTATTCTCTTCCTAAAATCTAAATAAATAAAAAAAACAGCAAAAAGAAAGGAAAGCAAAATGAAGAAGTTGAATCTCAGGATGTTCGACGTATTTACGATAACAACTCCACTACCAGAGAATTTGATTTGAACAAAACATTTTTTATGATGTAGGAGAGCTTCATCCCAACAAGGAAATGGAAGACACTATATTGGATATGCTGAAGATATATTTGCCTAAGTTTTTTTAGTTTTGGTTTTCTCCCGTGGATAATCTTTTGTTTTGTTTCCTCTTTCACTGTCTTTCTAGATAATCTTATTTCTTTCTATTTGGTCTCTTATAACCATTGGTGGTTTTATTGTAAAGGTGGAAGAAAAAATAATGTACTTGGATAAAAGACGAAGACTATAAAAATAAATTTAAATAAATTCCTTTTACTAATGCAAAAAATGCAAAATTGTTCCGATTCATCTGTAACTTTTGTTTTATGCAAATATAAACTCAAAACAAATCTTTAATAAATCTGCAACTTTTGTTTTATGTAAATATAAATTGAAAAAAAAATCTTTATAAAAAGATCACTTCTTCCAAAATTGATCGACCGATTAAACAAATCTTAAAAATCTAAATGAAATACAAATCAAACATAAAATGACAATAAAAAAAAATTAAGTAGCTAAATAACTTATTACATCTTGAACTAAAATAGAATCACAAGCCATTTGTGAAGGTAAATTACCTTCTTTCTCCAAGGTGGATTTCTTCATATGTGGAAGTTTATAGTTGTTTGACCCCCGAACTTTCATAATTTCTTGCATGCACGATTGCAAAGTCAAAAAAATCCGGTTCACTTGTTTTGAGGGATATTCGTCAAATGAAGTTTTGACTGCGGAAATAAGTTCTTCTATTGTCTTTGGACACACCTCATGTTGTAGGGTTTGAATCGCACGAAAAAATCCAAGATCTAAAATATTCAAGTCGGGCGAATTCGGTGGCTGACACATCAAACGAATATCAAAACCATATTCAGAAGCAGCTAGTCGGAAATCCTCATCTCTCGGATCAACATGAGTTCTTGCATTGTCTTGTTGAATAAAAATAGTTTTCCCGAAATCCTCCTGCGGCCACCTTTCACGAATTCTCGGAATAACCTTTCCAATTAAAAAATCCTTTATATTTTCTCTCTTGATGGAGGTCATCGGCTTTAACTCAAGAGTACCNTCGTCCAAAATCTTCTATAGATTTTTAAAGAAAAAGGGAACAGGTTAGGTGAAAAAAAAATCGGCAATAGGTCACATCATTATTAGATTGATCAATGTGCTAATATCAATATCATCAATGGGTAATATGAGTAATCAACGGACGATATAATTAACAGTTGTATGTACTAACTTAATACCATGACAAGTAAAACTTGTACATAAGCAACTTAAATAGCATAACGAACAAAACTTAAAACACTTTCGATGCCCTAATTTCGTAGCATGATGACACGTCAAACTTAATACTTTCCAAGTAGTTGATTTGAATAAGGGTTAATTTGATAAATCTTGCAATTTTACTAGCTAGTCTAGGAAAATAGGTTTTATGATACATGATATAATCATGTTTTATATGAAGCTTTAGCATTAATTAGGGTTATTTCAAATTTTTATTTTTTTGCTAAACAGGATTGTTTCATTTTCATTTAACAATTTAGATTGTATGGATTCTAAGATAATATAATGCTGTTATATATATCCAAACTGTGTGATTTATAATTTTCCCAAAAGATATGGTGAACATGTATGTTCGTTGTTAATACCTTAATGTAGTTTGATAAAAAGATATCTTTGAGAAATAGGAACAAGTTTATCTCTTTGGTTAATAATTGCGTTTGTTCATTTGTGTTTTTAGTTTCTGTTTCCTTTAATTTTTTCCATGATTTTGTTTTTCTATGAATCTATTCTCTTTTTTTTTCTTGTCTTTTTTTTTGGGGGTAAAAGTCCATAATAATCCATAATAAAAATCCATAATAATAATAAAAATCCACAATAATAATAAAAGTCCGTAATAATAATTTAAAAAAACATAATAAAAAGTCCATAAAAAAAATCACAATATCTTCCTTCTTAATTGTCTTCCTGGTAACATTAATTTATATTTGTTTAATTTATGTGTAATTCTGTAATCCTACGAAAAAAATAATAATATATATATAAACAGGATGTACTTATGTCTTTCATGAATATGTGCATCAGAGTAATAATATGTGTCAAGGGATAAGGTGTTTTTAAAAAAGAAATTGTCTATTTTTCTTTACGACATAATTAACACATTTTATTCGATTTTTTAAAATTAAGATAATTATATTTTGGCGATAGAAATTATGTTTCCCACAATAACATGCATATTAGTTGGGTATTTATACTAGATATAGACTTATAGTATAACCCTAATTTTTTTGATAAAATTAAGTAAACAACATATATAGGCTTTTTTAAGTAGATAATTTTTTGGTTGGTTACCATTTGATCTTCAAATTAGTAGGCATTTTTGTGCGTGATTTAAAAAGAACATGTTACTTTTACCGATAGCGTTTTATTTATTTAGAACACAATGTCCTGCATTTTTATTCAAGATATGGAATCGCTATTTCGCCATCCAACAGAATATTTTATCTGATATCACGCTATCTTATAAAATTCACAATTTTGCAAAAATGCCAAAGGTTATTTTCATCATCAATGGGCGCGAATGTTTCTTCCATTTTTTTTCTATTTCCAACACGTTTACTAATCTTAGTTTATTGTTTGACGTTTTTTAAACTGTACTAATTTTAATTAAAAAGAAAACAGATAATTGTCTATCAGTTTCTTAATAATTAGCGTGCCCTCTTTGATTATTTTTCCTTTTAAGTGCCCATCTTGATTAGAATTTTCTATTAAAAAAAATACTAATGATCCTAATATATCTGCTATAAATAGACGCCTAGGTTAGATCAAATCAAACAAGTGATCACAACAGAAAGTGAACTTGAAAACTATGGAGCAAATCGTCTTCAACTTAAACCCTTTCCTTTTAACTCTTTTCGCATTGTTCCCAATAATCTTCTTTGCAATTGTAAAAAATAAGATCAAATCAAAAAAGCTAAACCTTCCTCCATCCCCCACAAAGCTTCCCCTAATTGGAAACCTTCACCAGATCGGTAACTTACCCCACAAGTCACTCCACGACCTCTCCCTCAAGCATGGACCGTTCATGTTCGTGAACCTTGGAACCACTCGATACCTCGTGGTCTCGTCCGCTGATGCTCTAGAAGAGATCATCAAGAAACACGACATCACGATCTCGAACCGACCCGCCAATACTAGCCTTTATCCTCTAATGGGGAATGGGCAAGACTTGGTGTATCATCCTTACGGAGATCACTGGAAGAAATTAAGAAAGATCAGTGCTCTTCATCTGATGAGCAAGAACGTCGTTAACCGGTTTCAGACTATGAGAGATGAAGAGATCTCGAGTATGTTGGAGACCATTCATCTTTCGAGCCTAAAAGGCGAAGAGATCGATATGTCGGATATGTTCAACACCGTGGTTGGCAATGTCCTTCATAGGTCGTACACGGGTAGCTATAAAAGGGAAGAGGCTAGAAGGCTCGAGGGTGCTACGCGGAACTTTTTGAATTGGGATGTCAAGTTCAAGAAGCTGTTGGGATCTTTCTGCGTCGAGGATTTGTTTCCGAGCTTAGCGTTGATGGATAGATTTACGGGTTTCAAAACTCTTTTGAAGAGTACCTACATGGAGTTGGACGGTATTATGGAGACTCTCATCAATGAAAGAGAGAAGGAGAGCTTCGTGGATGTTCTGCTTCATCAACGAGACAACGATAAACTTGACTACGACGTCAAAGCAATCATGCAGGTTTTTTTTTTTTTTTGAAGAGATAATCATCATGCAGGTTTGTGCGAATATGTTTTATATATACTGTTCATAAAATTACAGGTGCGTACGGAGCGGGTATTTAGATTTTTTTTTTTTTTTGGGATTTATGATACACTAGGTGAGCTTCCAATTGTTTGGATTTAAAAAAAAAAATCGAATTGACGCGATTAACAGATAAAAAAAAAGATACTTATTCATCCTAGCCCTAATAATTATATATGTCTTTTGATCATATCTTGCCTAAAGATTAGATATCCACTTGTTCTTGATCCAATCGTAGGGTATATTTGTGGCGGCTGTCGAATCTGTAGCCTTGGAGCTAGAGTGGTTACTGGCCGACCTCATCAAGCATCCCGAGGTTATGAGGAAAGCACAAGACGAGGTGCAACGCATAGTTGGGACCAAAGCTAAGATAACCAATAATGAAATAGATCAAATGCATTATCTGAAATGTGTAATCAAGGAGACAATGAGGCTGCACCCTGCGGGAACAGTTCCACGAGAGACATCATCCAAGTGGATAAAAGTTGGCGGCTACGATATCCCTCCAAACACCAAATTGTTGGTGAATCTGTTTGCAGTCCAACGCGATCCTAAAAATTGGGAAAATCCTGACGATTTTATCCCTGAGAGATTCATGGAAAAGAACATTGAATTCGTGGGGAGCAAAGGGTACGCTCCATTTGGCTTTGGTCGTAGGAACTGCCCCGGTATGGCCTATGGTAACGCGTTGCTCGAGGATATCATCGCGAATCTCCTTTATCGGTTTGATTGGAAGATGCATGATGGTTCTAAACCGGAAGAGCTTAACATGGAGGAGGTATGTCAATTTGTTGTTGCAAAGAAATACCCTCTCAGGCTGGTTCCTGTTCGAAGGTTGAAGAGCAACGCCTAGGGTTAAATTCGGTTCCCTATATAAGATTATGCGAGGATAAGACATTTGATTTTCTAATAAGTGAAATAACTATATATTTCCGTTTCCCAATAATATTAGTATATTACCGCAAGAATAAGGGCGTTTCGTTGTGTAAACATACTTGTTTTTTTATAAATAAATATACGGTATGCTACCAATTTTATATATCTACTCTAGCATATCTTTAATTAATCAGCTCTAACTTTTTTTAAATTTTTATAATCGAGTGGAAATTTAAACCAAAATCAAAATTAATTTTTAGATATGTAAAAATATGATATATTTGTCATTTTTGGTTTGGCTCGGCAAACGAGAAATTCCTATTTCATGAAAGCTAAGCCACGAAAGAAATAACGTACATAGTGGGCTAATTTAGCAAGAGATTTAGTTTCGCGCAGAATAAATTGGAAAGAAATAAACTCTAGAAAAGATGTGGATATCGTGGAGGATTAAGTGGAATTCTGGTGTTGAGTGGTTAAATTTGATCAGATATTAAAGGATAGAGTGCCTGAATCCACCCTGACATGCGATATGCCTTTTTATCGAATGTACAAAAGAGCTTCAAGAAGAGCTATACCTTCCCCTACAAGGCAGGAGGGAATCGACATTTAAAAACAGTGTTGGTTCAACGTAGTCCCATCCGGGTAAAATAAAATCCAGCCCAACCCACTATGACCACATGCCCATAGTCATGCATCCACGCCCCATCGAGTGTGCAACATGGGAGACAATCGGAAGCGAAGAAGCCAGAGCTATGGCTCCGGGTAGGTCTAGGCAAGTTACTTGGAACCAAAAAAGCCGAACCGAACCAAATAATCATAAATATTCAAATGGTTTTTCTTTTAAAATATGTTGGGTCTCCGATCCGAACCAAAATCCGAATGGGTACTCGAAATAGCTGAAATACAATTCCACACTTAATATGTATATTCAAATTTGAAATAAAGGAAATACTCAAAATTACAATTTTAAATCCAAAAATATTAGTTATGTTTAAACCGAAATAATCAAAATACCTAAAATAGCTAAAATATTTGAATGTCCTTATATTATATTTGTTAAAATTAAACTTTTTTGTGCAAAATTGAACCATATTTCCTTAAAATGAAACCAAAATTTTAGTTTTTCCAGGTATTTTGGGTAGTTTGGGTAACACTATCAGATAGTTCGGATAGTTCGAGTAATATATGATTTGAACCGAATCCAAATATATTTGGATCGGGAAAAATGCATAAAAAACCATGAAGTCACAACATTCAGCCAAAAAAAGCTCCAACTACGCGATGGAAACAAAAAAATTTCGACTTTCGTTGACTTTAATTTTTAATCTCATATTTGTGTTGACAATGCCAATTTAGGCTCGCCATGAACGAGACTAACAGATCTATTAGACGGGTTAATTCTAGTTAAACGGGGTTAATCCAAACGACACCGTTTTTTTTTTCCAAACACAAAATCCGCAAGAATCTGAGATTGAATACAAATTTTCCTGGATTCTTGGGGTAAAGTCGTAGGTGAAGGCTCTTCTTCCGCTGACGATGATAACCCAGCCGTCGGGAAGAATCTGATTGGTGGAATACCACCGGCGAGAGGAAAGAAAGGCTCTGTTCTCAACCCAATCACAAGAAACGACGCTGTCGCAAGGTGTGAATATCCGTACAGCTCATTCGCTGACGCCATAACCAGAGGAGCACCACGTTTTGTAACTTCTCAAAGAGCCCGAGGCATTTAAGGAGCACCACGTGTCGTAACGGAGAGTAAGTGGGCGAAAGGTGTTTGAAGCGACGTCGTATAGAAGAGAATGAGCAGAGCAGTCGAAAATGGTGATCATGACACTTACCAGATCGCAATCGAGGATCTCGAGAAAGTTGTCTTATAGACATAGGGGAGCCAATTCCATATTCTAGTTATGTTTGGTTGTGGTGTTTATTTTGTGGGATTACTGCAATTTGACTGGTGAAAAAGTGATATGTTCTTTCATTCTTGGGCTGATTTGGTTTGATTGTTCACAGATTTTTTCTTAATTTGTTCTTGATTAGAAGGAGAAACAAATGTAACTTTCCTTGTTAAAACCCATAAAATTGTTTCCTTGATACTAGTTTACAGCAATTAAAGCTATAGTTTGAGAATTATAACTATGATCCTTATTGGTTTATGTTTCCTATGTAGATCAAAAGCTTTAGAGCTCGTTTAACAATACTAGACTACAAAATTTGCAGGTAAATTGTGGGATCTTGTTCTGTGTGTTTATGTCATATTACAGGAAAAGTCATAATGTGACTTGTCTTAAAGGCGTGATTTGTAGATAATCTGTGTCCAAAATGAATGCTACAACGAGTGGTGATGCTCTTCTTCCTCATTCTCAGCAAGGCTGGTCAGATTGAACCAAGGCCATCCATTCCCAAAGTTATTCAATCTTCTTCTTTTTCTTCTAGTGAAGCCTGGACATCTTTTGTGAGCTGTAGTTTTTCTGTCTCAATGGAATCTCTTAGGCGTGGAAGCAATAAAGTCTCCTTTGCAGCTAGATAGAGATCCTCATCCTCATTAAAGACTGATGACTCCATCCTCTCTAACATGACATTCAGAAGCAGACCTCCATCTCCTCTTACATCCCATTCATCAGCCTCTGCAGCAACTTTAGGTTCAGAACTCTGCTGCTTATCTGCTGCGGCTTCTACAACATCTAAGTCCCACTTTGATGTATCATGCAAATCTTCAATCTTGTAGCTTTTGTGTATTGACAGAATCTCTAGCTAGTGTCAAAACAAGCATCTGACTCAACTCTTTGATCTGTAACCCACGTCCCATGCACTAAATCGAAGGAACAAATCCAAATAAACAACCAGAAACGCATACTGTAACATCCCAAGAATGAGATTTAGGGCCTAATTTTTCCGATCAAACCCTTGAGCCTTACCCTAAACCTTACGACCAAAGAAACCCTAACCCTAGCTTTCCGAAGAAGAAAACCCTAACTTGCAAAAGAAGCAATGTTTCGGGCTCTTAGTTTCCGCATTCAAAACTTTTGGACCATAGCCTATTTCATCTCAAGTTGGTCTACAGAAGAGTTGAACCAAAGAATGAAGAAGTGTTGGGCCGAGAGTAGCATTAGATGAAGCGTCATGCCTGTTTCGGGTTAAGAAAAAGCCCATAAGAGGAAATGGGTATTGAGGCCATTTTAAAGTGGATCATAAGGTTTTGTTGACCTAATTTCGTGGCCCATTAGTAAGGAGAAGATGAGCCAAATGAGAGAAGCCCATAATGATCATTAAGGACAAAAATGACATTTGCTCGAAAAACCTTAAACCTAAGAAGCCTCACCCCTTGCTCTATAAATAGAGGAGCCACGACATGGAGAAGATCAGAAAGAGTTCTTGCGGCGAAGCCCTGTCGAAATCTCGTTAGAGCCACCTCCGTTGAGCCACCTTGAAGGAGAAGCCACCGCACCCACCAAGAAGGCAGATCTGACCTGTTCTGGCGTAGGAGAAATTCGGACATGCAAATCAGATCGGATCAATCTGAAACTTGGTAAGAAAATTCTAGACTCCTAGATCTAGCCATAACCAAAAGCGGATCTCTGTAAAGCCCCGAGTCGTAGCTTTCTGGAAAGCCCAAGTTTATCCAGATTGGAGATTCATGATGAAAGTAATCGCTGTATCTTCTCGTCTGGTACAATCTGGCCGAATCTTCAATTAGAAAGGCAAATGTGAGGCGAGACTTGTGGATCTATAAGTTGTCTTAGGCATAGTTGTATATGTGTGTGCTAAACCTAGAGTTAGAGATTGATTGTTATTAAAACGAACATGAATGATTGATTGAGAACGGATGTATGTATTGTTGATTGGTGTTAATTCGTCTGGTACATGATTGATCCTGGCCCATGGACATTGCAGACCATGGACGGATTGCTTGCTGGTCTTCACGAAGGACGTTTCGCGAAATGGGACCATGGCTGGACTACACACAGAGGAAGTGTGGCCAGTACAGGGGCTGACGGACCTGTGAGATTGTGGCTGACGAGTCACCAGATTTAAAGTGTGACGTTCTCGTGAGTGGGAACTTGTGTGCTAGGATTTCTATGTACTTGTGAAATCTTGATGATTGTTGTTTGTCTAATCTTAGGTTAAGTAGACATATATGTGGTTATGTTTAATTCTTCGTATAGATCAAGTGGGCAGGTAGGATCGTCCTCACTGGGTAACTTGTTGCTCACCCCTCTTTTCCCTTTCAGGTTTTGGTTAAGAGATCATTTTAGCGTGGAGTGCAAGTCAAGTTTTAAGTAGGGTTTTTCCGGGATAGGGTTTCTCACATACACCGACATCCAATTGAACGAAAACTTAATAGATGAGAAAAATCCACTAGAAACAATCTAATCGCGGAGGACAAATCAAAAATTCGTCGAGAAATTCCTAGAAATCGAAATGGAGTAAGAGATGATTGCATACCAGAGGACAGATCCGTGACGAAGAGCTTATGGTGATAAGCAAGTGTCTGGGTACCACGTTGCCGACAATGGAACGTACATGTATAGGAATCGGGTATGTGTTCCTAACGATGAAACGTTACAGAAGGAGGTGTTAAGTCAAGCTCATTAGTCACGATTTTCGATTCACCCCGGGAGCTCTAAGATGTACCATGATATGAGGAGATACTACCATTGGAGTGGAATGAAGCGAGACATTGCTAAATGGGTGGCGCAGTGCGCGACGTGTCAACAAGTGAAAGCAGAGCATATGGCGCCTAGCTAGTTACTCCAGAACTTGCCAATACCAGAATGGAAATGGGACATGGTGACTATGGACTTTGTGACGGGGTTGTCGATGACCCTAGATAAGAAGAACGCGATATGGGTAATCGTGGATCGACTTACTAAATCAGCTCACTTTGTGCCAATTAAAAAGGCGGACGGGGCGGAACAGTTGGCTCAAAAGTACTTGGACGTAGTTGTGAGGCTGCACGGAGTGCCAGTGAGCATCATGTCAGACAGGGATCCAAAGTTCACAACTAGCTATTGGCAAGCCTACCAGAAAAAGATGGGGACGAAGGTACATTTGAGTACGACATATCATCCTTAGACGGACGGTCAATCGGAGAGGACGATACGGACCTTAGAGGATATGCTGAGAGCCTGTGTTTTGGATTGGGTTGGAAACTGGGGAAAGTCCCTACCCTTAGCGGAGTTCGCGTACAACAACAGTTACCACGCGAGCATCAGAATGGCTCCGTACGAAGCTCTGTACAGAAGACCATGTCGTACACCCCTTGGACAGAAGTGGGCGAAAGGAAGGGCGTGGAGCATGAAGTGGTAAAGGAGGCCGTAGAGCAAGTGAAATTGCTTACGAAAAGGCTAAAGGAGGCCCATGACCGCCAGAAGAGTTATGTAGACAAGCGTCATACCGACTTAGCATTCGCAGTAGGAGATGAGGTGTACCTAAAGTTGAGAGCATTTAGAGGGAATGATAAGCACCGTAAGTTGAAGAAACTTAAGCCGAGGTACATGAGACCGTATCCTATCATTGAGAGAATCGGAGAAGTGGCCTATCGACTAGAGTTACCGCCAGAATTGTCAGAATTCCACGATGTGTTTCACATATCACTCCTAAGGAAAGTAGTAAGGGAGCCTGAGCTCATTCTGCCTCAGCCGCCAAGTGACTTGGGTATGAATTTATCGGTTCCGGGTGCGCCAGTGGAAGTACTAGGATACCAGTAGATGGAAATCCACGGTAACAGAACGAAGTGTATTAAGGTCCGTTGGGAAATAGATGGTGTCCGCGAGGAAACGTGGGAGCCGGAACAACAGATGCGCGAGGATTACCCCGAACTCTTTAAGGACAAGAGTGAAACTGAAGTGGTGGGGGTGAATTCGGGGACGAATTCCTTTCAAGAGGGGGAGAGTTGTAACAACCCAAAATTGGCCCAAGAAGAAAAAGACAAACAGAAAAAGTCCAGCAGAAAAACCATAACCCTAATCCCTATATAAACCAGTCATTAGAAGGAGGAGAAGGTATTTTGCAAAGCCAAAACCCTAGCCGTCGACCCCGAGCAGAGCCGCCAGCCGCGAGCCACCGCCGCTTCAAAGAGGAGCCGCCGCGAAGCTGCTCCTAGCCGCCGCCTCCTTGATTCGTTCGCTTCGAGTCACCGTTAGTGCAGATCTGATCCGTGCCCCCTCTTTTCTAGAACCCTAACATCAAGATCTCTACCGTGAGGATTAGATCTAGGCTTCTCTCTGTGTCTCTTATCTTCTTCTGGTATGTTGAGTCTAAGTATAGTCAGGTATGCTGCGTGCTACGAAGTACGGGCACGTTTGTGTGATGCATCATGTTGGATCTACCTCTTAATATCGAATTTGGACTAAGGAATCATTAGATGAAGAACCATCATGTTATATGACAATCTTATTGTATGAATAATGTGTGTAATTAGCTAGACGGTGTGAAAGCATTACTAGGTATTCGTCACAGACGTTGAGGGCGTTGTAGACTATATGTGTGATGGAACCGGTGGGGTCTATGTATCTTGGCACTATGACCGTTGTGTGCGGGGCGGTGAGGTGTGTACCTTGGCACTGGAACCATCGCCGTAAGGGCTCGGGCGTGCCCATGTGTCTATGTGACCCACAACCTGTAGAGCTATGGGCTCGAGATATATCTTTATTGAGGCACCTCTTGTTTGGTAGTTGTGTAGGCGCTTCTAGAGCGTGATGGTTGATTGCTTGTTTATCCTTACTCTTAATATGTCGGTTGGATATGAGTCGTGTTGGGTTGAGTTTAGGTTTAGTTCTCGCTGAGTAATCCCAATTACTCACCCCTCTCTTCTCTTGTAGGTGAGTATGATGGTGTTGATGATGATGTTGAGTACTTGGAACTGGATGAGTAATTCCGGTGTGGTGCGCGGTTTTGGGAACTCGGGAGTTTCCTTTGGTTTTTATTCGGTTTTCCGCCATTTAATTAAAGACAATTGCTAGTTATTTGTTTCGAATTTATTTATGATTTAAGTTGGATTTTTGTAAGACTATTATTGGGATTTAATGGAATTTATTATTTAGAAATTTAATTCTCCGAGGTCGGGGAGTTACAAGTGGTATCAGAGCGGGTTACGATAGGAGAGGTTAAGTCTAGGTTAGTGGGATTGGGAAAAATCGGATTTCAAAGTTTTCAAATGGGGATTTTTCAAAAAGTTATAAAACCACCACCTAGATGAGCCTCCAGTTGTTGTTGTCTTATCTTGCAGGGAGATCAGTATTTACGGGACCGGACTGACTCACTTGCTACCGTTTTTGTACAGATGCCAACAAGGAACGCTAGGAACATGTTGACAGATCTGCAGTTCGCCGTGAAGCCCATGAAGAGCAGGATACCGCAACTGATGGGAGTGTGAATGAGAATCAGAATAACCAGCACCAGGAGGAAGTGAACCAGCCGGGACGAAACCGTATTGGGGAGCCTGACCCAGTGCCAGCCGCGGCTCACGCTGCAGTGCTGGAGGAGCTGCGCTGTTACTAAGGAAGGTACGGTGAATGGAGAAATGAACCGAACCCGCAAGTGGAAGTCCGGGAACACCACCTGTTGCCTCCACCGCCTGCACCAATCAATGTGTCGGGGTTGACTTACCACGAGGCGATGAGACTCATGAGGGACATGGGGACGAATTCATTTAGAGGAAAGTCTGATCCGATCTGTGCAGATAATTGGAAGAAGAGGCTTGAACGGAATTTCGAGTCGATGAGGTGCCCGGAGGCGTACCGACGCGAGCTGGCTCTTCAGTACCTTAGGGACGAGGCGCTGATTTGGTGGGAAGGTGTGGTAGAAAGAATCCGTCGACGCTATGAGCTGACTTGGGATGACTTCAAGGACGAGTTCTCCCGAGAGTATTTCTCGCCGGAAGCCATGGACCAAATGGAGAGTGCTTTTGAAGATCTCCGTCAGGACAACCGTACCGTGAGTGAGTAGAAGGGGAATTCAACCGTTTGAGGAGGTTCACGAGGAAGCATTTCATCGAGGCAGACTTGATCCGTCAATTCATGAAGGGGCTAAGATTTGAGCTGAGGAACCATTGTTTGATAGTATGGTGGAGCTAGTGGAGACTGCCGCTACATAGGAGATTAGACTTGAGGAGGAGCTAAGAAAGGCTAAGAATGCTCAAGCTCGTGCTTTCCACGGCCAGGAAACGCAAAAGAGGACATGGGACGACATGGCTGCGGTAAGGACTACCGACAACGTTCAGCTGTGCACTCGCTGTGGAAGGAGACACAATGGACCGTGTGGTGTGATCAAGTGCCATGGGTGCGGAAGAGATGGCCACCTCCTTAAGGATTGCCGTGCAGATGCAAGGAATCGCAGATGTCACCGTTTCGGGAAGCTCGGACACTATGCAAAGGATTGCAGAGTGGTCATACCAAACCAAAAACAAGGGATATTGCCGCCACATTCAGCTAAGAGACAAGCAGTGGGACCCCATGTATTCGCAATTGGAGATCCCGAAGGAGCCGCAGCGATTGCAGGTAAGTACTTCCTTTAGTATTGTATGGTCGTGAAGTCGTGAAATTTGTGTGCGAAGTGGAATTGCATACTTAGTCATAAGCATAAATCGTGTAGGATCGGTTTCGGTAGGGGGAAAGAAAGCTTACACTATGTTCGACACCGGTGCTACGTATAGTTTTGTGAGCCCGAGGTTGACTAAGTGTTGGACCTTCACTGGAAAGTTCATCCCAAGGTCAAAAGCAATTGAGACTGCCAGGACTGAGCAGGTGAGGTCTATCGGAATGCATGAGGATGTGCCTATTAAGTTGGAAGGGATAGCGCTGCCATGGACTCTAGTGGAAATGAAGTTGAACCATTATGACGTTATCGTCGGAATGGATTGGTTAACACACTACCAAGTTGTTTTGGATTGCCCACATACGCGTGCTTACATTCCACGACCGGAAGGACATCTAGTTTTTTAAGGAGTGAAAAATGACACCGGCGTGTCAATAATCTCTATGATTCACGCAGTGTGAGGCCGTATAAATATCTTCATGCTCTTAAGGTCCGATAAGTGTGAGGCCGTATGGAATGGGTCCGATAAGTGTGATGCCGTATGGAATGGGTCCGATAAGTGTGAGGCCGTATATATATATATATATCTTCATGCGCTTAAGGAGGCTATGGAAAAACTGGTTCAAGAAATGTTGGATGAAGGGTTGATTCGGCTCAGTCATAGTCCTTACTCTAGTCCAGTCTTATTGGTGAAGAAGAAAGACAACTCATGGAGATTCTGTGTGGACTATGTGGCATTAAACATAGCCACTATCCTTGATAAATACTCTATTCCTATGATAGATGAATTACTAGATGAGTTACATAGAGCCAAACTATTCACTAAACTGGATCTTAAATTAGGGTATCATCAAATAAGGATGAAGGAAGAAGACATTGAGAAGACTGCCTTTAGAACTCATGACATTCATTTTGAGTTCTTAATCATGCATTTTGGCTTGACTAATGCACCAGCAACATTTCAATCTCTGATGAATGAGATTTTCAGACCTTTCTTACGCAAGTTAGTTCTGACTTTCTTTGATGACAGATTGATTTATAGCTCATCATTAGAAGATCATGTACGGCATTTGGAAATGGTCTTGAAAGTGTTTGCCACTCAGAAGTTGTTTGCCAACATAAAGAAGTGTACTTTTGCTCAACAACAATTAAGTGGAGTATTTGGGGCATGTGATATATCAGGAAGGAGTATCTACGGATGCAGAAAAGATAGTGGATGTAGTTGACCGAAGATGATGAGCTGACAGCGAGGAAGGATGAGCTGGAATTATGATTGGTTGAGTTTAATTGAGTCAAAATTATAAAATAGATCTTGTATATAAATTTCTCTTTATCGTTGTTGTGGTCATTGGACTTATTCTCAGGTTGTTGAGATATCGAGAGTTAGAGCTTTCAAGATCAGATTCTTGGGCTTGTATTCTTCTTTCGTGGTCA
Source organism: Eutrema heterophyllum (assembly GCA_002933915.1). NCBI lineage: Eukaryota > Viridiplantae > Streptophyta > Magnoliopsida > Brassicales > Brassicaceae > Eutrema > Eutrema heterophyllum. Next base: position 338,672 of record PKMM01017727.1, read on the forward strand.
ATAAAGTGCTTTGTTCTTACCAGTATACTCTATATAAACAAATATTGTCCTAGATTTGTCAAATGATAGCGTGGTCTATTAGCTACACACCCCCAACTTACGCAGCTTTGAGTTATCCAAGTCCTTAGTTCTATTCCATCCATGGGCATACTTATTTTTCTCTTTTAAACACGTTTTTTTAATATTGAAGCGTTTGAACATTCATACGTGGCTCATATGGAACCAGATCTCAAGTATGAGTTTCCTGAAGGGAGTCCATTTTTTCATTCATAGCATTGTTCCATCCACGATGTTTTAAAGCAGTTGTGACTGTTTTTGGGTTTACATTGATGTCAACCACAAAGTCAAAGAGGTGGCTCTGCCCGTTCTGCTACTTGACCACTCATCTCTTTAATACATACCACTTTCTCCAAATAACATCATACGAGTGGTAGGTTTAGAAAAAGTGGCCTTATTCAATGTTCTAACATGTCCTAATATTTGACTAATCAATCCTTAATACCAATACTCACTACGAAAATGATATTTGACTAATCAATCCTTAATACCAATACTCACTACGAAAATGGACCGGGGACATGTGGTCTCAATACTCACTAAGTATATACATAGCTTTAAGAGATTCAATTAAAGATTATAGTTATTCTCAACAGTATATATTAAAATATTATATACTAGATAAGTACCCGCATATATGCGGTTTTGTAATTTAATATTTTATAACCCGATAAAAAAAAATTAAAGACGAAAAAATGGAAAACAAAATTAGAACATCCGTGAAAATATACGATACATAAATATAGAAACAAATTTACGAAAAAATAAGTATATATATTGAAAGAAAATTTTGGTGAAAAGATGCAATAAATAGTTTTGGATACAATTATTGGACTTTTAATTTTTTGGTGTGTAATTGAGATACTACCAAATTATTTTTTTTATAGAGGTGAGTAATTAGAGTTCTTTTTATTTTATGATTAATTTCCTTAATATAAATAGAAAAACTAAGGAATATTTTTTTCTTTTTATATTAATTTTGCCGTTTTAGGATAAATTTATTTTTTGAACTTTATAATTTAATTTTTAGTAACTTTATATTTTAAGATTATGAATCGGTTATTAAATTTTTAGAATTTTTTTTTTTTTTATTAATCGATTTTAAATTTTTCATACTTTGACTTGACACGTGTCGCGATCAGGTGAATTACCAACTTTGAAACATTCAAATTTATATAATAAATTTCTTTATTCTAATCTGAAATATGGTTTTTTTTTAATAATTTTTTGGCTTTTATTCCTTATTTTTTTATGATTGGTATTAGTTGTTTAATTTTTTTATTCTAATCTGAAATATGGTTTTTCCTTATTTTTTTAATATTGGTTTTTATTTATAAATTTGTTCATTTAAACATAACTACTATTTTTTGTTTTTTTTACGTTTTTGGATTAGAAATCGATTATAGTTTTTTCATTAATTTATATAAAATAAAAGATATACACATATTACTTTGGACAATAACTTTACCATGAAAGAAAAATAAATAATGATTCTCGTTAAAATAAAAGATATACACATATTAATATGTTTTTAATGAACGGAAAACAACAATGACTCTATTATATTTTTACGTAACCATGACAATGCGGCCGAATAGATTTTGTAAATAACACAACTAAAAAATTGTAATTTATTGTTTAATTTATTTAATCTAAATTAAAATACTAATTAGGTTTTCCCTTTTTTAGTTTAATTTCCTTAATCTATACAGAAATATTATTTTTCTAGTTTAACTTTATTGTTAATATTATATGTTAAAATATAATTAAAATTTTTTAAAACACATGTTGAAATCTTATCGATTGACTTGACACGTGAATGATCATGTGAGTTACTAATTTTGAACATTTTTAAAAAATTTAGTTTTTTAACTTTAGCCTTTTAACTTGGAGAGAAATTTTCTTACTCTATATTATATTTTTTTCTTTTTCCTTTTTTTTTGCTAATTTTACTTATAGGATGAAGTTTAGATTATTTTTTTCCATTTATTGTGAATATTATGTGTTAAATATATATATTTTTTATTGTTAATATGATGCATCAAAATCTAATTGGTAATTATTTTAACATGTGTCAAAATCTAATAGATTAACTCGGCACATGTTGATCTTGCGAGTTACTAACTTTAAAACATTCTTGTATATATATATATAAGATTTTGATATTCTACGGTTAGATAAGAAAATCACACATTGATGAAGAAGAGTCTAATGTTATTGAAAATTCAAAGTCATCATTCGTAGTAGATAGACAACTAATCAACTATTATTACTTTATAATTTTCATTAAGACTTTTCTTCATCAATCTATGATTTTTCCACCTCAGCCACAATATATATTTTCACGAACTCTTTTCGTTTTCTACCTGCACTTCTCTTCTTCCTCTAGAGATAGAGAGAAAGAGAGAGAGAGAAAGGCCATGTTGATGTCCGTCATCACCACCAGTCTGGCGGCTACAGTACCATGCAAATCCAAAACCTCGACTCGGTCTTTCCCGAACGTTTCGCGCTGTCGGATGGGCGCCTGTTCGGTGAATTGCTCAGTGGAGACGACGAAGGCTGATCGGTGGGTGAAGCTGAAGAACGGGAAAGATGTAAGACCAAAAATTTGCACTATAACAGGATATTGATTTAATCACAGAATGATAAATAAACGTTAAAAAAAGATAATATAAAACGATCTACAGAAAGGAGATGAAGCAGAAACAATATCAATGGAGGCGAGGATTAATCTCTTTCCTTAACTCAAAGAATCTCCCGTAGTGCGACGGTTTTAATAGATTCGTGAGTCCCAGGATACAACCATTGAATCCGTTATCGCGAACACTCGATAACGGATCTATCGAATTTGATACTACGATACTCTCAAAATAAAAGACTTACTTTTATCAGTAGAGAATTGAAGGAACCTTTCTTTTGCAAGTGTGGTTTTTGTGTGTAATCGGATACCTTTCTCTCAAGAGAGGCGATCCTATATATAGGAGAAGATCATAGAGGAAATTATTTCCAACTAGCAATGTGGGACTTTTTACATGTCCCTCACAAAGCTTTTCCTTTTTAGGCTTTTTCCTTTTTTTCAAGGCTTATCCTTTTAGCCCAAATGCCTCATTTCAATTCACACATACACATATTTATAAAGCCCATAAGCTTTTATAAATTTTGTTCCAACAATCCCCCACATGAATAGAAATGACTCTAAACATATGACGACTGAACAGACTTGAGTAGACTTTACTAGACAAACTTGACTAGACTAGACTTGACTCACTAGACTAGACAGACTTTTCGAGAGTATACGAAAATGTAACTGTATCTGAGAGGTAGCATTTTTCAGCTTTGAACCAATCATTTTTAATATCTGTCGGGTTTACTCGGCCGGGAGGTGAACATGATGTCTTGAACCACCTAGATTTTGATGTAAACCTAGACAACATGTATCGCACAACGACATTTTCTCGTAGAACTTTGTTCTCTATTGTGTTCATTTTGGCGTTGAACATGCCTGGTTTTTTGTGAGTGAACTTGGAGAATATAGCCTGTCCTTCATGCTCCTAGAAACGGCCCTCATTTCACACTTCACTAGGTGATCTGCTATCAACTTGTATTCAGAAGTATCATGTCGTACTCCACTATTACACAGCTATGCAATCATTAAAAGCCAACGCTTATCCTCAATATTCACAGGTAGCACTGTTTTATCATCTTAGGAACTGGGCAGAGACATAGGCTCACAGTGCTCAATTCAGAATAAGCTCAAGTTCGTTTTCCCTTTGAACCTAGATCTTGGGATCTCCAGTCACATAGGTGGGGTTTCTGTCAAACGTCATCTTTGTCTATAGGCTTTAAGCCCATTCCTTTTGATGATTTTAGAATTTGATCTTGCGGCAAGCTTTTGGTAAACGGATCCGCTAAGTTTTTAGCCGATCTGATGTAATCTATCGTGAGTACACCAGTCGAGATCAATTGCCTAATGGTCTTGTGTCGTCTTCTTATATGACGAGATTTACCATTATATAGATTACTTAGTGCCCGAGAGATAGCCGACTGACTATCGCAATGTACTCGTAATGCTGGCACTGGTTTCTCCCACATCGGGATATCTTCCAAGAAGTTCCGAAGCCACTTTGCTTCCTCCGCAGCTTTGTCTAAAGCTATAAACTCTGACTCCATGGTTGATCTAGCCAGGAGTGTTTGTTTGGAAGATTTCCAGGATACTGCTGCACCAGCAAGGGTAAAAACATATCCACTCGTGGATTTGGAGTTTCTGGAATCGGAAATCCAATTAGCATCGCTATACCCTTCTAATACTGCTGGTTCTTTACCGAAGTGCAGCCCATAACTCTTAGTATAACGTAGAAAATTCAATATCCTAGTTATGGCTTTCCAATGAGTATGACCTGGATTACTCGTATAGCGACTTAGTACATTTACTGAGTGCGCTAAATCGGGTCTAGTACAATTCGTTAAGTACATAAGACTTCCGATAACTCTTGCATATTCCACTTGTGAAACAGCGTCCCCTGAATTCTTCGTCAAATGAAGTTGAGGGTCAAGTGGAGTTTTTGCCGTCCCATTTGAGTAGGTCTTAAACCGTTCTAGGACTTTTGTAGTGTAGTGTTCTTGAGATAGAATTATTCCTTTGGAATTTCGAATAATCTGAATCCCTAGAATTACATCCGCTAATCCCATATCTTTCATATCAAACTTTCGATTAAGCATATTCTTTGTTTGTTTGATTATATCTTTGTTGCTTCCCATGATGAGCATATCATCCACATACAGACACAACAACACATATCCATGTGGAGTACTTTTGATGTAGATGCACTTATCACATTCGTTAATGTGAAAACCATTTGACATCATTACACTGTCAAACTTTTCATGCCATTGTTTCGGAGCTTTTTTCAGTCCGTATAGAGCTTTCACAAGTCTACATACTTTCTTCTCTTGTCCGGGAACAACATAACCCTCAGGTTGATTCATGTAAATTTCTTCCTCTAAATCTCCATTTAGGAAGGCAGTCTTAACATCCATTTGATGTATTTCAAGATCTCTTAATGCTGCAATTCCAATCAACATAGGAATCGAAGTTATTCTCGTCACTGGAGAATAAGTGTCAAAGAAATCCAATCCTTCCTTTTGACGAAATCCTTGCACCACAAGTCTTGCCTTATACTTGTCAATGGACCCATCGATTTTTAACTTTGTAGTGAAGACCCATTTACACCCAAGAGGTTTGCAGCCTTGCGGTAGATCTACCAACTCATAAGTATGATTTTGCATAATTGAGTGGATTTCACTGTTAGATGCCTCCTTCCAGAAAGGTGCATCAGGTGTAGACATTGCTTCCGTGAAAGTTCTTGGACCATTTTCTGCAAGAAATGCCATTATGAACTCATGGCCAAATGTCTTTTCCTTACGATCTCGCTTGCTTCGTCTAGGTTCAACTTCTTTTACTTCTTCCGCTTCTTCGTTTATAGAAGTGCCTGAAGTGCTTGCCTCATTGTCAGCATCTCGTTCGTCACGAGTTCTTTTAGGATTTCCTATATCCTTACATGGAAACACATTTTCGAACAATGAAGCATTCCTTGACTCCATTATCGTGTTTACATGAATATCTGGTATATCTGATTTATGTACCAGAAAACGATAGGCACTACTTTTGTGCGCATATCCGATGAAGATGCAGTCTACTGTCTTTGGTCCGATGGTGACCTTTTTCGGAAGTGGTACCGCAACTTTTGCCAAGCACCCCCACACTTTCAGGTATTTGTACGAAGGTACATTACCTTTCCAAAGTTCGTAGGGAGTTTTTCCCGTGACCTTGTGTGGAATTTTGTTCAGGATATAATTTGAGGTAAGCAGAGCTTCCCCCCACATGTTCTGGGCTAACCCAGATTCCTGCAACATTGCATTCATCATTTCTTTGAGAGTTCTGTTTTTCCTTTCAGCAACTCCATTAGATTCTGGTGAATAAGGAGCGGTCGTTTGATGAATAATGCCATGTTTTCTACAGAACGCGTCAAATGGCTCATTATATTCACCTCCTCTATCACTTCTAACCATCTTTATGGTTTTCTCAAGTTGGTTTTCAACTTCCAGCTTGTACTCTTTGAATTTTTCCAAGGCTTCATCTTTACTGTGCAGTAGATAGATATAGCAATATCTCGTGCAATCGTCTATGAAGGTCACGAAGTATTTCTTTCCACCTCTAGTTTGAATATATTTTAAATCACATAAGTCTGTGTGAATTAAACCTAGAGTCTCGGTTGTTCTTTGAACGCTAGGTGATGGCGTTTTAGTGAGTTTGGCTTGGATGCAAATCTCACATTTGTCTTTACTTATCTTGAATTTAAGAATCAGATTCATGTTCATCAATCTACTCATAGACTTGAAATTAACATGTCATAATCGTTCATGCCAAGTATTAAAAGACTCAACGAGATAGGTAAGAGGTTTCTTATCATTCATCTTAAGGTTCTTTGAGGTGGAAGCCTCGGTTACATCATTGTTACGAATAACTGCCTCAACAGACATCTTAAACAAACCATCACAAACAAAACCTTTTCCCAAATACATCCCATTCTTCGTTAGGATCAGCTTGTCACCTTCCAGCTTCACAGAGAATCCATGCTTGCTCATGAGAGATCCTGAGATCAGATTTTTGCGTATGTCTGGCACATGGACGACATTCGTGAGAATGAGCTCCTGTCCAGATGTGAGCTTCAGAACAACTTTTCCGTGACCTTCAATTGTCGACGAGGTGGAGTTACCCATCAAGAGCTTGTCACCACTCTTGTTCTTGGGGTATGTCGAGAACATCTCTCGATCCATGCAGATGTGTCTGGTTGCTCCAATATCGAACCACCATGTCTTCGGATGGCTTTCAGCAACGTTGGCCTCAGTGACCACGGCACACATGTCAGCTACTGTCAGGTTCACTTGAGCCTTCTTGCTGCGACACTCAAAGGATTTGTGTCCTTGCTTTCCACAGAAGTTACAAGTTCCTAAGAACTTATGAGAAGTCTGACTATTCTGACCATTCTTGTTCTTGAACTTCTGGAAGTTCTTGGGTGGCATCTTCCCTTTGCCTTTGTCTAGGCATCCCTTGTTCTGCCACTTGCCTTGATTGTTGTTTTGGTGTTCTACCATATTCGCGTGGTGTTCGCGAATCTTCACACCAGCATTCTGTTCCCGATTCGTGGACTCTACACGAAGTCGGACAATCAAGTCCTCAAGGCTCATCTTCTTTTTCTTCAGCCTGAGGTAATTTTTGAAGTCTGTCCATCCAGGTGGAAGCTTCTCAATGATGCAGCATCCCTGAAAGGTTTCACACAACCGCATCCCCTCAACAAAGATGTCATGAAAGAGCATCTGTAACTCCTCGACTTGTTTCATCAATGGTCTTGAGTCCACCATCTTGAACTGCATAAAATTTGCCACAGTGAATTTTTGGGTACCAGAGTCCTCAATGCGATACTTCTTGTCTAGGGAATCCCATAATTCCTTAGAAGTTTCAGCGTTTTCGTACACCTTGTAAAGAGGGTCCGACAGGCTATTCTGGATGTAGCCCTTGCACAAGAAGTCGCCATGTACCCATGCCTCTACACTTGCAAGTGCACGTGCATCAGTGTTGCCTTCTGGGAGAACATGTTTCACTTCACCGGTGAATTTATGTAGACCTAGTGTTGTCAGATAGAAGAACATCTTCTTTTTCCACATCTTGAATGATGTCCCATCAAATTTGCTGGGAGGAGCAACATGAATCCCAGATGGCACTTTGAATTCCTCGATCACAGTAGGAGTCTTCTCAGTGTTGTTCACCACGTTCTCTGAGTTGTTCTTACCGTTGACTGTCATTCTGTGAAGACAAAAGGAACACAACTTTCAATTAGTACCGATATGAGAATCGCAATTCTAATAATATCGAACTAAACGATCGACGAAAAAATTGATCGATGTACATATGGTATCGATCGATACAGGTGAACTTTACACAGTATCGATCGATGCAAATTTTGCACAGTGTCGATCGATGCAGCACAGGTATCGATCGATGCTGCTTAAGTGTCGATCGATGCAAATTTTGCACAGTGTCGATCGATGCAGCACAGGTATCGATCGATGCAGCACAGGTATCGATCGATGCTGCTTAAGTGTCGATCGATGCAAATTTTGCACAGTGTCGATCGATGCAGCACATTTATCGATCGACACACACATGGTATCGATCGATACACACATGGTATCGATCGATGCTTAGACGTTCGCAAACGACAAGCGGTATCGATCGCAATCAAACCAGATTTGAACCACAGTTCACCGTTTATTAATCTCAATTAATAACGGTTGTAAAAGACGTTTAAAAGCAATATCACTTCTACTACACGTTTCAAGTTGCTAAAATAGCGTTTTGATAATGTTTGAGTATCATAAGCGATTGATACTACGATACTCTCAAAATACTCGATAACGGATAACGGATCTATCGAACTTGATACTACGATACTCTCAAACTAAAAGACTTACTTTTATCAATAGAGAATTGAAGGAACCTTTCTTTTGCAAGTGTGGTTTTTGTGTGTAATCGGATGCCTTTCTCTCAAGAGAGGCGATCCTATATATAGGAGAAGATCATAGAGGAAATTATTTCCAACTAGCAATGTGGGACTTTTTACATGTCCCTCACAAGGCTTTTCCTTTTTAGGCTTTTTCCTTTTTTTCAAGGCTTATCATTTTAGCCCAAATGCCTCATTTCAATTCACACATACACATATTTATAAAGCCCACAAGCTTTTATAAATTTTGTTCCAACAAAAGACTCTCTAGAGATATGCAGAGTTCTTAACGGTATGTGGTAGACGAGCGGAGGATGGGGGAAAATCGACCAAAACGACGCGGTTGAGTCAATGATCCGATACGCCGATGCTGGGCTCTCCACCTTCGACTTGGCCGATATTTGTAAGTATCTAGCCGTTCTAATTTTCCAGCTAATTGCTCTGATTAAACAAAATTTACAAGGCTTGAATAATAAGTAACTTTTTCTTTTTTAGTTTTCTTGTTTTCCGTCCCGTATATACCATTAACAATATTAAGCACTGAATGACAAAAAGTTAAAATTGAAATGCTATTTTCCAATCTATCATACGTTTTAAATTTATAACAAGTTTATACAAAACGTTATTGATCTAATAAATATTAGTATTTTGAAGTTTTAAGTTTATTCAATTTTCAGTTTTCTCGTCTTATTGATTTTGCTATTTTCTTATTTAGCTATTCTGTTATTCTCCTATTCAGCTAACATACCAAGTGAAAAAAAAGATTACAGGGTTTTGATGCTATGTTTTTGCTACCAGAAGACTTGAAGTGAAAGGTTTTGTGTGGAGATTAAATGATATAATTGTGATTAAGTTTGTTTCTTTGATGTTAATTTAGATGGTCCTGCAGAAGATCTTTATGGCGTTTTTATCAATAAGGTTCGTCGAGAGCGACCTCCAGAGTATTTTGAAAAGATTAAAGGGTAAGAGAGTTTTAAGTCTATTGTTTGTCAATAATATAGTAATCAAAACCAATGGATCAAAGTAGCTAATTGATTAGACTATGTTTTATGATGCAGTTTGACAAAATGGGTCCCTCGTCCAGGGAAGATGACAAGCAGCTATGTTCGTGAGAATATCGACAAATCTCGGAAGAGAATGGATGTGGCTTCTCTTGATATGCTTCAGTTTCACTGGTGTTTCTCTCTTCTGCTTAATTGCTAGTAGTTGATGGATGTGTTCTATCTTCTTATTTAAATAAGATCGAAATTCTTAGCAGATCCTTTAGCTTCTGTAGTGAACATTTTCACACAGACAAATGCATTATTTTATAATCTGTAGTTTGGAATAGGTGGGATTACGGGAATGATGGTTATCTTGATGCTCTGAAACACTTCACTGACCTAAAAGAAGAAGGTAAACAAAGAAGGGATATATCTTTCTCCGTTCTTGTGAGTATCGTTTTATTTATCTATTGGCTTGCTTGAACAATGATGGCAGGTAAAATCAAGACGGTTGCTTTGACAAATTTTGATACAGAGAGACTTGAGAAAATCTTGGATAATGGAATCCCTGTTGTTAGCAATCAGGTGAATACCAGCGCGATGACCGAACATTTTATGCCTTTCTCCAGAGGACTCTTTTTTTTTTTTTTGGGTGGTAAATCTCTGTTGCAAATTTTTCCAAGGTGCAACACTCCATTGTAGATATGCGTCCTCAACAGAAAATGGTTCAGCTTTGCGAGCTATCAGGCGTCAAACTTATAACGTAAAAATCTCTTATTATAGAACTCTCTTGAAAGTCTAGTTTGCACTTAACCACACATCATTGGTCCTTTGTGTGTAGATATGGGACAGTAATGGGCGGTCTCCTATCAGAGAAGTACCTTGATACCAATCTAACCATCTCCTTGAAGATTCCTTCTCTCCAGTTGTACAAAACGGTAAGCGTTCAATCATTCACAGATTAACCCGTTTAAACAATTCCAAATTGTTAAAAATGATAAAAAAAAAAAAAAAAAAAAAAGAAGGGAAAGTGATAGAGTAAAGGATTACAAACACAAAGCTCTTCGTATTAGCTTATACAAAAGTAACACTGAACTGAAAATCAAAACTCTCAAAGAAAACAAATCTCTAAACCTCTAAAGCTCTTCTAGTTTTGTGTGAGTGTCACAACTGAGACTTCATCCCCATATACACCAAAACCTAAAGAAAACCCCAAACTAGGAAAGGAACTATATATAAAGGAAATTGAGGCCCTCCTTAAGCTAGGAATCAAAGTTCACTCAGTGAGTCCCAATTGACCTGAAAGATATATAAAACCACTGTCCTCTGAACTGCCATTGGAGCTGGGAAGTGTCTCCTGTCAATCCCAGACTCCCAGTTCTCATTGTATGAGTTTGCATCATACTTTTGTACTGTTTTAAGATTTTTTAAAGTTGCATTACAGGTGGTTGATGCATGGGGAGGTTGGAATCTATTCCAAGTTTTACTCCGAACGATGAAGAGCATAGCCATAAAACATGGAGTCTCTATTCCGACAGTAGCTGTGAGATATGTACTAGATCAGGTATTTGTCTTTCCTCACATGGAATCCATGGATTACTCTGACTCTTAAAGCGAGTCTGGTATTTGATTTGTTCTGAAAATTGGGGATCTCATCTCAGCCAGGAGTTGCTGGATCAATGATTGGGGTGAGACTCGGGTTAGCGGAACATATACAAGACGCAAACGCAATATTCTCATTGGTATTGGATGATGAAGATGTAAATAGCATACAAGAGGTTACCAAGAAAGGTCAAAATCTTCTCCAAGTGATAGGTGACTGCGGAGATGAACACCGAGGCTAATGATGTGGTTGTAGATTTATATACTCTATATAGTATCAACTCATGTAATAAAAATCATTTTCAAAAATGATACGAATTCTCATGTTTAGAGAATCATTTTCAAAAATGGTACGAATTCTCATGTTTAGAGAATCATTTTTACATTAATGAGAATTCTCATGTTTAGAGAATCAATTTTACATTAATAAGAAATCTCTAGCTTTGGATCAGATTCTAAACCTATTGAAGAGTTGGGTCAGATTTTGTAGTCTTGGAGGCTTTTGACTAGTATGATATAATTCTTTGGCTTATTTTAAATGATATGTATAATATACAAGCGTATATAAAAATCAAACAACATATGGAACATGTAAATCAAAAGAGCATAAGAAGATCATGGTTACCTTTCTCTTTGAGATCCGATGGTTTTTTAGAAGAAGGCCAACATGGTATTCAATCTTTCCTTGAACAAAATGATATGATGAGATCATACCTTTCGACATTGTTAAAGGAAAAGGTCCTATCATCTTCAACCCGTCGCAATCAGTTGTCGATGTGATCAAGTTAGAGAATTCATACAAGAGGAATTTGTTCCATATGTTGGAGAAGCACTCAAAAGATTAAGATATGAGGTACTAATAGTAGTTATTAAGGCAACAAATGCTCTTAAGCTCTTAATATGAAGAAATTTGCTTTGTTTCAGGTGTGCAAGTGCAACGAAGCTGATGTTCTGGGTTTTGTTGGAGCTCCATTTACTCTTTCTTCGTATGTTATGAAGGTGACTCATCTAAGAACTTCACACAGATAAAAAGATTAGCCTTTTCTCAACCCAAGATGGATTAGTACTAACCTTAAAGCAATTGTAAAACTCAAAAACTTGGTAAAAATCTCAGAGTTGAAAGTTTTTCTTTCTTCTCAGGTTCTACATGCTTTACTCCTTAAGTTAACAACCTCGATGATCACTTACATACGCTATCAAGCAGATAGCGGATAGCGGATAGCAGAGCTCAAGCTGTGCAAAACTTTGATTCTTGGGCTACCGAGCTTAGTGATAAACTTTGAACTTTAGAAGTTTGTTCTCAAGAGTTTCTGCTTGCATTTCACGATCATAGGCAAACGCCTTAAGTACAAGAAAGAGGTCGATGCCTCTTAGACCTAAGTACAAACCGAGTGCTAATTACAAACCGGTATAATGACATAATCAATATAAACCATGGAAGAAGTGCGATGAAAACCTTCACGTCTCATTGTCTCACATCGACAATGCTCATGAGTTCTGGACTCACACGCAACAACATTTTGGTGTCAAAAAAGGGACAGCAAGTTCAACATCTCAAAACTGAACTTGCAACATCGCCAAAAGGGTTTGCCTTTCGAAGCTTATTACAGTAAACTCACGCAGTTATGGAGAAGCTTGGGAGATTATCAAAAGGCAAAAACCATGGAAGAAGTGAGAAAAGAACGTGAAGAAGAGAAACTTCATCAATTTTTAATGGGTTTGGATGAATCTTTGTATGGAACCGTAAAATCTAATCTTCTTTCACGAGTTCCGTTACCCACATTCTTATCAAGTTCTCACACATGACGAAGAAGCAAAATCAGTTAGCCGTCTTCATGAAGAAAGAAGCGATGGGGTTAGTTTCGCTGTTCATACTTCGAAATCTTCTTCGTCTTATGAGCAACGAAGCGGTCCGACTATTTGCAATGTTTCTAGCTAGATTGGACATCTTGGTGAGAATTGTTTCAAGAAGATTGAGTATCTACAATGGTGGGTTGAAAAAACAACGCAATCGGAGTGGGAATAAATGTGGTTCACGTACTGCATGTTTGACTTCTCAACCACCAATGTCGCGTCCTCAGGATCCCGCTCATGCTTATTACTTGTTTACTTAGCATGTGTCCCAATTCGCACATGCAGCGAGCTTTAATGTCTCTGTTACGCCACATACTCCAGCTGATCGCGTGGGATTTAGTGGACTCAACGATAATCAATGGAAAACGTTGGTTAAGATTCTTGAAGAGCGCAAAAATAGCACTCCAAGTACGTTTTTTCTTCACTCCTGGATCATTGACACATGTGCCTTGAACCACATGACATGCAGCCTTGAGTTTCTCTCTAATGTTTCCTCCATGAATCCGATATTGATAAAACTTCCTGATGGAAGATATACGACCTTTACGCAGTCTAGCTCGGTTCATTTGGGAGCTTCGTTGTGTCTTGAAAATGTGTATTTTGTTGATGTCTACAGTGTCATCTAATATCAGTTTCTCAGTTGACTAGAGATTGTGGCTGCGTTTTTCAGATCACTGACCGACTTTGTGTTATTCAGGATCGCGTCACACGGATGTTGATTGGTTCGGGTGAGGAGAATAATGTACTCTATGTCTTTAAGGGAGTGGCAGACGCAGCAACATTGCAGATTTCGAGAAAACCTTCCATGGAGTTATGGTGTTGTCGTATGGGTTACCCTTCCACTAAGGCGTTGGAGATGTTGCAGCTTTCCAATTCTAGTAGTAGTAGTAGTTTTGATTCTAAAGCGTGTGAGGTTTGTATCCGCGCTAAGCAAACAAGATATTCTTTTCCTTGGGGTCCGTACCGTACTTATGCGCTCTGTGGTTCTAGATATTTTCTCACCATTGTTGATGACTTTCTCGTGGTGTTTGGATTTATTTTCTAAAATTGGAAAGAGAGGCGCCTACTCATCTAATGATTTTTCTCGCGCTTTTAGAACGTCAATTCTCGACTACGGTTAAGGTTATTAGAAGTGATAATGGGTCTGAATTTGTTTGCTTAAAAGATTAGTTTGCGCAGAAATGGATTATTCATGAGACTTATGTGTAGGCGAGGTGTGTTTTTTGGCTCGTGGTTGTGCAGCTACTTGGACTCCTTGGAACTCATTCAACCGATTGTTGACAGCGGCCTGAGCGGCTATGAGATCGTCAAATTGAGCGCTGCTCCCGCGAGACTCTTTTATTTCACCGAGCAGTGTCTGGAAAAGAGTGATTGCATCCTGTTGTCTGATCGGTGTGGTATATGGAGTGTTGATAGGTTCTGGCACTGGTGGTGGTACCACGATCCTGGTCGGATCAGTTGGATCCATCAGATTTCTTTCATCTCGTTCTTCGGTGTCATCTCGTAGAAGAGATCGGTCGTACAGTGTTACTGACATCGCCGAGTTGCTTTGAGTATTGAGAATAACCGAGTCCACACAGACAATGCCAATTGTTGAACTATAATTTCAACTAGGTAAAATAAATAACAGAAAGAATCGGGAAATCTCATTTTATTAGCAAAACTCGGCGATTTACAGGGAATTAGGTCGTCGGAAAAGTGAACAAGAAAAGAAATAAGATCTAAGATATTTTAGCCGGTATTTGCGGAGTGAAATCTTTTAGGTCTCTCTCGGAATTTGCAGATAGCCCTACGACGAATAAGATGCTCTCTATTAGTACTCTACAAGAAAAAGGGTGTTTTCCGACGGCCATAATTCTGTCGGAAATTTCCGACGGATTTCCGTCGGGAATTGGACGAAAGTAACATCCGTCGGAAAAAAGGACACGTCGGAAATCCGTCAAAAATTTTCGACAGATTTCCGACGCCAATGATCCATCGGAAAAGAACCGACATATTTTCAACGGATTTTCGACAGATGATGTAGCTGTTTGACTTTGCCGACAGATTTCCGACGACGACCATCCGTCGGACACATTCCGACGGATTGTAGTCGTTTGAAATAATATATACGTTACATAGCCATTTGAATATACCCGTTAAATCCGTCGGAAATCCGTCGGAAAACGCGTACAATTTCCTTATAAAAACGTATCCACCCTCTCATTTACAATCACAAAAAACCCTCTCATCTACAATTCCTTACAAAAATGTCTTCTTCAGATCCTTATAATTATTTTTGATCATGGATGGACAAGCCTCATCAAATTCCGAACACGAGCCTAGTTACGGAAGAATTCAGAGAAGGTCTATAGGAATTCATGGCATTTGCGGCTAAGAAGAAGAAAGCGAAAAAACCGGTAAAATCTACTGCCCTTATACGAATTGTCGGAATCGTAGATTAATCGTGATAGATGAAGTATGGTCACACCTTTATTGTCATGGGTTTGTGCCGGGTTACAAGATTTGGTATTATCATGGAGAAAATGATACAATGGTAATTATGCTAGTACTAGTGAACAGTATATTGGGGATGGCGCTAGCTTAGAAGAACCTGCAATGAAAGTAGAAAGTACTGTAAGTCACGTTTAGATGGTGAACGATGCATTCCGTGAAAGTATGCCATCAGTTGCTGAGTATGGAGATAGAGAGGAAGAACCTAACGCAGAAGCTCGGAAATTCTTTGATATGTTAGACGCTGCTAAAAATCCTTATATGATGGGTGTAGAGGTGGACATTCCTCTTTATCAGCTGCAACTAGGATGATGGGTATAAAGACGGATTTCAATTTGAGTGAGGAGTGCGTGGATGTAATCGCTGATTTTGTGAAAGACATTTTGCCAGAAGATAATCTTGCACCGGCATCATACTATAAGATACATAAACTTGTTGATAGGCTAGGATTGCCGTATCAGATGATAGATGTATGTATTGACAACTGTATGATATACTGGAGAGAGGACGCAGGCCGTTCGACATGTCGTTTTTGTCGCAAACCTCGGTATAAGGAAACAGGTGGAAGAGTGTTAGTGCCATATAAACGGATGTGGTATTTGACGTTAACAAAGAGATTGAAGAGGTTATATCAGCCAGAGCGCACAACGGGAGCAATGAGATGGCATGCAGAGCATACAACGGATGGAGAAATTGCTCATCCCTCAGACGCAAGAGCATGAAAACATTTTCAATCAATGTATCATAGTTTTGCGTATGAGGCAAGGAACGTATACCTTGGATTATGTACTGATGGTTTCAACCCTTTTGGGAAGCACGGTAGACAATATTCATTGTGACCAGTAATTGTAACACCTTACAATTTGCCGCCATCTTTGTGCATGAGACGGGAGTTCTTGCTCCTTAGTATTCTCGTTCCTGAACCAGAGCATCCGAAGAGATCACTTGATGTGTTTTTGCAGCTATTGATTTATGAGTTGTGAATGTTATGGGACCAAGGTGTTGAGGCGTTTGATGTTTCTTGTCAACAGAATTTCGTCATACGGTCGGTACTTATGTGGACCATTAGCGATTTTCCAGCATATGGCATGTTATCAGGATGGACAACGCACGAAAGGTTATCGTGTCCGTACTGTCAAGATAACAAAGATGCGTTCCAATTGAAGCACGGACGCAAAACGTCTTGGTTTGATTGTCATAGGCGATTCCTACCTAGCGATCATCCTTATCATCGGAGCACCACATTGTTTAGGAAGAACCGGAAAGTAATTGATGGTCTACCTCCTGGGTTAGATGGACACTATTTGTTGGATCAGTTCAGAGATTTTGGTGTAGATAGGACCGTTGATTGTGGTGGTAACGGGCATCATCCTGTTGATGGTTGTGGCAACGTACATAATTGACACAAGAGGAGTATTTTCTGGGATTTGCCTTATTGGAAGGACCATCTTTTGAGGAATAATCTGGATGTCATGCACATTGAGAATAATTTTTTCGACAACATTATGAACACCGTTCTCAATGTCCAAGGGAAGACGAAGGAGAATATGAAGTCTAGATTGGATTTGCCATACATTTGTTCTCGTAGAGCACTACATGTGACAGGGAACGGGAAGCCTCCGGTCCCGGCTTTTCGTTTGGATGAACCTTCAAAGGCCGCGTTTTTTGACTGGATTGCCGAAAGTGTTAGATTTCCGGACGGATACGCATCTAACCTTCGGAACTGCGTTAATCATGGAGAAGGGAAGTTTACTGGGATAAAGAGTCATGATTACCATGTGCTGATGCAGCGCCTCCTTCCATTTGCCTTTGCATGTCTTCTACCACGTAATGTCCACGAAGCAATTGCAGGTACAATCATTAAATTATTTTGTTAATACTTTACACAATATATACTTTAGTATTTAATTAATTATTCATTTGTAATCCATATTTTGCAGGGATTGGTGCCTTTTTCCGAGATATATGTTCTCGCTCTCTTACATCAGACGGTATCCGCAATCTTGCGGATAATATACCTGTAATCCTTTGCAATTTGGAGAAGATATTTCCGCCTTCCTTCTTTGATGTTATGGAACATCTAACAATTCATCTCCCTCGAGAAGCAGAGCTTGGAGGCCCGATTCAGTACCGTTGGATGTATCCTTTCGAACGATATATGTTTCATCTAAAGAAAAAGGTGAAAAATTTGAGCAGAGTGGAGGGTTCTATTGTCGCACAGAGTATAAATGAAGAAACTTCACATTTTGCCGAGTTCTACTTTCCATCACAAGTCAAAACGAAGAGTCGTAAAGCAGCTCGACATGATGACGAAGGCGTACTACCTTTCTATCCGGTTGATGTTCCTCATATATCCTTAGAGATTGGACGACTTAGTGGAAAAGGCAAGAAACGGAGACTTTCATCGCAGGAGCGGAATCATTTGCATATGTATATTCTCACAAACTGCGACGGAATTGAAGAATATGAGAGGTATTAAATTGAACCAAATTATTAATTACTTATTAGGTCGTTGCTTATATATATATTAACGTGATGATCGCTTCAATGTCACAGCTTGTATATGGCTTATTAACGT
This sequence comes from Eutrema heterophyllum, assembly GCA_002933915.1. Lineage (NCBI taxonomy): Eukaryota > Viridiplantae > Streptophyta > Magnoliopsida > Brassicales > Brassicaceae > Eutrema > Eutrema heterophyllum. The sequence continues at coordinate 356,800 of PKMM01017727.1, forward strand.
TTTTCATTTCCGAACAAAACAGAGGACGAGCTAATCGAGCTCAAACAGGAAGAGTTCGGACGTTGGTTAAGAGATTATGTAAGTATTTTAATTGCCTTGTTTAAACTTTCATATATAATGAATGATTTTTTTTTACTCATTTTTTAATTTATTCGTGCAGGTGACGACAGAGAAGGCTAACGTACAAAGCTTTCCTACGTGGTTAGAAGAAATTTTGCGCTTTCCACTAGCAAACGTGCAGTCACATGTTATGTATAGCACACGGGGGTACGCTTTTAAGATTCTTCGGGATGATAGGAGTGCGACAACTTCAGATTACGGTGTATCTACTCAGTCCGGTGATCTTGTATACTATGGTGTCGTACGTGAGATTTTCGATGTTCTGTACACGGGAATGTTCGGTTTGAGATGCGTTGCATTTTTATGCGACTGGAACGACCCATTAGTAGGAAGCGGTGTGTGACACGACCAATTTGGTGTTACATCATTACATAGCAGAAGGCGACTCTAGAAATACGAGCCATTCGTACTTGCTTCACAAGCAAACCAGGTTAGTTTTATTCTTTTATGTTAATTTAATTGTTAGTATATATTTTTGCATTACCGTGTCTAAAACGTTATATGACTTTATTACATAGTGTAGGTATGCTATATTCTCTATCCTCGAGTGACAAACAAGTAAGACTCGTGGATTACAGTCACATAGATAAACTCGAGAGGTAGGGTTCATGGGATGTCCGATCATGAACCCCTCCAGCAAAACTCTGTTGGTTTAGGTTCGATCGACCATTTCCTTGAGGTCGACCTTTTTGTTGATTTCACCGTACATGCCGATGATCGGGTATTTGAGGATTTAGAGGAAGAATTTGACGAATTTGGTGAAACTTCCGATTCAGCAGAATCAGATTACTAATCATCAGATTCGGAGTAGTTTTAATTATAAACTTTGCATTGTAAAATATGTACTTGTATTTGAAGTGTAATGTGTAATATATTAGTTATGTGGAACTAGAAAAAAATTGCTAAGTATACTTCCGCGGATTAAGTTTTAGCCGAGGCGTTCAGTTTGTGCCGAGGGGTTCAGTACCCGGATTCTGTTTTACCCGGGGTAACTTAATCCGTCGGAAATTTCCGACGGATTTTGGTTTTTTAGAGACAGCGGGAAACTGAACCGCCTAAACGAAAAAAATTAAAAAAACCGACGGTTTCTTTTGCGACAAACCGTCGATTTCTTTCTCTCATTTCTCTCATTTCTCTGTCTATCTTCCGACGCTTTTTCTCTCTTCTCTCTTCTTCTTCCTTGGCGATTCTCTCTTCTATCTTCTTCTTCCTTACAATTTCCTGTTTCTCTCTTCCTCTTCTTTTGATTTCTTCTCAAATCTCTCTCTTCAATCCTCAATTTTTCATTTCATATGATCCAAATATGTAAGTTTTCAATTCCTTAATTTTTTTTTTTTAGATCTTGTTAGTTTTTAGGGTTTATTAGTGTTAGGTTGTTAGAATGGAATTTTTTGTGTATTGTTAGGTGGTTAAAATGGAATTTCTTATGTAATTGTTATGTACAATAATATTATTGTTAGGGTTTATGTAATTAGATTGTAGATTTAGAATTGTTAGATTTAGAAAACAAAATTTTGATTTATAAAAACGTTTTAAAATTTTTTTTAAGTATTTAGAAAATTATAATTGAATTTTTCAAAATTGTGTACTAAATAAAAACGTTTTTAAAATATTTTTCAAATTTGTATATAATAAACGTTTTTAATGTATTTATTAAAATTTTGTACTAAATAAAAATGTTTATATTTTTAGAATTTTAAAAAACGTTTTTATATATTTTTTGGGTTTTGGAAAATTATAATTGAATTTTTCAGAATTTATTACTAATTCAAAACGTTTTTGTAATTTATAATTTTAGATTTAGTAATTTATAAGTTTGTAAAAACGTTTTTGTATAAATATTATTAGAATTATATAAAAAACGTTTTTATAAAATTGTTTTGTATAATTATATAAAAAACGTTTTTGAATTTTTTATAGAAATTTTGTGAAATTTTAGGAATTTTTTGAATTTTCGGGGAATTTTTGAAATGTTTTTGAATTTTGGGGAATCTTTGAAAATTTTAGGAATTTTTATAAATTTTTGGGAATTTTTTTGAAAAAATTTAGAATTTTTTTAATTTTTGGAAATTTTCGAGAATTTTGAAATATTCGGGAATTTTGAATTTTTCGGGAAATTTGAAATTTTCGGCAAATTTGTATATTTCGGGACATTTGAAAATTTCGAGATATTCTAAATTTTCGGGAATTTTTTATTTTTCTTCAATTTTCGGATATTTTTTTTTAATTTTCGTAAGTACTAAAGATTTTATTGTTTTTCCCGCATGAATAACGAGGACGCACTACAGTTGGGCGGTGGCTCCCAAGACGGCCGTTCTCGGGGTTCTTGGGCTACGCCTCCTGGTGGATCGAGCTCGGAAACTCAAGTCCCAGAGTCCCAGCAATCCGCAGCTCGGAGCCGGATTAGCATCGAGGACCTAGTCCAACAGCCCAACCGGAGCCATTGCATCCGTCTCGACCCGAAGTTTGAAGACGGGACTTGGTAAGTGAAATTTTGATTGTTATTACAATTTTTTAAGATTTGAATCTAATTAAACAGACGTAATTCTTTTTCTAATTGTTTTCAGGTTTATGTTGTCGCCTGAGATCACAAAGGCGATCTTACGGATGCTCCACAACATGTTGGACAAACCGTACGAGAAGTACTCGGACATGCCGAAAGACGAGAAGGACTTGTGGCACCGGAGTTTCGCGGTAAGTAAATTTTTGATTTGTATTCTTTTTTTAGTTTATTCTGTCAATTTTAATTTCGAATACTAACATTATGCTTTTTTTTTAAAATGTAGCAAGACTTCACGTGGCACCATTCCCTTACGAGGGAAGTAATTGCCCAATTCGACAGGTATGCCGCACTTTCGTACTCGAACCACATGTACGAGTGGAAGCAGAAGTGGAAGCACGGCAAGGACAAGCCGAAGGACCTCGACGACAACGTCTGGAAGGGCTTCTGCGATTATTGGAGCAACCCGAAGACGAAGAAGCCATCCGAAATAAACACGAAGAACCGGAAGAGCGAACGAGGAGGGAAGGGGATGTACATTGACAACAGCGGCGCAAAGACCATCGAACGGGATGCAATGAAAATGGTAAATCTAATTTCAATTTTTAATTATTAATTTCGTTTTAATTATTATTTACTTAACAACATTTTACAGGCGAAGAGAGACGACGTAGCTCCCGACTACCTTAGAGTGATCGAGCATAGGCACACCAACAAAAGAACTTGTGTGATCCAGAATCCCGGCATGCGTGACCTCGTTGAGACGTGCAAGAAGAAGAAGGTGGATCGGGAATGAGAAGTTGGACTCTCGCAGCTCACTCTCGATGGGTCGTCGTCCTCGAACGAGTTACCCCGGGAAGAGATCAACGACATTGTCCTCAATGTAAGTTTCTAATTGTTTTCATTTTTTTTTTCTTTTCAAAATTTCATTACTAACATTATTTTGATGTTTTATTTTCATAGGAAACTCGGAAAGTCAAAGGGCGATTCGCTGGGTTAGGCGGACTTCCGACCCAGGAATCGTCTTCTTCCATTCCTCGGTTTCCTTCAGGATACAGAGACGAGATCGAGAGGGCGCCTTTCGTCAGCTCTTTCCACACAACAACCTCGACGATCCCGACAACTCTCCGACCGTTTGAATTTTTTTATTTTTTTTAACATTAAAATATTTTGTTTAATGAATTATTTTTTTTTATGATAATTAATTTTTATTAATTAATTTCTTTTTTTTAAATAATTTCATTTAATTATTTATTTATTATAATTTATAAAATCACAAAAAATAAAATTCAAATTGAATATCCGTCGGAACTTAACGCCGTCGGAAATCCGTCGAGAATAATGCCGTCGGAATCCTGTCGGAAATATTTCCGACGGCTTTCCGACCAATTTCCGACGTTTACTTTCGATCTTTACGCCGTCGGAATATCCGTCAGACATATGACCCGTCGGAATCCCGTCGGAAATATATCCGACGGGTTTCCGACGGTGTTCCGACGTTTAGTTCCGACCTAACAATTGTCAGAATATCTGTCGGAAACATCGCCGTCGGTAATCCGTCGGAATATTCTGACCCTTTTCCGACGACCAAGTTCCGTCGGAATAGTCTGACGGATATTAATTTCCGACAAACTGGAACCGACGGAAAATATCCGTAAAAAAGGCCCTTTTATGATGGATTTCCGACGGAAACGGCCGTCAGAAATCGCCTGTATTCTTGTAGTGGCACATGTTCGAGGCGGTCAAATCTTTAGCGGTTTCCTTATTCTTCTCGGGTTCTGATAAGGATAACTTCCTTTTTGCCGGGATTGATCTGGAAGATTTAATTTTTCCTCGGAGATTTTCTTTCTTTTTCGGAGGTCGGCGCAGTCATCGTCTGATCGGGCTCGATGGCCCCTGAGGCCGAGGAATGGGCCAGTTTCTTGGTTAAGATTCATCGCAAACCGGAATCAATTGGGCCGATCTCGATTTAAACATGGTTATACCGAGGGGTGCGCAGCTCACCCCCAACATTTTTACCTTCAAACATTTGAGCTACTTACCATCCTTGAAGCATCTTCGGTTTCATCTTCAAAATAATCTTCAATATCACCTAAAATATGAAGTTATAAATTAGTCAAAAAAATGAATTAAATATTGTACAAGACATAAGAACTATTCTTGATAAGTTACCTTCAAATTCTGCAAAACCATGCAATTAATGGCGAGTGCAAAGCAATACTTGGACATTTTTTTGGAAGGAGACGGTTATGTAAAGAGTCCACACTCGTTTTCCAACATTAAATGCTTACTCTGATGACTCTGATGACACTGTAGTGATTGGGATGTTGAGCAAAATAAATGTTAGAGCAGCTAAACCAACATAGTGTTGTCCGCTGTTTTTCCAATAGCTTAAAACCTTAATATCTGTAAAAGTCCTCAAATATAGCATCGGGTTCATCCAAATAAAAGATCCAAATTTGATTTAGTATTGGTTAAGCCAGGTTGGATGCTCCTCTTAAGCTCACAGAAATCATATATTATAAAGACACACTCTAAATTAGATAATATGAGATTTATGATATGAACTTATCATGTAAGAAAGATAAAAATACTTACAAATTTTGAATCATCTTCTAATGGTGATTAAGTAAAAAAGCTCATGTGGAGTTGGTGTTTTTGATAAGTTGGAAGAAGAGCAAGTCTAAGATTTGGTCCTAAAATCTTCATAAAGATCCTTCAAGTTCTTCTTAACAACTTCAATTTTTTTCTTATAAGTACTGGAATACACTTTGTCATAAACTGATTAAAGTATTTGCAGCTTCATCCTTGAATCTAAAACAACTCCCATAGCTAATATGAAACCGTACTCATCCCAATACTTTGCAAACTTAGATTGCATAGTCTTAGCCATTTTTTCCACTTTACTATCACCACAATTGGCATATGTCTTCAACAGACACTCAATTTTCCACACTTGTAGGAAATATACATTAGTTGTGAGATATTTAACGCCTGGCGTATGTAGTTATGGTACTAAATGGCTTCAAGAAGTCATAGATCTTTTCTCCACGATCTCACTCATCCTCTGAAGGCAATGATTTGTAACTTCTGTCACACTCTTCAGACTAGCAAATGCCTTATTGGATTTTAGAGCTTTATCAAGCATATCATAAGTCGAATTCCAACGTGTAGGTACATTCAAGGATAATCCAGCTCCACTCTTAATCCCTACATTCTCACCGCATGGTGCAAATGAGTATTTCCTTAACTCATATGCTTTCACAAACTTGACACTGTCTCTAATATTTTCCAAAAGACCATCGACTAGATCCAATCCTTGTTTCATTATGGGATTCAAAATGTGAGCACATCATCTTACATGAAAAAAACTTCTCATCACATAACAACCCATTAGCACTAATCATCTGAGGATGATGCAAAAGTACACCATGATAAGCCATCGCACAATGCATGCACATCGTATATGCGGATGCTTAACCGTATTTTAGAATATATTAAATGTTTTTGTTTGGTGAATTGAACATTATTATTTAAATTAGACAAAAAAAATACACACACAAAATAGACAAGAAAATTTAAAACTAAACTAAAAAGGTAAAATTAAGAATAGAGATAAGAAAACCTTAAAAATGCAAACTTTATAGTCTATTACTAAGATTACTAAGAAAAGTTGATGCTACTAGATGCGAAAGATTTCTATTTCCGCATGATTCCAATTTTAAGCACTAATCAAAAAAAAAAAAAAAAAAAAAAAAGAAGAAGAGAGAGAATTGGGCTAATATGCAAATTTTTGATTAAGAGAGCTTTCAAAAACACCTTCGGAGTGAAAATCATGCTAGCTATGTTGCTTCTTATTGAAGGTATTTTCCTTCAGCCATATGCGAAAATTAAGTATCCGCTTTCAAATGTTAACAAAGCGAAAACGATGATCTAGAAGGCCAGTGAAACACTGCCTTCACTATGCCCGGACCTAAGCATAGCCTCTCTAAAATTACGTAATGAATACATCGCCTGGATGAGCGAATTGACATAACATGTAGCACCAAAATTCTTCAAGCTAACAAAAGTCCTTTCTGGACTATCCAGTGGCTCCATTAGTTGTGCTTCCTTCAAGTAGTTGATGCGAGCTTCAATTACCACACTATCTTCCACTATATACCCACTAAGCGGATCATGGAGTTGACTGAGCTTCATAAACACTCCCAACTCCCACAAATCTGAGAGTGCACACAAGGTATGATGACTTATATATGCTTGGGGAAAAGATGCGTTTGAGCTTCTAGTCACATCTGTAAGAAAGATTTCTACTTCTAATTTGGCGAATGGTAAGTATGAAGTGAAAGGATTTTCAATGGCTTTGCGAAATTATGGTTTTTGGCATCCGTGCCATTTGGGCGATTTGATAGCCCTTCCAATGGGTTCATATGCATGAGATACTCTTATACAAATGCACCCTCCTTTGATAAGATTCAGCATATTGAATCATCAATAAATCTCCACGTTACATGCGTCTTTAGAAGTTTCAATAATGATGTGGAAGACTCAGTTTTCCTGCTCGATGAGAAAGATGATGATCCTGAGTCAATTGTAAATTTGGTGAACAAAGGTTATAAACTAACCAAGAATGATTGTGACAATGGATTCATTGACTCATAAAAAGCGGAAGAAGTCGTTTCTCATCAAGCTATGAGGTTTTGTGAAGGTAATGTCACTAATAACCCACTTGAGTTTGAGAATATATACAAACTTTTGAAAACAATAAATGAAACAATAGATGATGGGTTCAAAAAAATACACGATCACATCAAAACAAAATATGTTCAGATCAAGACAATGGGTCATCAGATCAAGACACTAAATGATCGCGTCTCAGATCTAGAATAAAGCAGACATAAGGTTTATACCCCATCTCCTAACAGGAGGCAACCACCACTCCAACTTTCGTGGCAGAGATTCGAACCATATCTCTTTGGTTGTCAACCAGGAGGCAGCTAGTCATCCCCGGCAACAAAGTGAATTGACTTCTATGAATTCATTCATAAAACTATGAATATTTTTTGTTTGTACTTTCATTAAATCACCGATATTCTAAAAATAAAAACGTTCGTTTCATTAAATCACATTTTAAATACTATGTATTACAATATAGTAAATTTTTCTATGGGTTTATTCATATATATATATCACATAGGCAACCAATATTTTAAGCTAAGTGAAATTTAATAACAAGTATGATTGTCTAAATGACGCTAAGGTTGTTATTAAATTTGTCTAGACAATCACCTAATAGTACAATCTTAACTCCAAAAGTTGGTATTCAGCTCTGATTTTGCATGGGCATCAAATCTTGTAATGTTCGGTCAAGCGCTTTAAATACGTATCAAATTTATTGGGCCTGGCGATGAACCAGGCTAATAGCCTGATTTATTAGCTTCCGTTTCAAATTTGTAGACCCTAGTTGCCTGAAAACGTACAAAAATACGTCGTAGGACTTAGGGATCGAACCACAGAGACTTAGTTGTTTCGGTACGAACTAATCTAAATTAAACAAATCAAAAGGGGTTTTTGTTGTTGAGTGTCATGAAAATAGCAAGCAGTAAGTAAGCGATTAAAAACGAAGATGTAAACAATAAAACGAAACGTTGGGATTCATGGATTGGTTTAATAGGTTGAAATAACGATAAGGGTAATCGATTATGGCAGTTCTAGAACTCAAACATGAAAACGTATTAGATTAGATATTGCAGAACATAACACCTAGATCTAAACAACTTAATTACTCAGCATTCGTTGGTAATCACGCAGTCAACTCAGCAATAAGATTAAGTTCGATTTACGTTCACAACGCCCTATAAGTATGTTTTTGTATCTTATAGTGTAATTGCTCGTCTACCCTAGATTAAGTTAATAAATTCAGCACTAACGTGGGTTTATCTTCCCAAGATCAGCTTATAAGTGGCCAGCAAAGAATCATGCAATAAAAACGAGAATAGAACGAAGAACGCCTAAAAGTATTTAAACCCTTATTCAAAAATCCATCAAATTAAACTATGAAATCCCTTTGAAAAACCCTTTAAAACCCAACTAGAAAACTACTCACACATAGTTATGCAATTCATAATCAAGATTGATAAGAATTGCAGTAACAAAAACTCATAGAACAAAAAAGATAGAAAACGGCCGCTCCGATGGTGTAAGGTGACGAAGGCGGTATGAGGTGTTATGGAGTCGTCAACAAGAGGTGTTGGAGAGGTGTCGCCCTAGATGACTTCAAATACGTATTTATATGGTCTCGGGCTTTTTTAGAGGCGAATAGGGCTTTCTTTCGTAAATCAAAGTGACGGGCTTGCAAATGGGCTTGATCAATGACGAACTGAAGCTGACCGCATGGAAAGTGTCTTGCCTGTGGTAAAAGTCTCTCTGGCCGCACTCACGAGCCTTCGGGTTGCGGCCAGGAGTGTTTTCTCCATACTCTTGCTTATGCGTGACAACTTGACGGGGCTTCGTTGACCTTCATGTGACTTGAGATTGAACCGCTGGATTATCTTCAAATCACTTGGATGTGAAAGGTGATTGTCCCTTCTAACCGTTTTCCAAAATTGAGCTTGATCAGACGGTGAGAAGGTTTTCATTTGATGTCGAACTTCTGACGGTCTGCATTTGTCCAAAAATATGACTTTTGCTTCACTCTTTGCTTCTTTTGCCCAAATTAGCCCGATTTTTTTTTTAAAACTCCAAAACATCAAAATCACTTAAAAACTATGAAAATCCGAACTAAAACACTGGTAAAAGATCTTGAAATCGTGTCCAAAAAGGTGTAAAAACGGTTATACTTAGCCTATCAAATTTATCCAGCTTGTAGTTTTGAAAAGCATAATTGTTTGCTAGAGAACACCAAAAAAGAAAACCCTTTCCATATTTCTTCATAGCTCATTTCAGCTATCTGATTCTTGCGAGATCCATCAACTTCTACAGTAAATGACTCCTAACCATTTATATTTCTTTTTCTCCGATCAAGTTTCCTCTCGCTTATCTGTTTATTCTTTTTGTTTTTCTTCTGAAAATGAAGGTTGTCGTTGCGTTTTTGCTCGCCGTTTTGAGTGGGAAAGCTTCCCGAACCATTGGCGATATCAAGGATATCCTTGAATCAGGTTCGTTCGTTCTTCTTCTTCTTCCTTAAACAAATTCTGCAACTGTTCGTTGCAAGAGTGAATGGAGAATTCGATTTTGAGATAGGCTAATTAATGTGTATGTACATGATTTGATGGCTAATTAATGTTTGTGAGAACTCGCTTAACCTGGAATGATTCGTTTTTTATATCTCCTTGTATTATTAGGGAAATGATTTGTTGGCATGAGGAAATGTTTTCAACTTGTGATAGTGTAAGAGCAAACTTTGGGTATTGAATAGAAAGATCTAATGAACAATAAGATTTAGTGATTTATTGATTTCATCTATGTTGTAAACAATCAAAGGAAGCAATCAATTTTGGGATGATTGTAATTTCAGAATGAACAATTGATGGAATGTGGTGTTGTGTTCTATTATTTTGCAGTTGGTGCTGAAACAGAGGATGCTCAGATTGATCTTCTCTTGAAGGAAGTTAAAGGGAGAGACTTGGCTGATCTAATTGCTGCTGGAAGGGAGAAGTTAGCTTCCGTTCCATCCGGTGGTGGTGGTGTTGCGATGGCTTCTGCTCCATCCGCTGGCGGCGGTGGAGGCGGTGCCGCTCCTGCGGCTGAGGCCAAGAAAGAAGAAAAGAAAGAAGAAAAGGAAGAATCCGATGATGTAAGTTCACTTTCTGTTTGGGCAAAACTCTTAATCTTAAACATTGCTTAAAATGAAATGATGCTCACTTGTGTAATTTCAGGACATGGGGTTCAATCTGCTCGAGTAAGGAGGTAATACTCGGCTTTCCGGGTTTGTTAGGTCGTCTTTTTCATGTTGCTGTAACCTTTTGGAATCCTATATGTTGTTGTTGTTTAGTTTGTATTCGATCATCTTCTTAGACATTTACTGAAATTATCAAGAGATCTTGACTCAAATTGTCATTGGCACTTGTTTAGTGGCAATTGTGTTTCTGTTTCAGTTACTTCAGTCGCAATGTAGTACTTTCGGAGCCCAAATCTCAGAATTTGATCGATCTGATTTCGTGGTGAATTTGTGTTGGGTCATTAAGGGGATACATTGACTGTGTGTATGAGGAGTTTAGTCTAATTTCGATCATTCATTGATCTGATATCATAATCTTCAAGCAAACCTCTCCCAATCACTTCACTAATTTAACCTTCGATCACTCCATCAATTCTTCTCTCTTAGTCATTTCTAGAAAGTTATTGTGGTTCATGGATGTTACATAAGCAACATCAACCAGAATCATTATCCCGAAGCCCATAGTGGTATAGTACTCTGAGATCCATAGAAATCTATGTACTGTTGCCACCTAGAGCGTCGACGAATGGCTAAGCGGAATGGTGAGATAATTTCAATGTTTGAGGGATTCATTCCTTAGACCAACATGATAAATCTTCAACAAAGCGGAAAACTACTATCCCCTGTTGATGATATGCATCACTAGGACTTGATCGAGTACAAGATCGTCAACATTGGCGAGTAATTTGAGTAAGTTAATGTAAGGAACTCATTATAAAACTGCACGGCACGAGCTTCTTTATTTTCGCATAACAAGTTCTCAAGCGAGAGCCAAATATCACAAGATGTATTGTGTGAGAAGTAAAAAGCGAAGAAATCAAATCAGATACATGTTTGTGATACGCATGTCTTCTAGTTTTGTGCTTCGGTTATGTTTAAGGAGATATGATTTCATGGGCGCGGTACGGTTTGAGTCATTGGCCGTTTGCAACAAATTATTGGCCACTCTTGTTCATAAGCACAATGGCCCCATATGGTCTCACCTCCTTGATTTCAAATGGACCGGACCATCTAGACTTGAGCTTCCCAGGAAATAGCTTCAACCGAGAGTTGAACAATAGCACTTGGTCCCCAACCTTGAAGCCTTTGTGCAAGATCTTCTTGTCATGAAACGCCTTGGTCCGTTCTTTGTAGATCTTTGAACTTTCATAGACTTCAAGCCTAATCTCATCAAGCTCTTGGAGTTGGATCAAACGCCTCTCTTGTGCCGTCCTGAGATAAAAATTTAGAAGTTTCACGGCCCACATGGCCTTCTACTCAAGCTCGAGCGGTAAGTGGCATGACTTCCCATAGAGAAGATTGAACGGTGTAGTCCCAATAGGTGTTTTGAACGCCGTCCGGTATGCCCACAATGCATCGTCTAGCTTCTTAGCCCAATCCTTCCTCGAACTACCCACGGTGTAGTCCCAATAAGTGTTTCTCTAGAATGGCTTTGATTTGGCGGTTTGAGACCTCAACTTGGCCGCTTGTTTGAGGGTGGTATGGTGTGGCTACTTTATGCTTAACCCCGTGCTTCTTGAGTAGACTCTCGAAAACCTTGTTGATGAAGTGGCTTCCCCCATCACTTATGACAACTCTTGGTACCCCAAACCTTGGAAAGATGATAGTCTTGAAAAGCTTGAGAACTACCTTAGCATCGTTGGTCGGACTAGCGATTGCTTCGACCCACTTAGACACGTAGTCTACCGCTACCAAGATATATTGGTTGCCATATGAGGAGGGGAATGATCCCATGAAGTCAATGCCCCAAACGTCAAATATTTCAACCTCAAGAATAGGATTTTGATGCATCTCATCTCTTCTAGCAATGTTCCCCTTTCTTTGGCACGCATCACAAGCGGAGACAAAAGCATGAGCGTCTTTAAACAAAGTAGGCCACCAAAAACCGGATTGGAGGACCTTTGTCGCCGTCTTGAAGGAAGCAAAATGACCTCCATAGGCCGAGCCATGGCAATGGAACAAGATCCCGTTCATTTCTTCCTCTGCCACACATCTTCGATATAAGCCATCCGAATACAACTTGTATAAGAATGGCTCATCCCAAAAGTACCTTGTGACGTCATGAAAGAATTTCTTCTTTTTGTAGCCCTCCAAGTTGGGCGGCTCTCTTCCACAAGCCAAGTAGTTCACTAAATCCGCAAACCATGGTAGCTTTCCGTCTTGTAAACCGTTTGCACTCTCAAGACCTCTCATGGCCTCAACTCCTTTCCTCAAAACACTCACCAACATCAATTGCTCCTCGGGGAGTGAATCGTTAATCGGGACAAGGTCTTCAATGCGCATCCTAGACAAATGATCCGCAACTCCATTCTCAATACCCTTCTTGTCCACAATCTCCATGCCAAACTCTTGAAGTAGCAAAATCCATCGGAGAAGCCTCGGTTTGGTATCCTTTTTGGCATGTATATACCTCAAAGCCGCATGATCCGTGTATACCACGACCTTGGAGCCAACCACATACGAGCGGAATTTCTCCATAGCAAATACCACCGCCAACAACTCCTTTTCCGTCGTCGCATATCTTGCTTGAGTATCGTCCAACGTCCTACTTGCATAGTAGATGACATTAACCTTCTTGTCTTTCTTTTGGCCTAAGACCGCTCCAATCGCAAAGTCACTCGCGTCACACATGATCTAGAACGGTAGTCCCAATCCGGAGCTTGAACTATGGGTGCGCTCACAAGAGCCTTCTTGATCAATAAGAACGCCTCAAGGCATTTTTCGTCGAACTTGAACTCCACTTCTTTGCAAAGGAGCCGTGTGAGAGGGCGAGCGATCTTTGAGAAGCCCTTAATAAACCGACAGTAGAAACCCGCGTGTCTTAAGAAGTTTCGAACACTAGTGACCTACGTTGGAGGCTCTAGACTCATCATCACTTCAATCTTCGCTTTATCAACTTCGATGCCTCTCTCGGAAATCTTGTGGCCTAGCACGATGCCTTCTCGCACCATAAAGTGGCATTTCTCCCAATTTAGCACCAAGTTTGTCTTCTCACACCTTTTTAGCACCCTACAAAGATTGGACAAACAAGAGGAAAACGAGGAGCTATAGACCGAGAAGTCGTCCATGAAGACCTCGACCATCTCCTCAATTAGATCCGAGAAGATCGACATCATGCACCTTTGAAATGTGGCGGGTGCGTTACATAGTCCAAACGGCATCCTTCGATAAGCAAATGTGCCATAAGGACATGTAAATGTCGTCTTTTCTTGGTCATTCGGGTGGATGGGAATTTGAAAGAATCCCGAATAACCATCTAAAAAGCAATAGAACGGGTGATTAGCAAGTCTCTCAAGCATTTGATCAATGAAAGGAAGAGGGAAGTGATCTTTCCTAGTGGCGGAGTTAAGTTTTCGATAATCAATGCACATCCTATGACCGGTGATAGTCCTAATTGGTATTAACTCATCTTTGTCATTCTTTACCACCGTGATTCCACCCTTTTTAGGCACCACATGGACCGGGGATACCCATGTACTATCGGAGATAGGATAGATAACCCCGCATCTAGGAGCTTTAGAATCTCTTTCTTGACCACCTCCTTCAAATTAGGATTCAACCTACGTTGGTGTTCAATGGAAGTCATCGATTCGCTCTCTAGATGAATCCTATGTGTGCAAAGAGATGGGGAAATACCCTTAATGTCACCTAGAGAGTATCTGATTGCCTTTCTAAATGTTCTTAACGCTTTCAAAAGGGTGGCAATTTCATCTTCACTAAGCTCATCATTAACTATCACCGGGTAAGACTCGTTGGGACATAAGAAAGCGTACCTTAGCCCTTTAGGAAGCGGTTTGAGGTCCACCTTATGCGCCTTGAGATCACTCCAATCGTCATCGATGCTAGACTTACCATTGCTAGCATCTACCACGTCTTCCACTTGATCCACTTGCAAAGCAAAGCTCTCTTGAACCAAACCCAACGTAGAACCATCTTCACACTTTATCCCTTGAAGACCCAATTCAATGAACGAAGTCTCCTTAACCATTGGCTTGTGTGAGTCCAAAATCAACTTGTAGCCTTCACTTGCCTCACTCAAGTACCCATGTTCACCTTGGTCCTTAGTCAAAGCAACTTGCAAGCCATCTTCAAGGTTCAACTCTTCAAGGAGTTCATCCGCCAATTCAATCATGATCTCGATGTATAAGCATTGACTGTCTATAGTGGGCTTCTTCATGACGTCATTAATGTTGAATTCAAGTACCTCATCTTTACCCAAGTGCAAGTCAATTTTGCCCTTCCTCACATCGATTATTGTTCCCGCGGTCGCCAAGAAAGGCCTTCCAAAGATCAAAGGGTCTTTTGGTTCCTCATCCATCTCCAAGACTACGAAATCCGTTGGAACAATGAAATCTCCAACCGCGATTGGCAAGTTTTCAAGTAGCCCAATTGGTATTCTTACACTTCTATCCGCAATGACCAAGGAGATCCTACAACCTTTGTACTTTGTGAATCCCAATCTCTTAGCAACGGAAAACGTCATTAGACTCACGCTAGCACCCAAATCACAAAGACAATTGTTGAATGCTAGAGGTCCCAAAGCACATGGGAGAGTGAAACTACCCGGATCTCCAAGTACACTCATGAGTCAATACCACCATGGATTCCATCTCTTTAGCTCTTTCTTTCACGGCATCCTTGAGGAACTTGGCATATTGAGGCACAAGTAAAAATGCATCCACCAAAGGCATGGTGAGCTCAACATTCGCCATTTGTCTATCAAACACCGCCTTGTACTTTTCCAACAATTGCTTCTTGAAGCGTCCGGGAAACGGAAGCTTTGGCACATAAGGTGGTGGTGGGACAAACAAAGTCTCTCTCTTCTTGGGCTTCTCTTGAGCAACAACCTTGGTCGTGACCTCTTCAACTCGTTTACCCTTGTCTTTGCCTTCCAAAACTGTGTCTTCAACTACCACTTCTTCTTGAATCTCAAGTTCCACCCTCCCACTTTGGTTCTCAATGTCCTCGTTGAGATTAGGAGGAGCTTCTCTAGTGGGCAAGACCGTATCACTCCTTAGTGTAATGGCATTCACATACTCCTTGGGGTTGGTCTCGGGCTTTCCCGGTAGTTGACCTTGTGACCGTGAAGAAGAAGCGGTTCCCTTGCTTTCAAGTTGCTTAACCTTGGAGCTCAATGTCTCAAGCTTGGAGTTAAGATCGTTGTAAGAGCAATCGACCCTTGTATTGATTTCCGCTTTTCCCTTGAGAAGTTGTTGAAACATGGTGTTCAAGTCAAGCTCTTGCGGTTTAGACGTAGTTGCTTGACCTTGTGGAACAAAGCCTTGTTGAAAACCGGGTGGAGCAACGAAAGGTGCTTTGGTTTGAAACCCGCCTTGGTTCCCTTGAAAAGTATTCTTGGGAACATAGCCTTGGTTGTTGGAAGCTTGACCTTGTTGTTGGGAAGTGAAGTTCCTTTGTTGACCGCCTTGGTTGCCTTGGTGTTGTTGAGGATAAAATTGATCTTGTGGATTCTCCACATTTGGGTTCCGGTAAGAGAAGTTAGGGTGGTTCCGGTAGTTTTGGTTGAAACTGCCCCGTTAGTAGCCTTGGTTGCCCACATAGTTCATCTCCTCTTGAGTGGCCCCGTCGACAACTTCATCTTGATAACCTTAGTTGTCCTCATAGTCCCCCACAAAATGAACTTGCTTTTGAGAAGAGCTTAGAAACTTGTCTATCTTGTCATTGAGGCTCTTCAATTCCTTAGCCCTCTTTTGCTCATCAACGTCACTAGTGGTTCTTGTGGCTCGGTCATATTCATCACCATAAGTGCCATCGCTTTGAGCAAGGTTCTCGACTAACTCCATTACTTCATCTACTTGTTTGGCCAAGAAATTCCCGTTAGATGTGGTGTCCAAGAGCATCCTTATCTTCGGTAAGGCACCACGATATAATGTACTCAAAAGTGAGGCATCCGAGAATCCGTGGTGTGGACATTGGGTGGTGTAGCTTTTAAATCTCTCCCAAGCTTCATTAAAAAGACTCATGGTTCCGTTGAGTGAAACTAGAGATCTCGTTTCTCAACTTCGCGGTTCTTGAAGGGGAGAAGAATTTGGCTAGAAATGCTCTTTTGCAATCATCCCAAGTGGTGATCGAGCCTTAAGGAAGACTTTTCTCCCATTGATGAGCCTTATCACCGAGAGAGAAGGGGAAGAGTCGTAACTTTAAGCTATCCTTCGAGACACCGTTCATCTTCGTTAGACCGCATATCCTATCGAATTGATCGATGTGGTCAAGAGGATCTTCCATGGCTAACCCGTGAAACTTGTTGTTTTGGACCATATTGATCAAAGCGGCTTTGACCTCGAAGTTATTGTTCTCAACCGGAGGGCTTGGATTCCTTGGCGATTCCGGTGGGCATTCGCGGCATCACCCGTACTAACCACGTTTTGAGCTCTAGGAGGATGGTTTGGAACTCTCACGTTTTGGGCGGGTGGGTTGGGGTTGTGGCCGTTACCTCCTTGGCCATGGTGGTGTCCATTACCACCTTGCCTTTGGTGTGGAAGGTTGTCCACATTGTCATGAACGTTCCCTAGTGGAACCTCTTCAAAGTTATCCATGTTGTTCTCAACGTGATGTTATCTCACACGTGCTCTCCTTGCTCTAACCCCGTGGTCCAAGGTGTGTATGTCGTCCCTCGGTTCAGCTAGGTTGTCGGTGCCTCGAGAACGCGTATGCATACACCTACAAGATCGAGAGATAGCAACAAGAAGTGAAAGAGATTAGTAACGAAAGTAGAAAGAAAGCTTAATCTCAAGAAGATCAAAAATCTTAATGTTGAAATATAAACCCAATCGGCAACGGTGCCAAATTGATAGTAGGATTTTTCCTAATCAATTACTCAACCCTACTCATATCATTGTAGAGTTTGAGGTTCAATCCAAATGTGTTTGATTCAAGACACCAAGAATACATAGACCTACTTAATTCAAGCAAGACAAGTCGGTTTTGTGTTTAATCTAATTAACTAATCGAATTAAAAACAAGTAACAAGAACTAGCAATATTAAACGAGTTGGAATTCAATAAATATAAGCGAATCCAAGGATGGGGTAATCGATTCTAGATGATCCATGGCTAATTCATGATGCTCAATACTCAAACAAAGCTAATCCTCAGGCAATGATCATTAAGTGTGATTAATCCTTCCTCAAGGCACTAATCACCATGCTAATTATTAATCCAAGATCAAATTCTCATTTGTGAATTATTAATTAGCAAGCATTAAGTGTAAGTATTCAAGATCAACCAAATAAACACCCTAGACAACTACTCTCATAGGCTATGAATGAATATCTCTTGATAAATTCATCTAGACGTTTCATCGAACACCTTGTGGGTGGGAAATGCCCTTTGATTTAAACAAGCTTTCTCAAGTAAATCTAGCATTGAGATCACTAATCAAGAAGGGGAAATACATTAATCTATCCCTAAGCATCATAAATCATCCATGGAATCAACATGAATCTAACCCATCCTCAAATCCTAAGAGACTACTCACTAATCATGGTGGACCCAACAAATTATATGAAAAAACATGTTAAATCCCATAATTAGGTGATGTATTGATTAAGGAAGAAGAAATAAGATAAAGAGATTCAAAGAACTAGAACTCAAATTGCATAAATCAAAAGGAGATATCTCTTACAAATACTTAGAACACACTTAGAGAAGTTTTTAGCATAAGAAAGACATAACTCTCCAAATTAGGTCTAAAATGTATTTATAATGATAAGTGGGCGACCGGGTCAACCCGGAACAAACCGGGCATTGACCCGATCGGATCTTGGGTCGCACTTTCTATACCGGCCAAAACGGTTTCGGTATACATGGCCGGTATGGGATGTCTTGGTCGAAGGGGTGATGCCGGGTGGATTGTGGTCGGCATGCACGGCCGGTAAACCTCCTGGTCGGGTGGAGGTCGGATACCGGGCCAACGTGTCGGATGTGATTTGCCCGGCATGAATACGTCATGCATGCTGGTACCGGACCGGTACGAGAGTGGAGTTCTGGGCGGTAAGCGCGTCTTCGGCGAGAGGTTCCATGCCGGGCCGTTTGGAGCCGGTACGTGCATCCGGCATTTCTCTTGTTTTGGGAAGTGTCCTATACCGGGTGAGTGTGGCGTCCTGTGACGGGCCGGTACGAGAGTTTGTGCCAATGCCGATGCTTCTTGGTGCCGGGCCATTTGGAGCCAGTACGTGCGTTCGGTAATTCTCCTGCCCGAGTCTTCACGCCAATGCCAGTCGGATTAGAGGCGGTGTGCGAGGCCGGTATGGTGAGAGCAAGGTGGAGTGAGAGGGCCTTTGATGCCGGGTGAAATGGAACCGGTACGCATGGCCGGTGTAGAGCCTGCCTCGGCCAAAGTCGTGATACCGGCCAAGTTAGGTCCGGTATGCGAGGCCGGTACGGTGAGTGCGATCCACCATTGCTTCTAGCCGTTGCCTCAAGGTCCCAACCCAAGTGTTGACTCCTCCAAAGTGTCCAAAAGCCTCCAAAGTACCTAAAAGAGACTCCAAAACATGCAAGACTCTCTAGAACCTAGTATGAAATCCCTAAACTCTAAATGAGACAAAAAAAATAAGAAATACTATGAAACTATATGCATATGAGATAAAACCTATACTAAATGAATGCATCAAAGGGACAAAATATGAGAATATCAGTTACACAAAGTAGATATGCCGATCTTCAACGATACACTACCGTTTGGTTGGATTGCTCGTGCATAGAGGTTTTTTAGGTTGGGTGAATACACTGATGATTAGAAATTGGATTTGGTCTCGATAAGTTTGGAAGGGCCAGGATTGAGCTGGTTTAATTGGGAGTTATCTCAAGAGGTGTGCAGATTGGTGTGACTTCAAACAAAGATTGTTGGATAGGTTTGGAGAGTCTTTGGATGAAGAACCAGGAAAAGAAATTGTTGTATTCAACAAATTGGTTATATTGAGGAGTATGTGATAGAATTTGAAGAGTTGCCAGCTCATGTAGGAGGAATGGACGATATGAGCTTGACAAATGTCTTCTACAATGGCTTGAAACCAGAGATGAAAGAAGTAATTTGTATGAAAGAGCCCAAAGGACTACGTAACCATATCATTGATGTCTTAAAGATGGAGTCTAGTGCTTTTTGTAAGGTGGTTGGAGAAGTTTATCAACCTGACTGGAAGCATAAGAAAGCGGTGATATCAACAAATTACAGGTCTTCTGTCAATAGTCAGAAACCTTGGAGTAAATTTCCTAGTCATAATCAGTCGCAGCAGTGGTGTGGTGGAGATGGGACAGCCACATAGGAAGGCTTACTGATAAGACAAACATGAGACCAAGATTGAGATTTACATATGCTGAGTTAGATGAGAAGAGAAGGAATGGGATTTGCTTCAAATGTTATGGAAAATTCACTATGGGACACAAATCAGTTTGTCCTAATAGAGAATTACATATCATTACATTTGTTAATGTGTATGAGTTGGAGGTTTTGGATGAGAACATGATGGAGTTAGAGGAGGAGAATGCAAAAGAAGATGTACAAATGATGCAGTTATCTTTGAATGCCTTCATGGGCATGGATTCTCCTTCTACTACAAAATTGAAAGGCAAGATTGGCAAAACTACCTTGATCTTTATGCTAGATAGGGGAGTTACACATAACTTTGTAGATTTGTAAGCAGTTAAGAAGGCCAAGTTTCAACTTCAGTAATACAATAACCTACAAGTGAAGTTGGGAACAAGAATAGAATTATGGCTGATGGCACAGGTGTGTGTACACAAATAGGTTTTTGCGTAGAAGGAGTGGAGTTTGTATCTGATTTCATATCTCTGGAGCTTGGTAGAGCATATGTGATATTGGGAGTTCAGTGGTTAAGGACTTTGGGTAAATGTGAACTTGATTGGGAGTTACATGAGTTTTAATTACGGTGGTAAGCAAGTAAAACTGACAGGTGATGCTGATTTGCAGTCTAAGAAGATCTATTTGAAATCCTTATCTCATGTTTCCTCATTGAAAACCAAAGGAGTGACAATAGAGTTCAATAGTCAGTCTATTAAACCGGCTGAGATTCAAACTCCACAACAATTGACCTCTGTTTTGGATCATTTCCAGCATGTATTTTTTGTTCCTTCTAAGTTATCACCTATACGTGGTCATGAGCATTCTATCACGCTAACTCTTGGAGTGTGAAGCTGAAACAGTATCCACATGCCAGTAAAGAAGCTATGAAGAAGATGGTCACCGAGATGCTTGAATCTGGAATTATCAGGCCAAGTAAGAGTCCTTTCTCCAGTCAAGTCTTACTGGTGAGGAAGAAAGACCAGAGTTGTAGATTTTGTGTCGATTACAGACCTCTAAACAGAGCCATTGTGCCGGATAAATACCATATACCTACGATAGATTAACTACTGGATGAATTTCATGGTGCAAGAGTGTTCTCTAAGTTGGATTTAAGGTCATGATACCATCAAATACGAATGGAAGTAGCATACAATGAAAAAACAGCATTCAAAACACATGAGGGTCACTATGAATTCTTAGTGATGCCTTTTGGTTTAACAAATGCTCCAGCAACATTTCAAGCACGGGAAATTGGCTTTTTCATCCCTCAACTATTCAAAAATGTAAATTTCAGACCCGAATTTGTAGCCGGTGCCAAAACATACGTCAACTTCAGAAAATTGGCTATTTCATACCCGAATTTGTAACCGGTGGTAAAACATACGTCAAATTCTTAATTAATAATTTGAATCTCATACTTAAACTTTTAATTTCGTGCTATAACATACATAAGACCAAACTCTGTTAAGGAACCGTGATGCGGTCATCAAACCAAAAGACGAAGCCAAGATGATGCAGCTCAATTGGACTACATTCTCACCTCAACTAGAGCAGTCCTTGAAGTGGAATCAGTCCAATCCGAGTTCAGATGAAGAAGTTATTTAACTTCCAAGTCAAGTGATTTCCAACATACGCGATTCGGACATACGTGCGTTCAAAGAATTCTTCCAACCAAACCCAAAGGAATCAAACTACAAACCAAATTTTTATGGAATCTTGATTCATCAGAGAAACCGGGAAAGTTGAATTCACAACAACTCCGGTTCAGAGTTGAGAGATATGAATTTTACAAGTCAACCGATCTGCTTCATGCCCTACTGCGCATGATCGGCGTTGTAAAATTCACATCTCTCAACTCTGAACAGGAGTTGTTGTGAATCCAATTTTCCCGGTTGCTTTGATGAATCAAGATTCTAGAAAATTTTGGTTTGTAACTTGATTCCTTCGGGTTTGGTTGGAAGAATGCTTTGAACGCACGTATGTCCGAATCGCGTATGCTGGGAATCACTTGACTTGGAAGTTGAATAACTTCTTCATCTGAACTTGGATTGGGCTGATTCCACTTTGAGGACTGCTCTAGTTGAGGTGAGAATGTATTCCAATTGAGCTGCATCATCTTGGCTTCGTCTTCTGGTTTGATGACCGCATCACGGTTCTTTAACAGCGTTTGGTCTGATGTATGTTATAGCACGAAATTAAAAGTTTAAGTATGAGATTCAAATTATTAAGAAGTTGACGTATGTTTTAGCACCGATTACAAATTCGGGTATGAAATAGCCAATTTCTGAAGTTGATGTATGTTTTAGCACCAGTTACAAATTCGGGTCTGAAATTAACATTTTTGAATAGTTGAGGGATGAAAAAGCCAATTTCCCTTTCAAGCACTCATGAATCAGATTTTCATATCATTCTTGAGGAAATTTGTGCTAATGTTTTTTGATGATATTCTCATCTATAGTTCATCCTTGGAAGCTCATGCAGATCATTTGAGGCTGGTATTTAAGGTGTTAGTTTATCGGTTGTTGTTTGCTAACAAGAAGAAATATATTTTTGGTCAAACTCAAGTAGATTATTTGGGACATATAATATCGAACATGGAGTTGCAACTGATCCAACCAAGACAGTAGCAATGAAAGAATGGCCTACACCTAAGAATGTGAAAGAATTGTGTGGGTTCCTTGGTTTAACTGGATACTATCGCAGATTTGTACAAGGGTATGGCTGTCTTGGAAGACCTCTGATAGTAGACTTTTTGTAGTCTTAACCAATTACTCAAGTCTACTCATATCATTGTAGAACTTAAGGATCAATCCAAATGGGTTTGATTCAAAGCACCAATAATGCATAAGACTTCTTAAGTTAAGCAAACAAGTGTGGTTTGGTTTTCTAATAGTCCTAAATGATTCAAATTAAACAAGCAAACAAGTAAATATCACTAAAAACGATTAAGACAATGATTAATGATTAAAAGAGGATCTTTGGGCAAGGCAATTGATTTGGGGGAATCTCAAGCTAAGCAATGATGTCTATTCAATCACAAAAGAGCATTTCCTTACGCCTAGAACACTAATCAAGATTAGCCTAATCTCTTAGCACTAATCACTTCACTAATTACAAAATCAAGAACAAACTCTCATTTGTAAAAATATAATTAGCAAGCATTAAACATGAGTTCTAATAGCCAAGATTCATCCTAAACATTCATTCTCATGAGCTAAGTATGAAAATCTCTTATTTAGTTCATTGGGGAATTTCATCGAACACCTTGTGTGCATGAAATTCCCTATAATCTAGATTAACTATCTCTAGCCTAACCTATCATTAAAACCTCTAAATAAGAAAGGAAATAGAAGAATTAAGTCCTAGACATCAAAGATTAACAAGAGAAATCCCCAAATCTACCATACCCAATGATCCAAAAGGGAACACTCACTAATCATGGTGGAACCAACAAATCTCATAAGAAAAGTGTTAGATCCCATGATTAAATGATTAATAATGAAAGAGATTAGAGAAATTAAGACTTTCAATTTCATAAAAACTCAAGATATCTCTTACAAAATGTTTAGAACCCTAAAAAGAGATTTCTTTGCTCAAGAACAAGAGAAAAGAAAGCATAGATCATGAAAAATTAGGTTTTAGAGTATTTAAATGTTCTTGGGCGGACCGGGTCAACCCGGAACAAACCGGGTTTTGACCCGGTCAAATCTGGTTCGCGAGCTCCATACCCCCGGTGGTGGGCCGGTGTAACTGTCCGGTATTGGTGGTCTTTGGTCGGCAGCTTTCATACCGGGCTGGTGCAGGCCGGTACAAGCGGCCGGTGTTGGTGAGTTGCTTCTATGCCGGGCCGAGACAGGGAGGTACAGCAGGCCGGCAAACACACTGTTCGGGAGAAGGTTAAACACCGGGCTGGAACACTTGGTGAGAGTGGGCCGGTGTGAGGGTCTTGAAGTTGCAACGCCGGGTGGAGGTCGAGGGGTGCTACGGGCCAGTATTGGTCATGTCTCGCCAGACGGATACACCTTCGGTAAAACTGCGATATCTCCTGGAATACATGTCCGAATGGCCTCACACCACTTCTAGTAGACAGCTAGCGCATTTTTCTACAAATATCATGAAGACATTGGAGGCTGAATCTGATTGGAAACCCTTCTTTCTATCAGTCCTTTCAGGCGCTTCGGATGAACCCTTCCTTCTCTTATGCTCCTTCACTACAAACATCATCAATGTGTCTCCAAACACCTAGAAAACACTCCAAATGAATGCAAGACTCACTAGGATCTAATGCAAACTACCTAAGCCCTAATTTAGACTAAACCACTAAGAAAACCATGAAAAACACATGCATGAGATCTAAAACACTAAGCTAGATGCATGTTAAAACGGGTAAAATATGAGTATATCAACTCCCCCAAACCTAGTCATTTGCTTGTCCTCAAGCAAACAAACAAGAATAAGAAAAGAGAGAGGTTTGAAGATGGGAGCTTAAATCCAAAAGTATCACAAGAAAAAATCGAATTCAACGTCCAAGTTTGTAGTTCTAGAATGCATCAAGTGAATCTACTCCAAAAGAGTTAGCCACTTCTATCTCCACATGCATCAAGTCCATGTCCCAACCTACACAAGCATTCTTATCCTTCAACCCTTTGACATTCATTAATATTTTATGTGAATCATGTTCATGCCAAATCAAATGAACTCATTTGGCTAAGGGATTCTGTTTTTGAGATAAAGAAGATCCTAATCACATGTGCGGGTACTCCAATGCAAGGATCTCTCTAGGAATGAGCAAAATTTAGCAAAATGCTAAAGGTAAAAAGGCAACATATGCATACAAGGGTGAATTCTCATCTACCCATGCCTAAGATGTCTCTAACCCTAGCATTTATAATCCATGAAGTCCCAAACCTAAGCTACCCTTTCTCACAAGGCCTTTGCCTTCATGTCCCACACGTTTTCTTGCTCCTCTACTCCATCTTTTTCTCACTTGGGGGATTTCTTCTTATCCATTGGATTTGTGGCTTGGTGCTCATTTTCTTGTTGCTTTAGCTCTTACTTTTTTTCTTTCTTTGTTTTGCCTCACTTCCCATCTTTTGATGCCTTAGCCAATTTTTGGTTTCTTTCCTTTTTCTTGTACACTTTGAGTCCCAATCTAAATATTAAGAGCTATTCTCATTCATTGTCACCAACCATTTCTCATTTTGCATCCCCCTTTGCTTTCTCCCCACCTTTCCTTTCCGTCCCACCATTCATTTGTTGTTTCATGCACGTCCCATACAAACACCCCAAGACTCCCCATCCTAGCTAACTTATCCCTAGTGATATATCATGGTTTTTACCCGATTGTAACCATGATATAGGTCTTATTTACAGAGTCATTCTAGTATTTTTGGAGTTTTTTGAAATCTTTTCAGGTTTTAGGTGACTTTGGGAGAAATGAGCCGTTTTGGGTGAAAATGAGCATATGGACATGTAGAATCATGCAGAGACGTCAGAAGTTTGGCATTCGTTGAAGAACTTTCCACCGATGGATTGAGCTCAAAATTTGATACAAGACAGATCAATGGATTAGATTTCATTTGAAAGTGGGTTTAGGCCATTCCAACGGTGCGATCAAAAGTTATGCCAGTTTTCGTGAAGACAGTCCAGTCTGGCGAGCAGAAGAAGCAGTGTGTCGATTGATACCACTAATGGTGTCGGTCGATACCGACTGCAGGAAAACAGGAAACGCGAAGTCTGGAGAGTTTGCACCTTGGTCAGAAGTCTTTAATAATTACAAGAAGCCCCAAAACGTGTTTTAGCATTATAATTAGGTTTTTCAGCCACTTTTAGGAGAAAAAGCTTTTTTTTTATTCTTCATACTTTGAGAGAGATTTGTTACAGGGTTTTTGGGAGACGATTCTAAACCCCTTTGTTTCTTATTGATTTCTTCTATGCAATTCTATTCATCTATGATTTCTGTTCCATTAATCATGTCTGAGTAGATCCACTTTAGGTTTAGGGTTTTCTCATAAAGGATTTCATTGAGTGCTGGTAATTGATTGCTTAGGATTCATAATCTGAATTACTTCTTCACCTTAGGTTGTTCTCAAAGCTAATTCTAGGTTGACGAATCTGGAACTTAGATCTTAGGTTAATCGATTAGGCACGACAATGCAATTGATAATCTGACAGAACTTAGGGTGAGCAAAATAGCTATCCGCAAAGAGATTTGGTTTAGTTGTTTTGTGAACATATCAAACATGGACTTTAAAGCTGGTTTAGATCTTTAAGATTTGCAAAGAGATTTGAGATTCTGGGATTTAGATTTAGATAATTCTCGCAACGACAGTTGGTTAATTATAGCTTAGTGATTTGAGTTCAAGAACCGTGCATAACCTGAATCCTGACTGATTGGTTATCTGCATTCTCTGATTTCCTGAGAAACACTCTGGGCCTATATTCTCTCCATTGAATTACAACTCTTTTAATTTCGTTTATTGCTTTATGTTAAATTGAATCGCTTAGCGTAATTCGAATCTAATTGATCTATTGCGTGATTATTGAGTCTATGTGGATTCGACCCCTAAGTACTGCAACGACAAAGCTTTAGTACTGTAGGGTATTACTTTTGAGCTTATCACCTAGACTAGCCCATTGATGTTGGGACTAGATCGACATGAAAATCCATCCTTGTCGCCCTAAACCTAACACTTTTTGCCAAGTTTGCTCGAAAAGTAGGCATCTCCATCACTCACAAAAGTTATAGGCTATAAAGGAGGTTTAGTTCAAGGTGTGGGGAACCATTCCAAAAGTGGGATATGGCTACTTGGATCAACGAGAGTGGTAAAAAGGAAAAAGAAGATCCAAGTATGTATACGGTATTCACAAGCTCATTCAAGTCAAGATGATAATTGCAAGTCAAGATTAGAGTTCTCACTTAAGTAGGGTTGAATTCAATTCACACTTGCTTCAATCAAGACGAGAGCATTGATGCATGAGATCTAAAGATGGTGCATCCTTACTTTCAAATTCACTATAATGCATTAGATAACTACGAACGTGGGCGTTGAACTAATTTCTTAAAGTGATACTCTACAAGGATCATCATTGCTCCCAATGCAATAGGCAATGCAACCTATATGCAAGCTAGACTCAACCTTAATTATGAAATGCTACTAAATGATTTTTGTTTCAAAAAATTTTAAAATTTTTTCATTATTTTGTGAATGCATGATATGCATGAGACTCAAGATGCGAAATTCAAAATAAGAACACAAAAACACGATTAGAAGACACACAAACCCTCCCCCTAACTTAAATTACACAGTCCCTTGTGTAATAAAAGCTTAAGAGAGAGCTAAACAATTCATAAAATAAAGAAAAAAACATGATTATAAATGCTATGTACAAAATTTGGAGTGGTACCTTGGGAGTTTGGAGATGGGAGGGAGGATCACCTTCTTGTTCAACATCGGCTTGTTTCCATCCGGTGTACAAGGCCGATATGTGTCTCGGCCAAGGTTCTTGGGAGCCAACACTGGGCCATCTTCATCCGGTGTTCATGGCTGGTACATGTCTCGGCGAAACCTCCTTTGCTCCAATACCGGGCCATGTTCACCCGATGTAAGCGGCCGACACGAGTTTGAGGTGAATGTCTTGGGTCTTCACACCGGGCCATCTTCAGCCGGTGTCATGGGGCGGTAAACTCACTGTCCGGGTGAAAGTTAAGCACCAGACCAACTCCGTCCGGTGTTGATGACCGGTACTGCCCTCTCGTTTTGCAACTTCTCAACGCCGGGCCATTCCCATCCGGTGTGCACAGTCGGTGTGACCTATACCAGGCTAACTTCGGCCGGTAGTCAAGGGCGGTATGGGCTACGTTCCTCCATTCTACACACTCCCGTTTGCAAGACATTTCCTCTTGAACCATCTGGAGACCTATGAACACTTAACAAAACATTAAAAAGAACTAGAAAAGACTTAAAAAGAGAGAAATAACAATATATACAAAGATAAACATGGGAATGTCTCCAAAGTGCACTTTGTTTAACGTCACTAAGTTCGACGTTTGTTACCCTATTAGGCGGGTGATGGAGAAGTGTGAGCACTCCTTGGTGGAACCTTGAGTTCAAGTTTGAGGACCTTGCTTACGACCTCACGAAGACCGGCTTCCCCTTTCTCCTTATGCTCCGGTGTGAGGATGGCCTTGACCGAGGCAAAGGGCTTGGACCGTCCTTCACACTTGATCTTGTACTCAATAACCCCACCTTCATGCTTCCATGGTATAAGGGTCATGGTGGAGGGCTGGTCTAGCGGGGACTTAGGCTCATCAAGCATGCTTG
This sequence comes from Eutrema heterophyllum, assembly GCA_002933915.1. NCBI lineage: Eukaryota > Viridiplantae > Streptophyta > Magnoliopsida > Brassicales > Brassicaceae > Eutrema > Eutrema heterophyllum. The sequence continues at coordinate 385,004 of PKMM01017727.1, forward strand.
GTGTCTTCTTCTTGGCCTTGGCCTTTGATCCCTTCTTAGCAAACTTGCTACCATCAACCTCATTCTCCATTATGGTATGGAAAAGGGAGGCTAAGAAATCACCATCCAATGCAAGGTTTTCCTCATCATCACCGTAAGCTATGGTTGCACAAATACCCACATACTCAACTCTTGGAGCTTGAATCTCATTATCCTCACAAGTGATAGTCCCACAAACCGCGGTGGAAGAAGGCATAATTGGGTAGAAGACCTTGTCATTCACATTCTTGAGCACTACCCTCTTGCTTGTGAAATCAATGCTTGCACCGACTGTATTGAGGAACGGAGTCCCAATGATGCGATAGCGGACACGCCTAAGGACTTAACGTTCACACCCGATGGACTCATGACGAGGTCAAGGACCCGCAAGCTCAACGAGGACATTCACGGGTTACTTGTGGACGTTTGGAGCAAGGAAGAAGAGCCACCACCGTACGCCATTCTCAACATGGTCCGTGCCATTCATGATGAATGAGGTTCGGCCCGTGGTATTTGTCTAAGTGCTCTTTTTCCTTGGCTTAGGTTTGTCCCATTGGGTTTACCAAGTTAAGGTTTTAATGAGGCTTGGGCTTATACCCATCTTTCGGCCCAATCTCCATCATGATGCGCAAATCATCATCATCATCATCACCATCATCATGATCATCCCACACGGAAATAAGGAGGCCAAGGGTCATCTTTTGATTCTTTGAATCTAGACCATTTTTAATGTTCTTTGTATTTTCCAAGTGCATTGTTTTTAGCACTCTTTACCCTTTTATCTTCTTTACCCCTTCACCTTCTTTTCCTATATAAACTCGTTGTACTCATTTCATTTTAATCATCCAATATCAAAAACCTTTTCTTAGAAAGCGATTTCTTTCTCTTGTTCCTTGTGAACTTTTCGATATCTTTGGTGAGTTTGCCTTAGTTATCAAATCGATTTATCAAGTGTTCTCCACCCCACTTGACGATATCATTCATTCCCGACGTTGGCGTGTTCGTCTTAAGTGAGTTTTGGGACTAAGGTTTCGTATACCTTAGGATCTTATTCCACGAGTTCGTTAGCAAAGGTTCCACCGCCTTGTTCATCATATTCGGAGTAAGTTTTGGGCCTAAGGTTTCACATACCTTAGAATCTCGCTTCACGAATCCGAGGAGTCAAGGATCTATCATCTACCGCCCTTTGGAGTGTCGTTCGTTTGGGATTCTTTCGTAGGATCGCATCAAGTGGTATCAGAGCAACGCTCTAAGTATCCGGTATTATCATTTCGTAACCTTCTTTTTTTGTTCTTATCTACCTATTTCTATTGTTTACGAAAACCAGCATTTAAAAAAAAAAAAAAAAAAAAAAAAAATCGTTTCATATTCAAAAAAAAAAAAATATAATAATCTGGTTTTCAACGAATTGTTTTCTCTCTATCTATCTTCACTTGATAAATCATTTGGTCGCGTGTGGAGATTCATCGAATCACTTCGATTAGTTCTTTAAGAACCGTTGAAAGAATCGCTACCGAGAGGACAACTTGAGAGTTGTGTGAAACATTTGTGTGAAACACTTGAGAGAATTTGTGAGAAATTTTTACTAACGTATTTTTTTAATTTTGCGAGGTACAATGTCGGACGACGGAACTACTACTCCACCCACACCGGACATAGTAAGCATGATGGTGGAATTTACCCGAATGTTCGGAGTCTTGAACGCAAGGCTGGATCGGATCGAAAGGCAACCCGTGCAAGGAGAAGTAGCGGAAGCCGCTAACATCAATCCGGCGAATGCCAATCCCGTGAACAATCCCAAGAACGAAGAAAGACGTGAGGAACCAGGAAGAAGACGAAGGGATCGGGCAAGACAAGAACCGAATGAATCGGACGACTACTATCAAGACCGACGTTCGTCTAGCGGATCCGAACGAAAGCCAAGACGAAGGGAGGCTCGAAACGACCTTGGTGGTATAAAGCTAAGGATCCCTCCGTTCTACGGCAAGAACGATCCCGATGCTTTCCTTGAATGGGAAAAGAAGATCGAGCTCGTGTTCGATTGCCAAAATTATTCGGAGGATCGAAAGATATGATTGGCGGCAACCGAGTTCCATGACTACGCCATCAATTGGTGGGATCAAGAGGTGACAAATAGGAGGCGTAACGGACAGCGACCCATCGCTACTTGGGACGAGATGACGATGCTAATGCGAAGACGGTTCGTACCCGATCACTACCATCGTGAGTTACACCAGAAATTGAGGAGACTTGTCCAAGGAAGCAAGAACGTGGAAGACTATTTCCAAGAGATGGAAACGCTCATGATGAAGGCGGACGTTGAGGAACATAGCAATGCAACTATGGCGAGGTTTCTATCCGGACTTAATCGCGACATCCAAGACAGCATTGAGATGCACACTTATGCGGACATCCATGACATGTTGCATAAGGCGATCCTAATCGAGCAACAACTCAAGAGGAAAGGCATTTCACGGCAACCGTTTGGGTCTAGTTCACGATCTAGCTACTACAAGGAGGATAAGCCGATCTCTAGACCAAGCGCGGAGGCGAGACCCAAGGTAGACGCTAAACCACCGGCCATTGGAACAAGTTCCCGAGGCAACACCGACCATTCTACGACAAGGAACCGTGACATCGTGTGTTTTAAGTGTCATGGGAAGGGACATTACTCCAACAAATGTCCAAATGCGCGAGCGATGATAATCATGGAGAACGGTGAACTAGAGACCGAAGGAGAGACTTCCGATCAAGCCCCATCATTGGAGGATCACGAGGAGTATGCCGCTAAAGGAGATCTTTTGGTTACGAGGAGGATTCTTGTGGCGCAAGAAAAGAGCAAGGAGGAGGAACAACGTGAAAACCTTTTTCACACTCGGTGCATGGTGAACGGCAAGATTTGCAGCCTTATCATCGACGGAGGTAGCTGCACCAACGTGGCGAGTTCGACCATGGTCGAGAAATTGAAGCTTCCGACACTAAGGCATCCCCGCCCTTACTCTCTCCGATGGTTGAACGATCAAAACGTCAAGGTGAACAAGCAAGTAAGGTTTTCTTTAACCCTTGGGAAATATGAGGACGGGATCTTGTGCGATGTTCTACCGATGGAGGCCGGACACATTCTTTTGGGAAGGCCGTGGCAATTTGACCGTAAGGTGATCCATGACGGCTTCACCAACAAGCACACTCTCGAGCACAAAGGCAAGAAGATCACGCTTGTCACGATGACACCGCAAGAGGTCTACCAAGACCAATTGGCACTCGAGCAAAAGAAGGCAAAAATTGTGAGTGACCCCCTAAACACTTCTCACCATAAAAACGAGAGTTTGAGAGAACCCAAGAAAATGGCCTTTGAGAGCACACCCGTGAGGCAATCAAACTTCTTAGTGAGTTCAAGTGAGGTCAAAAGAGCGTTATTTTCTAAAACACCCATGCTTTTGCTCGTTTTCAAGGAAACTCTTTTGAGTTTAACTAATCTTGAGCCGGAGCTTCCGAGCAGTATTGTTTCGCTTTTGCAGGAATTAGAAGATGTTTTTCCCGACGAAAACCCGAGCGGTTTACCACCCATCCGAGGGATCGAACACCAGATCGACTTTGTTCCCGGGGCTTCTCTCCCGAACCGTCCCGCCTACCGGACCAATCCCGTGGAGACAAAGGAGTTGCAAAGGCAAGTGAGTGAGCTTATGACGAAAGGCCACATCCGCGAGAGCATGAGCCCGTGTGCGGTACCGGTGCTACTTGTGCCGAAGAAGGACGGATCTTGGCGCATGTGCATTGATTGCCGGGCGATCAACAACATCACGGTAAAGTATCGCCACCGAATTCCTCGTTTAGACGACATGTGAGATGAATTGCACGGTTCAATTGTGTTTTCCAAAATTGATCTTAAAAGTGGGTATCACCAAATCCGGATGAAGGAAGGTGATGAGTGGAAAACCGCTTTCAAAACTAAACATGGTCTTTACGAGTGGTTTGTCATGCCCTTTGGTTTAACGAATGCACCTAGCACTTTTATGAGATTAATGAACCATGTCTTGAGGTCGTTCATAGGCATATTCGTTGTGGTTTACTTTGATGACATCTTAGTTTATAGCAAAAACCTAGATGATCATATAGGACATTTGAAATCGGTGCTAGATGTTCTTAGACATGAAAAGCTTTTTGCCAACTTGGGGAAGTGCACATTTTGCACGGATAATGTCGTTTTTCTAGGCTTTGTTGTAAGTGCACAGGGCGTTCGAGTGGACGAGGAGAAAGTGAAGGCGATCCGAGAATGGCCGAGCCCTAAAACGGTTGGAGAAGTCCGTAGCTTTCATGGACTTGCCGGTTTCTATAGGCGCTTCGTCCGTGACTTCAGTACCATAGCAGCACCACTTACCGAAGTCATCAAGAAGGACGTTGGTTTCAAATGGGAGCAAGCGCAAGAGGACTCATTTCAGCTCTTGAAACAAAAGCTTACCAACGCCCCTCTTCTCTCTTTACCTAATTTTTTGAAAACATTTGAGATTGAATGCGATGCGTCTGGTGTAGGAATTGGAGCCGTGCTCATGCAAGAGAAGAAACCGATCGCATTCTTTAGCGAGAAGCTTGGAGGCGCGACCTTGAACTACCCGACGTACGACAAGGAGCTCTACGCCCTAGTCCGAGCCTTGCAAACGTGGCAACACTACTTGTGGCCGAAGGAGTTTGTGATTCACACCGATCACGAATCACTCAAGCACTTGAAGGGCCAGCAGAAGCTTAACAAAAGGCATGCCCGATGGGTCGAGTTCATCGAAACCTTCCCGTACGTCATCAAGTACAAGCAAGGTAAGGAAAATATAGTTGCGGACGCACTATCCCGAAGGTACGCTTTACTCTCGACTTTGGAAGCTAAGTTACTAGGTTTTGAGCAACTTAAAGATTTGTATGAAACCGATGCTGAACTTGGAGAAATTTGGAAGGCTTGTGAGAAATTTGCCTATGGTCGGTATTTTAGGCAAGACGGTTTCCTTTTCTTTGAAAATCGTTTGTGTGTGCCTAATTGCTCTCTTTGAGAATTGTTCATTAGGGAGGCACATGGAGGCGGTTTGATGGGCCATTTTGGAATCGCCAAGACACACCAAATTATGATGGATCATTTCCATTGGCCGCACATGAAGAGGGACGTGGAGAGGATTTACGAACAATGTGTTCCATGCAAGCAAGCTAAATCCAAAATTCAACCCCACGGTTTGTATACCCCTTTGTCCATTCCTTCTCACCCTTGGACCGATATTTCCATGGATTTTGTGCTTGGGTTGCCTAGGACTAGGACTGGGAAAGATTCTATCTTTATTGTGGTAGATAGATTCTCTAAGATGGTGCACTTTATCGCATGTGGTAAAACGGACGATGCTTCGCATATTGCTGATTTGTTCTTTAGGGACATAGTTCGTTTGCATGGTATGCCAAGGTCGATTGTTTCTGATAGGGACACGAAATTTCTTAGCTATTTTTGGAAGACTCTTTGGTCTAAATTAGGTACTAAGTTGTTGTTTTCAACCACTTGTCACCCTCAAACCGACGGTCAAACGGAAGTAGTTAATCGAACTTTGTCTACTCTTTTGCGTGCGTTGATTAGGAAGAACTTGAGAACTTGGGAGGATTGTTTACCACATGTTGAATTTGCTTACAATCACGCCATGCATTCGGCAACTAAGTTTTCTCTGTTTCAAATTGTTTACGGTTTTAATTCGACTTCTCCTTTGGATTTAATCCCATTGCCTTTGAGTGAAAGAGTTAGCACAGATGGGAACAAGAAGGCTGAACTTGTCAAGAAGATCCACGAGAAGGCGTGAATCAACATTGAGGAGAAGACCAAGCAGTACGCCAAGAAGGCCAACAAAGGTCGGCGCAAAGTGACGTTTAACGTAGGCGACCAAGTGTGGTTACACTTACGCAAGGAACGGTTCCCGGAAGAGAGGAAGTCCAAGCTTATGCCAAGGATTGATGGACCGTTCGCGATAGTCAAGAAGATCGGCGACAACGCTACCAACTTGATCTTCAAGGTAAGTACAACGTGAATTCGAGTTTTAATGTGTCTGATTTGGTTCCTTTTATTGCAGATGACTTGGATTTGAGGTCAAATCCCTTTCAAGAGGAGGGGGATGATGCGATAGCGGACACGCCTAAGGACTTAACATTCACACCCGATGGACTCATGACGAGGTCAAGGACCCGCAAGCTCAACGAGGACATTCACGGGTTACTTTTGGGCGTTTGGAGCAAGGAAGAAGAGCCACCACCGTACGCCATTCTCAACATGGTTCGTGCCATTCATGATGAATGAGGTTCGGCCCGTGGTATTTGTCTAAGTGCTCTTTTTCCTTGGCTTGGGTTTGTCCCATTGGGTTTACCAAGTTAAGGTTTTAATGAGGCTTGGGCTTATACCCATCTTTCGGCCCAATCTCCATCATGATGCGCAAATCATCATCATCATCATCACCATCATCATGATCATCCCACACGGAAATAAGGAGGCCAAGGGTCATCTTTTGATTCTTTGAATCTAGACCATCTTTAATGTTCTTTGTATTTTCCAAGTGCATTGTTTTTAGCACTCTTTACCCTTTTATCTTCTTTACCCCTTCACCTTCTTTTCCTATATAAACTCGTTGTACTCATTTCATTTTAATCATCCAATATCAAAAACCTTTTCTTAGAAAGCGATTTCTTTCTCTTGTTCCTTGTGAACTTTTCGATATCTTTGGTGAGTTTGCCTTAGTTATCAAATCGATTTATCAAGTGTTCTCCACCCCACTTGACGATATCATTCATTCCCGACGTTGGCGTGTTCGTCTTAAGTGAGTTTTGGGACTAAGGTTTCGTATACCTTAGGATCTTATTCCGCGAGTTCGTTAGCAAAGGTTCCACCGCCTTGTTCATCATATTCGGCGTAAGTTTTGGGCCTAAGGTTTCACATACCTTAGAATCTCGCTTCACGAATCCGAGGAGTCAAGGATCTATCATCTACCGCCCTTTGGAGTGTCGTTCGTTTGGGATTCTTTCGTAGGATCGCATCACCCAAGGAGGAGAGGGAGCTTTTTGGTTTGTCCCATCTCCATGACAACGAAGTCGGTCGGTACAAAACACTCTCCAACCTTGAGAGGGAAGTCTTCAACAAGGCCAAACGGTTTCTTTGAGGATGAGTCTCCAAACGTGATGGTGGAGGGGTAGTCTTCCATTCTAGTGATCCCAAGACTTTTAGCCATCTCCAAGGACATGACGTTCACGGTTGAGCCCGAGTCACACAAAGCATCATCTATCTTCAAATCTCCAAGAGAGCAAGTGATGGAGAACTTACCGGGATTTCCAAGCTTGGGGATAGATTTAGGCTCAACCCTTGTTGTGCTTGGTGATTCAAAGACCGCCATAAGCTCTTCCACTTTCTCTCAGTTCTCAAGTATGTTCTTGATGAACTTTTGGTGTTGTGGGACTTAAGACAAATCACTCTCACTAGGCAAAGGTGCTCCAATCTTTTCCATGTTTTCCTTGAAGCTTGGAAGCACCTTCTTTTGTGATTTAGTGAGAAAACGACCGGGAAATGGGAATGGAGGCTCATATGGAGAAGGTTCGGTGTTAAGAGCTTTTTTCTTAGATATTTCATGTGTCTTCACGTTCTTGAGGGGCTTTTCAACAAAAACCACATCATCTTTCCCAAGGGTCGCCCCCCCCCCCCCACCTTGTTTCTCAATGTTCTTATTGAGATTTGAAGGAAGCTTGCTAGATGGAAGGTTCGTAGGATTGGGGTTAGAGAGTAGCCCTAAGAACTCTTCAATTATGTGTGCATGCTCATCATTGGAGGAGATGGCATTGCAATACTCCTTTGGTTGTTGTATTGCCTTCCCGGTTGAAAAACCTTGAGGATGAGTTGATGAAGATGTGGCACCTTTGATTTCCATTTGTTGCACCTTTGAGCTCAATGCCTCAAACTTCTTGTGTAGATCATTGTAGGAGCAAGCCACTTTGGTATGGATTTCCTCCATCTTTTTGCTCATATCCATTGCTCCATTGGTTTGTCCTTGTAGAATTTGTTGAAGCACATTCTTCACATCAAGGTCTTGAGGCATGGAGTTGTTACCTTGAGCATGTGGTGCAAGACCTAGGAGTGGGCAAAAAAACTGAACCGAACCAAACCAAACCGAACCAACCGAACTTAAACCGACCCAAACCAAACCATATTCTATATATAACCCAATCGGTTGAAGTTTTTCTCAACCCGAATGGTTCGGTTTAAAACCGAAACAAACCGATAACCCAATGTGTTTTTGTTAATTAGTTAATTAATAATACTAACAATATAGACACATGGTGGAATCTTCGGTTCTTCACCTAAAGCTTTTAGGCTAAAAGTCCTAAACCCACGTTTTCCTTTTTTATTTTCAACTTCCATTTTTTTCTTTTAATTTTTCAACATAATTAATATATATTCTCTAATCCTATTAGCTAAGTATTCGATTAAAAATGAGAAAACCTAAAAAGTTACAAACCCTTATACTTAAGCGCCGGTTAAAATCTCCTTCTCGGTTAAACCTAAAAAGTTTTTGATTTTAGACTTTTAGGGAATGGTTTTTTTTATGGCTTCGTTTTGTTTACGTTTCGTTAGGATTCTTGTTTTTATAAGTTGATTTTTAAAAAACCGAACTAAAACCAAACCAAATTACAACCGAACCAAATTAAACCAAACCGAACTAAACCCAAACCGAACACAAACCGAACCAAACTTATTTCGGTTGAGTTTGGCTAGAGTTTTATTCAACCCGAATCAACCAAACCGAACCGAACCCAAACCAAACCCGAAATTAAACCGAAATGCCTACCCCTAGCAATACCTTGTGGAAAACTTTGTTGAGGCGTGAATTGAGTCTTATATTGGTAGCTTCCTTGGTGTTGATTAATTGTTGTTGAAACCCCGTTGATAGCCACCATGGTTCCCAATATAATCCACCTCATCTTGATTACTAAAATCACCATTTGGTCTTGGGACCCTTGAGTGCCTTCACAATCACCAACAAAGTGAACCGATTTTTGAGTAGTACTAAGGAGTTTGTCCATCTTGTAATTGAGAATCTCCATCTCCTTAGCCTGTTTTTGCTCCTCAAAGTCGCTTGTGGTCCTTGTAGCTCTATCATAATCCTCACTATAAGTTCCATCACTTTGGACAAGGTTCTCTACCAACTCCATTGCGGCATTCACCTCCTTGGCCAAGAAGTTACCATTAGAAGCGGTGTCTAGCAACATTCGTATCTTTGGAAGCGCTCCACGGTAGAGTGTGCTCAATAGAAAGGCATCGTTGAACCCATGATGAGGACATTGCATTGTGTAGCCTTTAAATCTTTCCCACCCCTCATTGAAAGTCTCATTGGAGCGTTGAGTGAAGCTTGAGATCTCATTCCTAAGCTTGGTCGTCCTTGAAGGTGAGAAGAACTTAGCAAGGAAGGCCCGCTTGCATTCATCCCAAGTAGTGATAGACCCTTGAGGCAAATTTTTCTCCCATTGATGTGTGATATATCATGGTTTTTACCCCTTTTAAGCCATGATATAGGTCCGTTTTATAGAGTATTTCTACTATTTTGCAGTGTTTTAGAGTCTTTTACAGGTTTTAGCACGTTTGGAGCATAATTGGAGATATTGGAGCTTTTTGGAGCTTTCTGGAGTATTTTGAAGCAAAACAGAAGTTCGTGTAGCTACCCGATTTGAGGCCTCAGTATCGATCGATACTAACTAGTATCGGTCGATACTCACTGAAGCTGACACGAGTCGTGACTTTAAATGAAGAGTTGAAGAACTTTCCATCGATGGATTGAGCTCATATTTTGCTACAAGACAGATCTATGGATTAACTTTCATTTGGAAGTAGTTTGAGGCCATTCCAACGGTGCGATCAAACGTTGTGCCAGTTTTCGTGAAGACAGTCCAGTCTGGCGAGAAGAAGAAGCAGTGAACAGTGTCGATCGACACTACCCTAGTATCGGTCGATACTCACTACAGGAAAACAGGAAACGCGACTTTTTACAAGTCTGGAGAGTTTGCACCTTGGTCCAGAAGTCTTTAATAATTACAAGAAGCCCCAAAACGTGTTTTAGCATTATAATTAGGTTTTTCAGCCACTTTTGTTGGCTAGGCTTTATTTTACTTTTGTTCTGATTAAGCTTTATTCTACTCTGGTTTTTGGAGAGACAACTTTGAACTCCTGTTTCTTATTGATTTCTTTGATGATCTATTCAATCATGTTGTTTTCAATCTTCATGTCTGAGTAGATCCACTTTAGGTTCAGGGTTCTCATAAGGGTTTTCTCTGAATGTTAGGTTAATTAGGATTCACCATCTGAATTAGTTCTTCACCATAGGTTGTTCTCATAGCTAATTCTAGGTTGACAAATCTGGAACTTAGATCTTAGGATAATTGATTAGGCATGAGAGTGCGATTAATTACTTGACAGAACCTAGGGTCGGCAAAATAACTATTCGCAAAGAGATTTGGTTCAGTTGTTTTGTGAACAAATCAAACTTGAAATAAAAGCTGGTTTAGACTTTAGGATTAGCAAAGAGATTTGGAATTCTAGGATTTAGACTTAGATAGTTTTCGCAACGAGAGTTGGTTAGCTATACTTTAGTGATTTGAGTTCAAGAACCGTGCTAAATCTGAATCATGTTAGTTAGTTTATCTACATTCATTGAATTCCTGAGAAATACCCTGAGCCTATCTCCTTTCAAATTGATTCACAACTTGTTTAATTTACGCACTTGCATTTAATTTCATTGTTTGGTTTAGCTTAATTCGGATCTATATAATCTATTGCGTGAATTCTGGAGTTCTTGTGTTCGACCCCTACATATACTACAACAACTGCTTTAGTACTTTTAGGGTATTAATTTGAGCATATCAAATTTGGCGCCGTTGCCGGGGACTCAATTTCGCCATTAGATTTTAGCTAAGAATTTCGACTAAGCTCGTCGGTATCGATCGATACTACCTAGTGTCGGTCGATACTCGTCGAATTTTTTTTTAATTTTTGTTACTTACGTGCTTTAACTTTTGTGTTTTAGGTGTATGCCTAATCGCGAAACCAGAAGAAACAAGAGCACTCAGCTAGTTAATCTTTCACTTGAGGAACTAGCACTTTTGGAACGCACAAACAGGAAAGCAAAGACGCCAGCAGAGATGAACAATCCATTGGTTTTGATTCGTGATGATGCTGAAGCTTTGAGAGACCATGAGGGTCAATTGTACAATGAGAGAGGGCAACGACTTGATGGAGATGGAAACATCATTGTCCCTCCAGCTGTTGTGAATGTTGGGAATAATGTGGTTGATCAAGGTAGGATAATTGGAGAGTACAACAGGCCTGATCAGTTCTATGCCAATCGATCAGCAATTCGCCCACCTGCTTTCCAGAGGAATGACTTTGAGCTGAAACATGCATACTTCACTCTTGTGGGTCAGCATCCTTTTCATGGTCTTCCTCATGAGCACCCCATGGATCATATTGAGAGGTTTGAGGACTTGGTCACTAGCATGAAGTATAATGGAGTGTCCAACGATTACCTCCTCTGTAAGCTTTTCCCATACTCTCTTGGTGGGGATGCTTCTTATTGGCTCAAGCAATTACCAGCTGGGTCATTGACTACGTGGGACGAGACGAAGAATGTGTTCCTGAATAATTTCTATGATGATGCGAGATCCGAAGAGCTCAGGAACAAGATCTCCCAGTTTTCTCAGGGAACGACTGAAGCGTTTAAGGCTGCTTGGATCAGATTAAGGTCATATCAGAGAGATTGTCCACATCACGGGTTCACTAAGGTTCAGTTGCTGGGTATCTTTTTCAGAGGGATTGATTAGAGGTATCAGATGGCTTTGGATGCTGCGAGTAATGGAAATTTCAACACCAGATATCCTGACGATGCTTATGTACTGATTGAGAACTTGACGTCTAGCAATAGCACCAAGAATGCAGACTTTGAGCGGAAGAAGCAGACTGGGAATTTGGATGGATCGCAGATTGCTGAGGTTCAAACCAAGCTGGATTCAGTGCACAATCTCATGATGGGTAAGACGAAAGCTGTTCACTTTGCTGATGAGGATGAAGTGAAAGATGTTAACTACATTGGTGGTGCTGGATTTCAAATTCAAAGATATCAATTCCCACCTCACCCACCCAAAACTCCAGAGAGCAAGGTTGAGTCTATGTTTGAGCAGCTTCTTTAGGGACAGCAGAAGATGGCAGTGGATTTCAATGGGAAGATGGATGCTCTGTACACAGATTTGAATGGGAAAATCGAGGCTCTCAGTACTAGCCACAGGATGCTGGAAACTCAGGTAGCTCAGGTTTCAGCAGCTGTCAAGGGAAAGATGGTTCAATCACAGCATGGATACGTCAATGCAATCACTTCGAATACTGGAGAAGAGGTCATTGCAGTGGTAGAAAAGGGTGTTACTGCAGAAAATTTTGAATCTGTTGAAGATGACGATGAGAATTCTAGAAATCCCCCAGTATCGACCGATACTAGCCAGTATCGATCGATACCAGTAGAAAATGCTCTTCATGACGTTTCAAAACCAAGAGTGTCGATCGACACCACTACCAGTATCGATCGACACTTATATGAAGTGGCAACGCAGAAGCCCAGTATCGATCGACACTCATCGGGTGTCGGTCGACACCCCTCGCATTCTGAGCCAGAAACTGAGAAGACACCTGAGTTGACGCCAGAGAAGGTTTACAAGCCTAAGGTGTCATACCCTCGACCACCTAGGCATCTCATGAAACCCATAACTGCGGAGAAGTTGCTAGCTTTTGAGAAGATAGTCAGGAGGATTCCCTGCACTATATCTTTTGAAGAAGCTTTTGAAAACCGTCCTTTGGAGTGTTACTTCCAAAACTACAGAGAAACTGAGGAAGAGATCAAGGCACTCTTCATCAAGGCCAGAAGTACACCACCTCCACTGAAGCAGTTGACTAAGAGAGAAGACCCAGGAAAATTTTCAGTTCCATGCTCCATCTCTGGAGTTGAATTCAAAGAGTCTCTCGTTGATTCAGGGTCTAGCGTCAATGTCATGTCAAGGGCAATTGCAGAGAGGTTGAGAATTGGTATTAAATCTACTGAGATGACTCTGACATTCGCGAATTCTTCAACATCAACTCCATATGGTACCATCTCTGATTTGCCTGTTAAAGTAGGAGATTGTCTGGTTCCTATTGATTTTCAGGTTGTGAAGTTGAGCGAAAATTCAAAAGTACCTTTGATTCTTGGAAGACCGTTCATGGCTACAGTTGGTGCAGTTATAGACACGCCCAGTAAAAGAGTCTCCTTCTCATACATTGACAAAGAGGTCTCCTATAAACCCATCCTTTCTGGAAGAGCTCCCAAACATATCTCTTGCATCACCGTTGCCACAGGAGAGACGTTGGTAGTTGATCTTTTGGAAGAGCCTCCTGACGAGCCCACTGTCATAGACCTTCTAGATAGTCCTTCTATCATCACCAAGAAAGACATCAAAAACGCTAAGGCAAAAACCGAGGGGACACAGAACTTGCCTCGACCAAGAAGCCCCGGTATCGATCGATACCCTGTTAGTATCGGTCGATACCCCACGCGCAGTGCTACCCACGTGACTTTAATCCCTCAGAAGTGTGATGGAGATTTGATTTAGTATAAGGTGAAGTGCAAAGGAACCTCAAAACCATTCTCCAAGGCTAGAGTTATTCTTACTCCGGAGCTGAAAAAGAAGGGAAAAGAGGTTATAGAGAGCATGTTAAGTAGAACTCTGAGTCTACAAGTGTCTAGCTGTGGAACTTGCATGGGAGTAAGCTCTCAACCTCGCCCTGACTGATCACCTGAGCCAAAGTCAAGCTAATGACTGAAAACAAGCGTTTGGTGGGAGGCAACCCACTGGTAAGTCTATATATAAGTCTTTTGTTTTTGTTTTTATTTTTGGTTTTGTGTCTTGTGTTTCACGTGAAGCAGATTCAGAAGAGCAGCATCGATCGACACCAATCCGGTATCGATCGACACCAACCACGCGACAAAGGAGCAGAAACTTGCTACGAGTTTCGATCGATACCAGTGCTGTATCGGTCAACACTCATCACCATCTCGGGTAACTCCTTCGATTTTCACCCATCCACTCAACTCTTCTGATTTCTTTTACCAACTCTAGGCTAAATAACACTGGGGACAGTGTTGTTCAAGTCTGGGGGAGGTAGTCGCTGACATTGTGTTTGTTTTTCTTAGAGTCAGTTGTTTTTGAGTCAGTCGTTTTTGTGTCAAATTTTTTTATTTTATTGAGTCAAAATTTTGTTGGAGATTATGATCGTGTTCTTGAATCTACTGTTTTGACTTTGCTTCTAAGTGACCACTATTACAGAATCAGTTACAGATCGACTAATGAAAAATCCAAAAGCTGATCAGTTAACTAGAAGACACACATGTTTCCAGCAGAGTTCTTTTAAAGCATGAGCCAAATTTATGCACTTCATCGACGTGGTTAGTATTCATAGAGCTTGATTCCTCATTCATATCTGACAAAGGAACCCATGTGTTTAAAGTAATGGTATCTCTCTCCCCTATCATAAGTTAATAAATAAGAGCATAAAAGATGAGATGATTTTCTCCTAAGTAGAGGGTTAGAAATGTTTCCAGCGATCCCATTATTCTACTTGGTGAGGGATGATCACACAGAGGATTGCAAGCGAGGCTAGGATTTTCCTATGATGCCATTATTTGCCTACAACCTTTGATACATTGAGAGGGAAGAACCGGGGATTCGGTGGCAAACACCATCAATACTCGCGTCTCATACCTTGATGTGTATATGCGAATCTAAAAAGAAAAAAAAAGAAAAAAAAAAAAGGGAAGAGAACAAAATAAGAAATAAGTATGGGGAGAGAAAGTGATACAAAAAGTGTGAAATTGGGTGGTTCCTTGTCATGATATTGTGTGGGAAAGAATCTAGAAGGTTCTTGGTATTAATCACAGCGATGAAACTGGCGATGATGGGTTTAATTGAACAATGCTGCGAAATAATGTGTGTAATCTGGGGAAGCTGCGAATGCCTAAGGAGAAGTACATAGTGGTTAGTCTTGGAACTGGTTAGGTGACATTTGGGTGCTTGGGAAAAGGGTCATTGCAATGTTTCAGGAACATGTGAGTCTCCGTGTTTTCAAACCTCTTTCTCTGGTTTAGTCTTCTATTTGCTTGAGGGCAAGCAAAAGGCTAAGTCTGGGGGCGTGATATATCATGGTTTTTACCCCTTTTAAGCCATGATATAGGTCCGTTTTATAGAGTTTTTCTACTATTTTGCAGTGTTTTAGAGTCTTTTACAGGTTTTAGCACGTTTGGAGCATAATTGGAGATATTTAAGCTTTTTTGAGCTTTCTGGAGTATTTTGGAGCAAAACAGAAATTCGTGTAGCTGAGTACCCGATTTTAGGCCTCAGTATCGATCGATACTAACTAGTATCGGTCGATACTCACTGAAGCTGACACGAGTCGCGACTTTAAATGATGAGTTGAAGAACTTTCCACCGATGGATTGAGCTCAAATTTTGCTACAGGATAGATCTATGGATTAGATTTCATTTGGAAGTGGTTTGAGGCCATTCCAACGGTGCGATCAAAAGTTATGCCAGTTTTCGTGAAGACAGTCCAGTTTGTCGAGCAGAAGAAGCAGTGAACAGTGTTGATCGACACTACCCTAGTATCGGTCGATACTAACTGCAGGAAAACAGGAAACGCAACTTTTTACAAGTCTGGAGAGTTTGCACCTTGGTCCAGAAGTCTTTAATAATTACAAGAAGCCCCAAAACGTGTTTTAGCATTATAATTAGGCTTTTCAGCCACTTTTGTTGGCTAGGCTTTATTTTACTTTTGTTCTGATTAAGCTTTATTCTACTCTGGTTTTTGGAGAGACAACTCTGAACTCCTGTTTCTTATTGATTTCTTTGATGATCTATTCAATCATGTTGTTTTCAATCTTCATGTCTGAGTAGATCCACTTTAGGTTCAGGGTTCTCATAAGGGTTTTCTCTGAATGTTAGGTTAATTAGTTAATTAGGATTCACCATCTGAATTAGTTCTTCGCCATAGGTTGTTCTCATAGCTAATTCTAGGTTGACGAATCTGGAACTTAGATCTTAGGATAATTGATTAGGCACGAGAGTGCGATTAATTACCTGACAGAACCTAGGGTGAGCAAAATAACTATTCGCAAAGAGATTTGGTTCAGTTGTTTTTTGAACAAATCAAACTTGAAATAAAAACTGGTTTAGACTTTAGGATTCGCAAAGAGATTTGGAATTCTAGGATTTAGACTTAGATAGTTTTCGCAACGAGAGTTGGTTAGCTATACTTTAGTGATTTGAGTTCAAGAACTGCGCTAAAACTGAATCTTGTTAGTTAGTTTATCTACATTCATTGAATTCCTGAGAAATACCCTGAGCCTATCTCCTTTCCAATTGATTCACAACTTGTTTAATTTACGCACTCGCATTTAATTTCATTGTTTGGTTTAGCTTAATTCGGATCTATATAATCTATTGCGTGAATTCTGGAGTTCTTGTGTTCGACCCTTACATATACTACAACAACTGCTTTAGTACTTTTAATGTATTAATTTGAGCATATCAATGTGCCTTGTCTCCAAGTGAGAACGGGAACAAGCGGAGTTTGAAACCATCCTCGGAGACACCGTTCATCTTAGTCAAGCCACAAACTCTATCAAAGTGATCAGGATGATCCAAGGGGTCTTCCACCGATAAGCCATAGAACTTGTTACCTTGCACCATGTTGATGAGGCTAGCTTTGAAATTAAAATTGTTGTTCTCAATTGGTGGTGCTTGGATTCCTTGGCGGTTGACATGAGAATTTGCCGCATCTCTCGCTCCAACAATGTTTTGGGCTCTTAGAAGAAGGTGAACTCCATTATTACGGGCGGGTGGTGGTGGATTTTGGTGCAAGTTCCCACTGTGGGGTTGAGGTTGTGGCTGCCCATTTTCACCATTCATTTGTCATTTCCCAGCAGCAACGTTCTCAATGTTTTCACAAACCGGAGGCTCTTCAACGTTGTCCATACCAAGCCTCGCAATGTGTACAGCCCGTTCCCTCTCTCTTCTTGCTCTAATACCATGGTTGAGAAGGTGGATGTCGTCTCTTGGCTCAACAAGATTGTCGTTGCCTCTAGAACGCAAGTTCATGCACCTACAAGAGAGAGCTAGATAGAGAAATTAGTAAACAAAAGAAAAATAAAAGCTTAATCTCAAGAAGAAGTAAAATCCTAATGTTGAAAGCTAAACCCAATTGGCAACGGCGCCAAATTGATAGTAGACTTTTTGTAGTCTTAACAAATTACTAAAATCTACTCATATCATTGTAGAACTTAAGGATTAATCCAAATGGGTTTTGATTCAAAGCACCAATAATGCATAAGACTTCTTAAGTTAAGCAAACAAGTGTGGTTTGGTTTTCTAACAATCCTAAATGATTCAAATTAAACAAGCAAACAAGTAAATAGCACTAAAAATGATTAAGACAGTGATTAAAAGAGGATTTTTGGGCAAGGCAATTAATTTGAGGAAATCTCAAGCTAAGCAATGATATCTATCCAATCACAAAAGAGCATTTCCTTAAGCGTAGAACACTAATCAAGATTAGTCTAATCTTTTAGCACTAATCACTTCACTAATTACAAAATCAAGAACAAACTCTCATTTGTGAAAATGTAATTAGCAAGCATTAAACATGAATTCTAATAGCCAAGATTCATCCTAAACATTCATTCTCATGAGTTAAGTATGAAATCTCTTATTTAGTTCATTGGGGAACTTCATCAAACACCTTGTGTACATGAAATTCCCTATGATCTAGATTAACTATCTCTAGCCTAATTGATATATCATGGTTTTTACCCGTTTTTAACCATGATATAAGTCTTATTTATAGAGCAATTCTAGTATTTTTGGAGTCTTTTTGAGTCTTTTCAGGTTTTAGGTGACTTTGGGAGAAATGAGCCGTTTTGGGTGAAAATGAGCATATGGAGATGTAGAATCATGCAGAGACGTCAGAAGTTTGGCATTCGTTGAAGAACTTTCCATCGATGGATTGAGCTCAAATGTTGATACAAGACATATCAATGGATTAGCTTTCATTTGGAAGTGGTTTGAGGCCATTCCAACGGTGCGATCAAACGTTATGTCAGTTTTTGTAAAGACGGTCCAGTATGGCAAGCAGAAGACACAATGTGTCGATCGATACCACTAATGGTGTCGGTCGATACCGACTGCAGGAAAACAGGAAACGCGACTTTTTACAAGTCTGGAGAGTTTGCACCTTGGTCCAGAAGTCTTTAATTATTACAAGAAGCCTCAGAACGTGTTTTAGCATTATAATTAGGTTTTTCAGCCACTTTTGTTGGCTACTTTATTTTTACTCTGGTTTTTGTGGGAGAGCTTTATTGGATTCTTCAGACTTTGAGAGAGATTTGTTACATGGTTTTTGGGAGACGATTCTGAATCCCTTTGTTTCTTATTGATTTCTTCTATGCAATTCTATTCATCTATGATTTCTGTTCCATTAATGATGTCTGAGTAGATCCACTTTAGGTTTAGGGTTTTCTAATACATGATTTCATTGAGTGCTGGTAATTGATTGATTAGGATTCATATCTGAATTAGTTCTTCACCTTAGGTTGTTCTCAAAGCTAATTCTAGGTTGACGAATCTGGAACTTAGATCTTAGGTTAATTGATTAGGCACGACAATGCAATTGATAATCTGACAGAACTTAGGGTGAGTAAAATAGTTATCCGCAAAGAGATTTGGTTTAGTTGTTTTGTGAACATATCAAACCTGAACTTTAAAGCTGGTTTAGATCTTTAGGATTTGCAAAGATATTTGGGATTCTGGGATTTAGATTTAGATAATTCTCGCAAAGACAGTTGGTTAATTATAGCTTAGTGATTTGAGTTCAAGAACCGTGCATAACCTGAATCCTGACTGATTGGTTATATGCATTCTCTGATTTCCTGAGAAACACCATGGGCCTATATTCTCTTCATCGAATTTAATCAACTCTTTTATTGTTTATTGCTTTCTGTTTCAACTCAATTGCTTAGCTTAATTTGAAACTAATTGATATATTGTGTGAATTTCTTGAGTCTTTGTGGTTTAACCCCTACTATATTGCAGCTACAGCTTTAGTACTTTTAGGGTATTACTTTTGAGATTATCACTAATCTAGCATTAAAACCTCTAAATAAGAAAGGAAATAGAAGAATTAAGTCCTAGACATCAAAGATTAACAAGAGAAATCCCCAAATCTACCATACCCAATGATCCAAAAGGGAACACTCACTAATCATGGTGGAACCAACAAATCTCATAAGAAAAGTGTTAGATCCCATGATTAAATGATTAATAATGAAAGAGATTAGAGAAATTAAGAAATTAAGACTTTAAATTTCATAAAAACTCAAGATATCTCTTACAAAATGTTTAGAACCCTAAAAAGAGGTTTCTTTGCTCAAGAACAAGAGAAAAGAAAGCATAGATCATGAAAAATTAGGTTTTAGAGTATTTAAATGTTCTTGGGCGGACCGGGTAAACCCGGAACAAACCGGGTTTTGACCCGGTCTAATCTGGTTCGCGAGCTCCATACCCCTGGTGGTGGGGTGGTGTAACTAGCCGGTATTGGTGGTCTTTGGTCGGCAGCTTTCATACCGGGCTGGTGCAGGCCGGTACAAGCGGCCGGTGTTGGTGAGTTGCTTCTACTCCGGGACGAGACAGGGAGGTACAGCAGGCCGGCAAACACACTGTTTGGGAGAAGGTTAAACACCGGGCTGGAACACCTGGTGAGAGTGGGCCGGTGTGAGGGTCTTGAAGTTGCAACGCCGGGTGGAGGTCGAGGGGTGCTACGGGCCAGTATTGGTCATGTCTCGCCAGATGGATACACCTTCGGTAAAACTGCGATATCTCCTGGAATACATGTCCGAATGGCCTCACACCACTTCTAGTAGACAGCTAGCGCATTTTTCTACAAATATCATGAAGACCTTGGAGGCTGAATCTGATTGGAAACCCTTCGTTCGGCCAGTCCTTTCAGGCGCTTTGGATGAACCCTTCCTTCTCTTATGCTCCTTCACTACAAACATCATCAATGTGTCTCCAAACACCTAGAAAACACTCCAAATGAATGCAAGACTCACTATGACCTAATGCAAACTACCTAAGCCCTAATTTAGACTAAAACACTAAGAAAACCATGAAAAACACATGCATGAGACCTAAAACACTAAACTAGATGCATGCTAAAACGGGTAAAATATGAGTATATCAACCTCTAAAATAATTGTTGAAGAATGACTTTTTTGAGTCATTTGAGTCATTTGATCTTCTCAAATAAAGAATGACAGTAAAGCATATGAGTCATTTGATCTTCTCAAACAAGCAATGACCACTGCTTTGGTGCTTACTGTTGAATCCGGTTCACACAAAGTAAATTGAAAGACAATTGGGATCGGGAAATCTCGTTTATTAGCAATCTCGGCGAAATACAAGAGTTTGTGTAATCGAAAGGAAAGAACTAAGAAACTAAGCCGGAATTCTCGGGGCTATGTCTCTTAGGTCTTTGCGGGAAAATTGGCGTGCCTTCTGAATGAGGTGAACCTCTTTATTTATAGGGTTTTTAGGCGGTCTGCTTTCCTTATTCTTCGCGGGTTGGGATAAGGAAATCTTCCTTTTTTCTCAGAGTTGATAAGAGAAAATCTTCCTTTATTTTTGCAAGCTTCTCCTTCCTTTTCGGAGGTCGCGACCGACATAGATTAGTCGGGCTTGATTGGCCCGGAGGCTAACTATTGGGTCGAGGTGAAACGAATGGATATCAGACCTTGCTGGGCCGAGTGCGCTTACGGTTGATCGAATTGATAGTAGGCCGACGTGGGCCTTAGTCGAATGTGAAGGCCTAAATCGTAGAGGGTCGATATGGCCTGAACCGAATGAATGGGGCAAGTCAACGTGCGGAGTTGACCGGTTTAGATTCGGTTTGAGATGGGTTTAAAGGGGTGCGAAGCTTACCTCCAACAATAAGCCCCACCCCATTTCGGCGAAGTATGAGCGATTAGTTGAGTTCGGCGAGCTTCATGAGAATAATGAATTCAGAATAAACTGAGTCGAAATTGGTTTGAGCCATACAAATAAATATTTTTTTTTTCCGAGTTGCCGAGGTCGCAAGGCGAATTGCTGGGGTTCCGACTTGCTTAAATTTGGAAAAGAGAACACTTAGAATTTTGAAACGTTTGAATAGGGCAAGTGAATCGCTTGGGATTTTGAACTGCTCAAATTGGGCAAGTGAATCGCTTGGGATTTCGAACTGCCAAGTTAAGAAAGTAAATCGTTAGAGATTTTGAACCGTTTAATTCGGGAAGCGAATTGTCGCGAATCTTTAGAACCCGTCAAATCAGGAAGGCGAACAGTTTTGAGATTTCAAGATGTTAGATCTATTTAGCGGTTTTCATCAGGGTCGTTGGATCAACGTGGAAGTCGAAAGGTCGTTTAGATTGTTGGCGACATTTTGGGAGTCGCTCCTCTCTTCGATAAATAGTTACTTCCTCCCCTCATTCCTTACTTTCGCTCCCACAAAATTAAAGGTAGCTCTCCCTTTCTCTCTCTTCTTTCTCTCTCTAAGTTATTTTGTTCTTCTACCCCGATAAATGGTTATGAGGATTAGAGCCGAGTCAAGCTTGGAGTCTGGTTCCAACGAAGGGCACAGGAGTCCGGACATGAGTACTCCTGAGAGCAGTTCGGCTACACGAAGCAGGTCAGCGAGTGAAAACTCTGATTGTCGGGTCCCCCTGGTTCGGCAAGGCGACGATGGTGCGAGCTCGTCTCGTCCAGCGATCGTGGTTCCGCAACTGAAGGATCATGATACTGACTCCAATTCGGGAGATGATGAACCTATCATACCTTCTTGATCGGCAAAAAGGAGACGGCGAACTCAGAAGAAGGTGACAACCCCGTTTCTGATAACGCTTTCGGCGTTTTACAGACTTTCTCTACCAATGACTCCGTAAGGGAGGCTTTGACTATCGGGGGGGCTCATGATAGCTTCGAAGTTATTATTCCGACTGAGACCACATGCCCATGAGACGCTCCAAAAGGTTACTTATGTGTTTACGAATCTTACTTTAGGGATTGCGGTCTTTGATTTCCGCTTCCTCATCATTTCTTGCCTATTGCGCTCGCCGAGGTGCGGCGATCTCATAATTGTACTGGTCGTCAGCCTGCAATGTAGTCGGCTGCTCATCTAGGCAGCCGAGAGTGGGATTGACATGTATGTCGACTTTTTTGAAAATTTGACTGCGGTCAACGTTACAAAGCAGAGGCCGAGTTATTTCAATGCCAATATGAGGCCGGGTATCAACATCATTACCGAGAAGAAGGCTAGTAAAGTGAATGAGTGGCAACGATATTATTTTTTTGTGAAAATAAACAAGCTATCGGTGGGACGTTTCACCAGGACAATACACACTAGATGGGCCGACGAGATCGGTAGACTTTTATTCGTTTTGATTATGTTTGAATCTGTTTCCAACTTGTTCTGATTTTGTTGTTGTTTTTTGTTAGGTCGTCATTCTGCTGCAAAAGGGCTCACCAACGCTTATTCCGAGAAGAAGGAAAAGCGTAGGGCATTAAGTCACCGTATGTGGCCGAAAGTTCTCAGCAAAGCCCAAATTCAAAAATATCAAGCTCGCATTATTCTCGTATTCTTTGTATATGTGCTTTGTATATAATTTTCTAATCATGTTTTCCTGCATTTTGCAGCTTTAGAAAATATGGGGAAGCTTGATCTTGACTCGATTCCTAACTACTCAGAAGAGCTGAGGAAAATTCTGCCATGTTCGGGAAGATCGGGGGTGAATTCTACTGGGGTCGCCCCAAAAAGTCGGGTTGAAGCTCAGGTCGACCAGCCGGGGGAGGAGCTCCCCGAGGTCGGATCCCAAACCCCCTCCTGTTGGACAAGGAGAACTTGATTTGTTGAGAAAAAAAGGAAAAGGCTATGAAGAAGAAATTATCTCAAGTGCTGGCTAAGAAAGCAGTCGAGGTGAAGAAAGCCGTTGAGGCGAAGAATACCGATGAAGCGGCTAAGAGGAAGGCTGCCAAGGTGGCTGAGAAGAAGGTTGCCGAGGTGGCTGAGAAGAAGGTTGCCGAGTTGGCTAAGAAGAAGGTTGTTAAGTCGGCCAAGAAGAAGGCTGCTGAGTCAGCCAAGAAGAAGGCTGATGAGTCAGCCAAGAAGAAGGCTGCCGAGACGGCCAAAGGGAAAGAGAAAGAGGCCGTTATAGCGGCAGAACACGATAAGCCCCTTGAACCGAAAAAGAGGAGAAGAGATAGCTATGCCCAAACTGGTGAGACTGAAAGAAAACTTGCACGAATCGGCGAGCAGGGCTAAGGAGTCGGCTGACAGAAATCGGGCTCCGTCTTCCGTGCCTGCTGCCGAAGCTCGGTCAAAGAAACGTACTTCCGAAGAGGTGGAGGTCGCTGGAAACGATGGTTCCAAGAGAACTCGTACGGAGAGTGGAGGAATTGACCACCGCTGGTCGTACGAGTACAAGGCAAGGGACGTCGCCTTGATAAACGATGATGAAGAATGTTCCAACTTGATTTGGCGGATTTGGGGTTCGTCTGTCGAGCTTCCCCTTTTCAACGAGTCCGTCGTTGATAGGGACTATCGTGAGATGTCTCATGCTGCCGTGCGTGTAAGACTTCAACTCGGATTTACTAGATTTACATTTCCGTCATTTTTTTGCTTCAGGTTATTTGATTTTGTTTCGTGTTTGTCATCAGGCGGTAGCATGCACTAACCGACTTGTCGGGAGGCTACGTCGCAGGCTTACCAGCGTGAGCGAGGAAAGGGACCATCTGCGGAAGGCGCAGGATGCTGCCGGGAAAATGGCAAAGGAGCATGAAGAAGCTCGGGAGACTTTGAAGGAGTTGTCGGCTACCAAATCCGAGTTGTTGTCCGAAAAGGACAAAGTTGCTGAGTCTGAAAGGAAATTTGAGGAGGTCGCTGAGCGTGTATCCGTCCTGGATGTAAAAAACGCCGAGTTGGAAAAATACAACGACGAACTGCTGGCCGAGAGGGCCATTCTTGAAAAACGAATGCAGACCAAGAAGAAAGAGTACGAAGATATACTCCGAAAAGAGTAGGATTGTCTTCGGAGGTCGCGCTCAAAGGAAGTCCGTAAGGCGCTGATCGGGATGGCTACCGAGTTCAGGGCCAAGTTCCAAACGGTGAAAGATTGTTTTGCCGATCAGGCTCGGATCAAGGACACCATGATGAAGCTCGTCCAGATTCGCGGAACCTTGAACTGTATGAAGGTGTACAAGGAAAGTGGCATTCCGATCCCTGCTGACAAAATTGCTCAGCTCGAGCATGAAGTGAAATATTGGACCGAGAAGGCGAGGGCGTTTGATATAGTGATCCAAGAGGATTGCGACCTAGAGGTGCTCGATTTCACAGACGTGGATATGTATGGGTCAAACGTTGGTCTCGTCACTCCAAGGATTACAAACGAGTTAAGGATGACCTCGGTTCCGGTGGAGTCACAAATTGAACTAGGCCAAGGGAATCAAGTTCATTTTTCAGAGATTCCTCATAATGTTGGCGCTGTGCAAGATTAGGAGGTCGAGGTCCAGTCTTCGGTGAATCTTCCAATTTTGGAAGATCCAGCTCGAGCCACGGATGGGGTGGTGTATTAATGAAGTAATTTGGTTATTTCGATTGTTTTTCGAGGGTCTTTTAAGTTTCTTCATTATTGGCCGAAGTTGATTTCGACTTTTCAAAAATTGCTCTTGAATTAGTTAATTCGTTTGAGAATATTCGATGTGTTTCGATATCGAGTTAAAGATTCAGGAAAGAAAGTTGGGTTTGGTTTACCCTGTTAGTTGGCGAGACTAGGCTCGGCTTAATTTTTAGGTGCAAGACTAGGCTCAGCTTACCCTGTTTAGTATTTCTAAATCTAGTATGAATGTGCGAGGTGGGCTCGACTTAATTTGTTCGTCCGACTTACAACTCCATGCAGGACTAGCCCCGACTTTTAGGTCGACGAGCTAAGTTTTTTGGGCTTAAGAATCGAATACATGGATTATTTCACCACTGCATTCATGGGAAACACTTTGTGAGATGGATCTCGGCTTTTGGATCGACGATTTCAGTTTTAACTACATATCGCCGGAGTGGATTATTTCACCACGGCATTCATGGGGAACGCGAATGCGGATCGAACGCCTGACCAGGACGTCGACATGAAGGCTAGTTGGAAATGTTGAACAACATTATGGGTAAGGGAGTTCGGAGTTAATGCGAACGATTGGAGTTCGGAAATGTGATGAACTACGGGAGTTCGTGGAAATTGATGGCTTAATCAAAATTTAATAGATTTATGGTTGAACCCGGTAATGGGCTACCTACCTACCCTTTAAATAGGGATCAAGCCATTCATAGTTCATATTACATAAGTGAAGAGTCCGATCTCGGTCCACAAAGCATTTATCTCGGCCCATTTGTAACCTGATGGGTTCGATCTCTCCTTATGGTTTAGCGCGAACCAGCCTTTCTTGGTTTAGTCTCAGCCATGAAACATCATTGTTTCGACTCCGACTCGGCTTTGCTCCACATAGGACAGGTTCACCGAGACAAGGCGTCCGAGATTGGCAGCACGGGGTTGTCATGCTTCGGTGGGGAAACTTCTTTATTCCTTTGGCTCGGCGTATTTGGTTGTGACAAATTGTTAATCTTGAATGGGTGAAAACCGACCCCAACAGTTTGCCCCCCAGCTCATCAGATTCATGATTTGATTGTGACGAGGTGAAATTATTGGTATCGAGATTAACCATCGAACCTAAATGGCATCGAGCCTATTGCTAAAGTTTGCCGTTGAGGCGAGGTAATGCCGACTCCATTTTGACGAGGCGGAAAATCTCTTTGATGACGCCGAGCTATTTCTTGATCGCGGTGAAGGCAGACTTGAAATTTTTGAAATGCTTCTTTGCCTCGGTATATCTCGGGATGTATATATATATATTTTGTCGTGCTTGTTGATCTACATACTCGTGTTCACGCGTTTTGCCTTAAATACCTTGGGAATCGCAAGCGTTTTCAGTTAGTTCCCAAGGTCACGCGCCGAGTTGCTTATAAATAGCGGGACGTTCTCCTCATTCTTCTTATTCTTCGCATTTGTCAATCTTCCAAAGAACAGATAGCTCTCTCCTCCCTCTTCCTCTCTCTTCCTTTGCTTATTTTTCGGTTAGGGTTTTTTTATTTATCACCGCACCGTTTAGTTTATTCGATCTGAAGCCCGGCGAGCCTTTGAATTTGCTGATCTACCATCATATTTTCCGATTCACCTTCATTGATCCGAACTTAAATCAGTCCTTCCTGAAGCGCGATGTCTGGTCCTAGTACTTCGAACGGTTCGGCCAATTCAAGAGATTCTTCTGCGCAGCTCGGCCGTGACTGCGTGAGTGGTGCCGAGGTGAATAAGTCTCCTAAGGCGGTTCTTCCTTTCACTATGTCACTCGATCCCAATGTAAGTAGATTACTCTAGGCAACACATCCTCCTGAGGTGAACTGGTCGGCAGATGTACTCGAATTTGCTGAGGACTTAGAGCGCACGATGACAGGTCAGCAGGCAGGTCCGTCGAGGAAGCGATTCGCGCCGAAATCAAAATGTCAAAAAAAGAAAGACGTTCTTCCTGGTTCAACTCTGTCAATCGAGGGGTCCCTTGCCGAGCTGAGGCGACGCTTCAAAATATCCGAGGAGGTTGAATTCGTCCTTCATGGTCCATTTGATCGACCCAATAACCCTCCTTCGGACTGCTTCACCGTCTACGAGAGCTTCTTCTCCTTATGTTTCTTATGGTTTCCCATTCCGAAGCTTGTTATACGATACCTTTGGAGACACGAAGTCGCTCTAGGTCAAGTCACACCTCGGGGGCTTCGTCACTTGATAGGATTCCTGGTCAGATGCGCCGAGTGTGGTATCGAAGTCAATGTCAAACATCTTCGAAATCTTCTAAAGATCCGAAGAGTCCCTAGCTCGGAGAAAGTCTATGTTTCCAATAAAGTCGATTTTAGAATCATCTGAGGTTTCCCGAGCAAAGATAACGACTGGGATAGCCGCTTCTTCTTTGTCCAGATTTCCGAGGCCTCCGTTGATCGGGACTGCCTCCAAGTAGTCATGACGAGCTGGGGATCGCTTGGTAGTTACCCCGTATATTCATGGTTTGGTTTGTTGCCTGATACTTGTAATTAACTTCGTGATTTCGTTTTTGTAGTTCGTGACGTGCCTCCTCCGTGTCCAAACGATCTATCCGAGGTGTGGACGATTTTAGAAGCCGAAAAAGTTAACTGGAGAAAAGATTTCTCGTTCGAGAGAGTTAAGAGGGCCCAAGATATTTGTGACGACATCCCGGTGGACTTAGAATCTCAACCGACCAAAGGTACTTTAACGAGTATGGCGAGATTATCGATCCGAGCAAAGAAAGAACTCGAGGCGAAAGAGGCGGAAAAACGGGATGCCGAGATGAAGGCAAACCCTGCTACTGCCGACACAACAGGTCTTGAGGTGATCACTACTGAGGTGAACGTGGAGGTTAAGAGTGAGGCGAACATAGACCATGTCGTCTCGGAGGTCAGAGTTCATGATGCGATTACTCTGACGAATGTTGTTGGTGATGTCGGAGGGGGCCTTATTAATCCTTCTGAGCCTCCTGTCATCGTCGAAGAAAACGTACACGCACGCCCGCATATTCTCGAAAGCTCTGCTCCCGTTTTAGCGAGACGTACCGAGGAGTCGACACGGAAAAGGTCCGCCTCGAGAGCTGGATAGGACAAAACGATGGTTGCCGAGGGTTGACAAGAAAAGGCGTACCAGTCCTCTCGCGTCTGAACTCGATCCCTTAAAGCTGGTGGTCAGTGATGCTTCGGATTCTACCACTTTATTTTCGAAGATCAATGGTCCCGATGTCTGCCTCCCCTCTCCGGATAAGCTCACACGGGAGAAAGCGTACACCCACATGTCGTTGCAAGGCGCAAAGGTATGGCTTAATTTGCGTAAAGTTTCATGTGGCCCTACGATCAAAACTTCATTTTTTGTCTCGCAATTTATGGCTTCTATAAACAAGATGGTAGCCACTCACGAGTCAGACTCCCGTCATGATCGCCGCCGAATCACGATGCGAGGAGAGATGCTTCGTTGATGAAGAAGAAGCTTGCCGAGGTGGAGGAGAAATTGACTTCAGCTTCTACCAAGATCACAGATCTTGAAAGGGAGAAGAAAGTTCTCAAGGAACAGTCTGCGAAGTCCACGGACTTCTCGATCCGACTAGAGAGCCAAAAGAGAAAGTTGATCGACGAGTTAGCTTCTTTGAAGAAGCGACTCGAGGAGAAAGATTTGTTGCACGAAGCCGAGATTGAAAAGGCTCGGAGGGAAGCCTGGCGTGAGTCGAGGTTTTTTTACTTTTGTCGAGGTTTTAAGGGTAATAAAAATCGATTGGCTTCCGAGCTGTTAGAGTCGGTGAAATAGAGAACATTTCAAAACGTGTTTTAAATTTCATACGAAGTGGTGTGTTTTGAGATGAGCCATTTGG
The DNA here is from genome assembly GCA_002933915.1 of Eutrema heterophyllum. Taxonomy (NCBI): domain Eukaryota; kingdom Viridiplantae; phylum Streptophyta; class Magnoliopsida; order Brassicales; family Brassicaceae; genus Eutrema; species Eutrema heterophyllum. The sequence goes on from PKMM01017727.1 coordinate 413,681, forward strand.
TACTGTGTCGAGATGTTAAAGACCGGTGTGCTATGAAGCGAATGACAATTGGGTTTAGATTTTACTTCGGTTTTAGGGCTTGCGATGTAGACTCGACTTAAAATTGTAAGTGGTTTGGTCGAGGTATATCCTTTCCTTCCTCTGATCCGGATATACCCGCTGGTAGCGTCGGATTCGTCTCCGAAACTTTAGGTTTTTAATTTATAAACCTAAAGATTCTGCAAGTGCACAGACGTGCGTTGTAATACTTTAGGTATCGATCCACATGGAGAGAGAGAGCTGTTCTGCGAGACCTTAGACAGATAATAGCAAGAAAGTCTAAGACGATAATAAGTTTTTATAAGGGTTTTTGTCACGAAAATGTAAAGAACAAAAAAACGGAAAACTGCTTGTAAAATAGACTGAGAAAATCGATGGCATAAACTAAGGGAAAAAACGATTTGTAAACAATAATAAAACGGTGTTGGGTTGACAGGGATATCTTAGGGTATGCTCGATTCAATCACGGCCCCTAAGCTCTTAGTAACTGTTTCTAGATTTAAACTCCACGAATTGAACAGAATAAACGGCGTAGCCTACTTTCGTACATCCTACGCACCAACAACCTATATACTCGACCAGTAGCTTTCGTCTCTGGCCGCGCGGAAGATCGTGCTGTTCGCGCTGGTTCTTCTTAGTTCACGGCACTCTGTAAGTATACTTTCGAAATTTTATGACGCGACACACTCTTATAGATGAACGATTTGGATGTTTTTAGATTCAACACTTTTGGTGGTACTTAACACCTATGAATCACCTTTAGTTCATGACGCTAGATTTAGCATTAACAACGATCTATAAGAAAAACCTCTAGAAATCCGCTAGGGTTTTACCATGTGAAATCCTTATCGAACATAGAATTTCCTTTTGATAACCTCTTTAAACCCAACGACTAAACTACTCGGACATACTAGAATTGGAAGACATAATTAAATAAAAATAGGAGATTGATGGAAGATGGTTCTCGATTTTAAGAATTAAGTCTGGAGAAAACCTCTTTACCAATCTCTAAAAGTATCGAACGAAAAGTAAAGTGCCAAAAAAATAAGAACAAAAAGGTAAAGCAAACTAGAACAGAAAGTAATGCATAAAGTAAATAAAATTAAAGAGCATAAGATTGGTGAAGGAGCCTCTTCAATTTAAGAACGATGTCTGGAGAGAACTTCTCCACCAATCCCGAAAGTAAAGACAGAAGCTTAAGAAAATACTTGCAAAAAGTAAACTAAAAGAGGCACAAAATGAGTCTATATAGGTCTCTCGAAATTGTGGCTGTAAAACAAGTATTTATAGGTCTTCAACTCTTGTTTTCATCGGTTTTTAGGGTTTTGAGTTGACGGGAAATGAACGGGCCTTGAAATTGGGCTTACAGAACAAAATGAGCTTGGTCGCGGCGAACCTTCACTTGGCCGCGGGTGGATTACCTTGGCCGCGGCTGGGACTGCTCCGCGAGTGGCCGGATGGGACGTCTTGATCTTGATGTATATTTTGATTGAACCGTTGGATCGTTCTCAAATCTGTTGGAATGAAAAGGTAGCTGGTCCTTCTTTAATATATCCAAAATTGGGATGGATCAGACGGTGAGAAGAACCTCTTTGGCAATTGAACTTCTGACGGTTTGACTCTGAGCCGAAAATCTGGTTTTTCTCCAAGTTGCAACGTTTTTGCCTAAGTAATCTGAAAAGAGTCTTGAAACTACAAATATGCGAAAACCGTAATAAAAACATAGAAAAGCGAATGAAACACTTATTAAAGTGTTCTTAAATAGATAGTAAAACGGGTCAAAATACGGTGTTATCACCCACCTTGAATTTATATAACGCGCTTTAATCTGTGGTGGATTGTAAGAGAACCGCGATCCGTTTAGGATAGTGGTTAAAATCCGTAAGGGATATATAAGTTCGTTGTTGTGGCCAGCAACAGACAAGAATGATGAGTGTAAATGCGATATATATTGATAAAAACTTAAAAATGCGAAATGTCGCATTTACAAAGATGGGAGTATGTGTATACGTACCCACTCCCCCCCCCCCCTTTTTTAAAGAAGGGGACAGCTGCACCTTTCTGAAGATTGGTTGCATACGTACCCTTTTCAGGGATCAAGACGTCCCGTAGTTCATGGCGATAAAGTGGTTCTTAGTCGAAAGAGAGTTTTCTCCTCAATTGGATCATTTGTGGTTTACGTCCTGCTTCTTTATTTTGGTTGGCGCGTGGTCACTGTATTGCGGATATGGGGATTCTTCTTCTTCGTCTTTGAGCTGGATGGCAGAGTAGAAAACATTTATGTCGACGTTGGCGAAGGAGAGGCGTTGATTTGGCCAATCCATTATTGCTACGTTGTAGCTAAAAACGGCCATTCGAGGATTATTGGTGCCGGATAGATCTTCTTTGCTTCGAAGATGTAGAAATCGACTGGAGCTATAAAATCGCAAATCCTTACAGGTATGTCATATGCGATTCCTTTTGGTGTAGTATGAGATTGATTGGCTATGCTGATCCTCGTTCGGGTCGGATGAACGTGCTTGACGCCGAGGCGCTTGGCAGTTGATTTGGAGAGGACACTAAGGCAACCTCCGGAGTCGCACATAACGTTAGTGAAATCAACCCCTTGGATGTTGCACGAGATGAGGAATTGTCTTTGGTCCCAAATTTTGTAGAGTATCTGGATTGGTCTTCCGCGTATTGCGTACGTGAAGAGATCTTCAATTTCTGAAGTGGATTCCGTGTTGTCGCGAAATAATCGTCCAAGTTCGCATTCCGCGAATGCTTTGGAAAATGTGACTCCGTCGGGAAGATTGCAGACTACTTGGTTGAATTCTTCGAGGTTCTTTTTGCCTATCTTATTCGGATGCCAACGTTGTGGCGCGGACATGGGAGGGGTCGGCTCAAAGGCTGAATAAGATTCACAGTAAGAGTCTGTGGTATCCCGACAATTGTAGGAATCGAATATATGATATATCCGCTATCTTTGGCAGGTTCTTCTGGCGTGGTGAAGAGGTGGGTGTGCATTTGTTACGAACTCGAGATGTGCAAGGCACCGGCTCCCTGTTGCTCGTGGCCTCGGTCATGTTGATAGAGAAAGTGGGCTACTTGGGAGAATATGATCGGGGTGCAACGGCTAAACAACTGTTTGTGTCTTTGCGTTGACTTCGGATTGTTCTTCTTGCTTCGTCGCCTTGTCGAGTTCGTCGAATTGAAGGGTGGTTCTCTTCTGCCATTTTTTTGGATCGAGATGGGCTGGTGATCATTTCTCCGAGTCTGTCCTCTGAGGTCGAAGTGAACCTCTTACGCTTGGAGCATCTCGGGGTATGGTTTCTTTTATCAATATTGGTCCCGTCATACTCGCCGAGGTGTGTTCTTGATTGATCATTGACTTGGCTTCGGGATGAAGCGTCTTTCATCTTTTCCCCCTTGGAAATGAAATCCAAAACTCGGTGTAGGGCGTCTTTGATTGTCAAGGGCATATTGAGTGTGATTTCCATTTGGAAGTTTGATATGTGCCACAGCGCCCATTTTAATGCATTAAGTGCAACTCGGTCACTGATGCCCTTTTCCGTTGAAAGTGCCGTTTTGAAACGCCCATAAAGTTCCGTAGCAACTCCGTTGGGCTTGTCTCAGGGTCCATAAGTCAGTGTCCGAAGCTCCTTGTTCCGTGAATATAGAAAACTGTCTTACGAGTTTGGAAGACAGTTGTTGAAAATTGTATATCAAGTTCCGATCGAGTTTTGAGATCCAATCAAGGGCGGCTCCCTTCAGATGTTTCGTGAACCAGAAACTGAATCCAGCTTCACTTTTGCTTCCTTCGGGATCGGCTCGGCCCATTTCCATGCGGAAAGCCATTATGTGGGCTTCGGGGTTTGTCGTTCCGTCGTAGAATAGGATTTTGATCTTTCCCGGGTTGGGGGTGATTGCCTCGGAAGAGATGATCGCGTTGTGTTCGCTGAGGTGCATTTTCGATTGATCGTCGATCTGGCTTCGGGACCGAACATCTTTCAGTTTTTCTTCCTTAAAAAATGAAATCTGAGGCTCGGTGCAGGGCTTACTGGATCGTCGGAGGCACTCTCAGTACGAGTTCTCTTCGGATGTTCGATTTGTGGCATAATCCCATTTTTTAGTGCGTTGATCGCGACTTGATCGCTCACATCCCCTGCTTTCGAAGGCATTGCTTTGAATCTTTATATGAAGCCTCGTAATGATTCTGTTGGTCCTTAAATTAGGATCCACAGGTCGGCGTCGAAGGTTCCTCGTCCTATGAACACGTCGAAATGCTTTACGAATTGAGCGGACAGTTGTCAAAATTTGTCGATCGAGTTTCGCTCAAGATTCGAGAACCAGTCGAGGGCGACACCCTTTAAATGTTATGCGAATTGGCAGCTGAACCTCGCGTCTTCTTTACTTTCCTCGAGTCCGGCTCGGCATATCGCCAATCAAAGAACTATTATATGGTCCTTAGGATCGGCCGATCCGTCGTAGAGCGGGATTCTGACCTTTTCTTGGACGGGAACGATCGCTTCGGTAATCCTTGTAGTAAAGGGGGTTCCTCGCTTTTCCTTTAGCATTTGATAGATCTCGGGCATTGCGCTGATTGCACGATACTCCTTCGAACAGATGGTTCGTCTCTCGGCGTTGTTTCGAGTCGAAGATGCTTCGATCTTGTTCGTTTCACCTATCCGGGATCGGCTCGTCTTCGCCAATTCGTCGTGTTGGCTCTATTTTGTCCTTAACTCGTCAGCACGCTGCATTTGCTCCACCCAAAGAATATTTTCTACCTCTTCCGTTAGATCGTTGCCAAACCGACCTGAGCTATGGATATCCTCTGAAAACGCAACTCCTTCCAGTTCATTGCGTCGGTTTTGGTCCATTCTTCTCATCTCGTCAAATTATTGCTGAACCAACTCAGACCGGGGATATTTTCCGCGGCTCTCGTTCCTTCCAGTGCCGAGGCGAGTTCGCCACTTATGATGCATCCCGAGGCATTGGTTCTTTTGGTTTGGATCGCTCCGTAGTCGGCATTTTTGGTTGTTCCGAGGTGAGATCATACGGGCTCGGCGGTTTGTTGCTCCGTTCTATGATCCGACCGAAGTGGATCGAACAAGGGTGGCCTCGTTCCCTCGAACGTCACTTCTCCAGATGGGTGCAATGGTGGTGGTCCTCCGTTCGTCGAGGTTGTTGTGGGTGTTGAGAAGTCAAGGGCCACTGGGTTGAGACCGAGCCTTCTTGTGAGCGTCCTTGCAGGCATGCTCGAGCCAAGGTGTCCCGTTTGCAGGTCTCTGGTTCGACCTTTCGGTGCCAGCATCTCGACCCTTTCATATAGGGTTTTGTTCAGCTCATCTTGCTCCTCCGCCTTCTTCAGCAACGAGGTAATCATATCCGTTAATTCGGCTAAAGGCGCCGAGGTTCTCTCCATGGTCGCGATGGGAGTGCCGCTAAGATCGACTGTTACCCTGGTCGTTGTTCACGTTGTCGCTGATCCTTTGTTCGTCTCCGATAATCTCTTCCGATCTCTTTTCTGGTTTTTCGTGAGTAAGAATGCTTCTATTCCCTGTGAGAGCAGAATCTCACAACCTCAATCTTTGGCTTAAACGATCTCGCGGCGATGGGTCCGAGGTCGAGGAAGTAGCGAGGAGGCAGGTGGCACCTCGCTCGCAGAGGTAGCTCTCCGAACGCTTTCAGGTTTGACTTTGACGGTCCTGAAGCGATTGTTGAGAACAGCTCTCAGCTTGCAAATCTCTTTAGGAACGTTAGGCCTTCTTCCTGCTTTTTGCCATCCCTTAGAAACATGAAGAAACCCGAAAAAATAAGAAGGAACACAAAAGAGCAAACTAGATTTGATGAATTAGGAGGTTGCTACTTGATTGTTCTTGTTTTTATCCTCCAAGTCATTCAAAAATCACTGGAAATGAATTTCAAATCAAAATAGAATTATGATTAAGACACTGTTTTGATAGAAGCACCAAGACAAAAATAAACAAACTACAACTTGTCGTACTAATAACCCAAATGCCTCTTCCTTATTAGACTCTTCTATATTGATATATAATATTCAAATAACTACATAATAGACACATTAAATTGGGAGCAAGAAGAGTTTTCTATAATTGATATCACGAATCACACTAGTCTGTGAGCTTAAGAAAGTCCAGATAAATAATCTGATACACATTCAATTACACCTATCCCGTCAATATCCACATAACTCAAATACCATTTAAGCAGAAATTATACTTCCATAGATCAAAGAGAGAATCTATATACTTGGTAGGCCCTCTCATGAAGATAATCCAACTGCAACTTATTCACACCTAAACAAATGAAACAGACGATCAAAAAGAAAACCACAACTCTGTTTCGTACTGCACAAGAACCAATTTTCCAGCAATCCTAGACAGAAGGAAAAGACTTAAAACAATTAAAAAAAAAAACAGGAAAAACCCCTTCTTGGAGAACACAAATCAAAACATAGACTGATCACCAATATGAAGAGGAATCAAGATAAAACAAGCATTGATCCATCTGGCTAAATTATTTCACAGGAAGAGAGAATAGCACCTTGTTGGATGCAGAAAATGGGGGTGTATGTACCGTTGTAAGGTGACACAAATCCTTCTTGTAACTGATTTTTAGAGTGAAATTGATGTATAGCTAATTTCTGAGAAGCAGAATGCAGAGATAGAAGCTACGTACAGCTACTAGAATTTGTTCATAATTACAGTATTCAAACAAAAAATCAAAGAATCAAAAACGAAAACGAGTAAGTAATTAAGAAAAAAGTTATAAAAACATAGAGATTCTAGGGTTTGATGAATTTTTTTTTATAGAGAAGGTTTGATGATGAATTATCTTACATCTAAGATGAAAGACCTCCGACGTTGAAGAAAGGAAAAAGACAGACGCATGTGTTTCTGTCGACGAGAGAGACTTTTGCCGATGAGATATATACAAATATTCTGCGATCAGGAAAAGGAGAATCGGGATGTTTCGGACCAAAACGTTGAGTCTCAATATAGACTCATAGACATGTTATTATTGTAGGTCATTTGATTCTATCTCTTGCTTTTAACAAGACATGTTATTATTTTGAAATCCCGTGAAAATCAAAAGTAGGGCCCAATAGTAATGGGCTTCACCAATAAGATCCATGGGCCTTGCACTCTATTGGAAACAAAACGACACAGTTTAATCAGTCGAAAAACACTTTCTTCACCTCTTATCGGGTTAACAAGAGATTTGGTGTGTGTTTGTTTTCCTTTTAGAAACCTGTCTTTTGTCTTTTGTCTTTTGTCTTCTGTCTTGTGCAATGGTGTGATTTTGTTGATGATGAGGGTAGTTCAAGTACCGTCTACTAAATCCATTTCTTCTATTTCCTCTTCCTCTTCCTCGGCTCGGAATGTCGGAGTTCTCTCCCTGAAGTGTGGTTCTGGTAATATGATCGAACACCTTGTGTGCTTGAGATATATTCTTTTATGTATTATGTATTTAATCTTCGCTTTCTGGATAAATGGATTCTTAGGAATTAGGATTGCGGATTTTCATGAGTAATATACCAGTGACTAAGACAATTATCGCGAGATCAACTCCCCTTTCGTGGATGAACTCAAAGATTGTTTTTTTTTCTTTTCTTTTTTCAGTTTCTGAATCTGTTTGATGCTTTTGAAGTTCAAAGATTAGTTTTTTATCCTCTTATTGGGAAGAAAATTCCAGGGTTGTTCTGGGATTCTGATTTATCAGACGGGTTAGGCTTCAATTATCACTGATTTGAAACATTCTTGTATTGAGAATTACGCCACAACTCTGATAAATAGATTGGAAGTAGTGTAATGGCTTTGTTAAACTTGAGTTTATGTTTGTTTGCAAGATGATTCCTCTAACCTTTGTTACAGTCTGTGGTTTCTGTAGGGTCCTGAAGCCGAATAAAGTTGCTTTCAACACCATGTTTCTTTCAGCTATGAGAACTTGCTCAGTTTCTGGGTTACACACTCGTCTCTCTAAATTAAGCTCTTCGAGAAAAAGGTTGGGGAAAAGAAGTTCACAGTCCTTTTCTACCACTTCCTTACAAGTCATCTCTCAAACCACTTTACCCTTTGTTCATCCCCGTTCGTCAGTGATTGTGTCAAGCCATCTCTCCCCGTCCGAGATCCCCCAGAAATCAGAAGAATGGTTTGCTTTACGGAAAGACAAGTTAACCACGAGTACATTCAGCACAGCGCTCGGCTTCTGGAAAAAGAACCGGCGTTCTGAGCTCTGGCATGAGAAGGTATATGACTTGGACTCACGAGTCGTGGATGATTCTGCACGGTTTGCAATGAACTGGGGTGTACAGATGGAGTCAGCCGCGATAGAGAGGTACAAAAGAATCATGGGCTGTGAGGTCGGCTCAATGGGATTTGCTCTTCACTCCCAAGAGCAGCTTCACTGGCTTGGTGCTTCCCCGGATGGAGTTCTCGACTGCGGTATCTTAGAAGTGAAATGCCCATATAACAAAGGGAAAACCGACACTGTATTACCGTGGTCCAAAGTGCCGTTCTATTACATGCCTCAGATGCAGGGTCAAATGGAGATAATGGACCGGGAATGGGTCGACTTGTACTGCTGGACACAGAATGGGAGCACGGTTTTCCGTGTGATGAGAGACCGAAGCTATTGGAGAATCATACATGAGGTATTAAGGGAGTTCTGGTGGGAGAATGTGATTCCTGCAAGGGAGGCTTTGTTGTTAGGGAAGGAGGATGCAGAGGTGAAAAGGTATGAGCCAACATCTACGCATAAGCGTACCGGGCTTGCCATCGCTAAAAGCATAAGTTTGGCCGCGGAATCAAAACTAGTATGCAGAGAAATTGCTGATCACGTCGAGTTCTTTTAGATGAATTTAGAATCTCGTAATATCATTTAATTCATGAACTGGTGATTGATTCATCTCCCTATCAGTTCCCGTTGTGTAGTTATGAAACTGTTAAATCATGTAACAATCAGATCAAAAAGAAAAAAATCATATTCTAGACTATCTGGAGATCTTGGATGTGAAATGTTTTCAATGTAAAAATAGGTGAAGACAGGCCAAAGATGGCCTAATTTCTAAACAGAAAACAAAAAGGACAAAAGATCGATCCTTTGTGCCAACCAAGCAGATGACCAAAGACAGAGAGGAATGTAGGAAAATAGGAGTTGGTTACCAATAATAACCAAAAAGAAAATTAAAAAAACTGAAGGCTAATAGAGTCAAATAAAGGACAATGAACAACAATAACAATGCTACAAATAAGTAATTAAAGATGATCGTTCCTCTAGGCTATGTGTTTCTTTGATTCTGATATATCTGCAAGAAGAGAAGATGGATTCGGGGCTATCGTGGGCTGATCAATGGGATTATACGAACCCTGACCCTCCTCCGAGTTCGACGAAAGAAGATGAGAGCAAAACGAAGAAGAAGAAGAAGAAGGAAGAAGACAGAAGCAAAGGCAGTCTTGGGAAGACCATACTTGGGTTCAAATGGATGAAGGATCTCCGCAAGAAATCTGACAAGTGATTAGTAGAAATCAACCAAACCAGTTTCATCATTGTATATCCCTTTGATTCTTGCTATTCTTTTGTATTTAAACGATTCTTTTTCTTCTTCCTTGGTTTTTGACTATTAAACTCTTCATATTGATTCAATAATCACCAATGCAAAAGAATTCAATCAAAATGCAAACGATAAGTTAACCAAAATCTTAAATGGGTCGAGACAACTAAAACTTGATAAATCCAAAAAAAAAAGAACAATGGAAATCGAGCTCTTGTATTGGGATTTTAAGTAGTCCTTTTTTGTGTTTTCTTAGGAAAAACGAGATAATCTAAAGGGTTGTTTCGTTCATCTCCTAGACTTCTTTTTTGAGGCCTTAGAGGAAGAAGGCTTCGGATGATCACTCTTAGTGGTCGCTTGGTTAGACTTTGAAGTTGAAGGAGCTGCTTCTTGTTTATCTTGCTTGGTCACTGCACCCTGCGAGCCACGGATTTGAGCTGCTCGCTTGTCCTTCCTCTTGGGTCTGTAACTTGACCTTTCCCTTCTGGGAAGCCACCTTTCAGGGTCCGGAGGTGGACCCGGGTTTGCAGGATCGAATCCTTTGGGATACTTTGGCTTTCTCTTTCTCTTCCTCTTTGCCTTCTCTTTGTTCTTCACTTCTTCCTGCATCGATGAATCAGCAGCAGCAGCGCCTTCCATGGGTTTTGCACCAGAGGTCTTCTCTAGGTTATCCACATCAACCGCCTTCAACCCGGGCAGCGGCTTTAGTTGTTTCTCGTAAGTTTCTGCTTTCTCGATATCGACACGAGCAAGTGTAGTCACAAGACCAACCAGAGCATCTGTGCTTCTGTGGCTTTTCACAATCTCCTCATACAGCCGTGAAGCCTCCTCTTCTTGACCATGCCTGAGCTTGAAGGAAGCAGCCTCAGGCATCAATATGCTAAGCTTATTGTTCTCGGTCATCGAATTAGACCACCACTTAATTGCTGAGTCAAGAACAGCAGCAGCACCATCATTGTCCCCAGCACGCTCTTTGAGGGCGACAATGGTGGCAACAGTTGTAGGCAAATGCTGGATATCAGTTATTTTGGACAGGGACTCTGCTGCTACATGAGGATGACTGGCAGACGCAGCAATTTGTGCCCTGGCCAAGAGAACCAACTTAGACTTTTCCGGGAACTTTTCGGCACACTGTCCCAGAAGTTCCTCAGCTTTGGCAGCCTTGTTCTCTCTCACCAAAACAGCAGCTTGAAGCAATGTAGGAATAACACTCTCAGGAAACAGGCCCAGCAGTGCAGCACAAAGTTCTCGTGCCTGGGGTAAAAGATTATCTTAACTGGTCAAGTCGAATATGCAAAGAAGAAAACAAAGAGGAATAAAATAGATTTCAAATTAAAAAGACCTGATCCATCTTATTTGCATGGAGGAGCAGAAGGAGACGATTGGCATATATAGCTTCCTTATGTTTCTGTGAAAGCTTCGCATCAAGTTCTTGGGAAAGCTGAAAATTTTGGGAGTCTTTTTCTTTCAGCCGATCAAGCTTCCTCAGGCCATCAGAAATATCTTTTGAACCTTTCAATGCAATAAGGTTGTTCACAGCAATAGCAAGTGATGATTCATCGGCCAGGTTTCTTTTAATGATCTCTACATAAGAGCTGGTGGATTCTTGATTTTGTCCAAGGACCTGATGACAAAAACCAAGTTACTAACGACTGGAAGATATCCTGCCAGGATGTTAAGGACAAGAAGAGCAACATAAAAATACCTGTTGGACATATGCTAATTGGACAGAAATTGGGGCCAGCTCAGTCTCAATATCCTCATCAACATAACCGTCATCCGTGAGGGTTTCCTGACCAATTCTGTCTCAAAGCAACAGTATCTTTATCAGGAAATGAGTACATTGTACAAGACTTGGAAAATCAGTTGTCAAATGATCAATGTACTTGAAGTGTTGATAAAAGATACAGAAGAAAGGAAATCATGTATACATCCCTAAAAGCAGGAAATTGATGGGAACGCGATAAAACAGTTGGCAGTGATGATAAGACAAGAAAGGACAGAGACCAAACAGTAAGGTTCAGTGTTAACAGCTAATTTACTGAATTACTGACCCTGTTTTGTACAGCTAGACCTAAAACACAAACCTACATTGCATTAAAGCTAGAAGTTTGTCTGGAGGAAAAACTAGAAGAAGTGGCACTGTGGCAGCCCTATTCACAATTACTAGTAATAACACTAACTAATGAGCAACCCTAAGAATATTATGGCTCAATTTCTCAGAAAAGAGAGATATTTACGGTGATATACCTCCTGGCAGCCAGCAATAGTTGTTCTGCTTCAGCGTAGTTATTATTTTCAATCAAAGAGCAAGCAGTGTTAAAAGCCAACTGAAAACTACTAGTTGGTTTGATCCTAAAAGACTCCAATGCTCCTTGCACTTGAGAAGCTTTTCCACCTGAAACCAAACCTGCGACGAAATTGACCTCTGCCGATTCAATCTTGGACTTTATCAGTATCTGATACACATCCACGCAAGCATCTGTTTTTCCCAGACGGTACAGCATTTGAGCCTCCAAAAGCAGAGTCTCTGAATCTCTCTCTCGACCTTTTAAACACACAAAAGCCTCGTCTAACTTGTTTTGACGGTATAAGCAATATGCCTGTCAAGCGAACAATTCAAATCAAACCGTTCCAGTAAATCTAAGCATTCAATTATAAGAAACAAAACTCTTCAGATAAAAAAAAAATGTAGTACGATTAATGCAAAACTAGTCTACCAGAAACTGACCTTATGAAACCCTAGATCGATTGGAACCTTGTGGAGCGACTCAATGACGGAGAGAGCATCATCGATCTTATCGTCTTTGATTAGAGCCACAACTTTGCATCGGATCGCATCCTCATCGGCAGGTACAATCGACAAAACTGAACAAAAATCACGGTTTCAATTTCACCAAAATATAACAGGAATTAGAGGAGGAGGGGAGGTAGAAATCTGAAAAACCTTGATCAGCGACCTTAACGGCTTGTTCGTAATCAGATCGATTGATATGCCTTTTAAGAGAAGAGAAGAGATCTTCGATTGGAGGAAGAGGCTGTGAAGTCGAGGTTTTGGGTTTTTCTTTCGATTTAGGAGCCATGGCTTTGGTGGAATTCTCTCCGGGAAAACCAAACAACGGAGGAGAAATCGGGATCACAGCAACAGAGTGTGGCTAAGGGTTTGCATTTGTCTTCAACGTGGGGATGACTTGCTTAAGATTTGACGAAGACGATGACGAAACCCATGGGCTTTAAAATGGGCCTATGGCATGATCCGATTATTTGAGTCTTTTTCGTGGCGCTTACGTGAAAATATAAAAATACAGGAAACTATTTTGAAAAACCAAGCAGATAAATATACGAAAGTACGAATGGCAAAAGAGAAGATTATAGAAGGTTTATCGATTAAAATGGATAACAACTAATGTGTTTTTAATCCACTGTTTGAACTTTTTTTTTGGGAATAAGTAAATGTAATTCTAAATTCCAAAAAAGCTAATTTATTTTGTGACAATCCTACACCGAAGAGATTATGGACCATAAATTCTAAATTTATTTATGTTTGATTTATTTTAAATTTTTAAATTTTTAAATTTAAAATTTTTTGATTTATTTGTACGTAGATCATTTGATTCATAAGATTCGTTCAACGTAGAGATTGGATTGCGTATACATTACAAGAAAACATGTGTATTACAACGGACAAAATTAATATAAAATCGATGTAAAACATGTTTTGAGATGAATTAACGACGATTGCCAATTCGATGTAAACATATCTTCGTTACTCGAGAATCGTCGTAAAATCGTCGGAAAAACTGGGATGTATAAAAATTGTCATAAAACCATCGTAAAAAATCTGTCGTAAAAGCGATGTAAAGTTACATCGACATTACGACCAAGATTACCTCGTTGGTATATTGTTGGTATATGGTTGTAACATTACATCGATTAATTTACATCAAATTATCGAATTTTTGTATCGGCAAATTTGTCGTAAAATTGTCGTAATATATTCGATGGTAAAGCGATGTAAAAATAAATCGATGTAAATTCGTCATAATTTGTAGATCGATGTAAATAATATATATTATATAGATAGTATATAATATTTATTAATAATTAAAATTATCAATTAATAATTAATAAAATTTTATCGTATCCTTGGATCGTCTTATCCTTGGATCGTCTTATCGTATCTTTGAATCATCTTATCGTATCTTTGGATCTTCTCATCGTATACTACTTGCTTCGCCCGCAAAGTGCTGATCTCGGAGTGGGCATTGTTTAACTCGTTCCACAACAGAACCGGATCCTCGAAAGAATGACGTGAGGAAGACGAGGCGACGACACTATCTCGGATCGATCCCATCCCTAAAATTCTGCCATTTTTCTTCGGGGCACCTTAAAAAAATAAACGTTAAATTTAATAAATTGAATACAAAATAATTCCGTAAAAATATAATATCTCGTCCATCTGGGCTGTGGTCAAAGCCGTTGTGGATTGGACCGAGCTACCGCCAGGTGATAGCTACTGAGATTGCTGAGTTTGACGTTCGACGATCTTTGCCATAGTGTCATTGTAGATCTTCTCCGACCGAGCATCCACAAAAGAGCCATCTTTCTTTTTGTGGGTTTCCTTAAAAACTCTAGTCATTGGAGGAAATTCGCCTCCGTTTGCCTAACAAAACGACATACCAAAAAAAATTAAATGGTTAATGGTTAATTTTAATTAATAACAAAATCACAAAAATAGAAATTAACCGAAAAAATCATACCATTTGAAGGCGCCTTCCCGCAAAAGATGTTTGACCCGAACTATGTGGTGTAACCGCCAGAAGACAGTCTGGAGCGACAGTGTTCCGAGAAGTTGAACACTTAGCAAGTTAGCGGCCACTGTCTGCGAATGTGGATATATCCAGTAGGTCTTCAAGCTGGTCCAAACTTCGGAAGACATGTATGGGGGCTTTGCCTTATCGCCATCAACCTCCCACTTCCTCTTCCAATCGGAGACGGTATTATTGAGCCGAAATTTTTCCTTCTCTTTAAACTTCGTCTTCACTGTCTCGGTGATCGCAAAGTCCCAATGCCATTTTTGCTATAAGAAAAAAATTCCAAAAAAATTAGAAACGATTAAAAATAGTTATAATTAGTTAAAGAAAAATAATTAATGCTCAAATTTTTTTTTACCATGAAACATTTGAACCACGTCTGGATAACGTCGTTCGGAACCGCAGACCAATTGCGGTGAGGATCCATGAAATAGGCTTTATGGTGTCGGACACACTCTGTCCGACTTTGGTAGCGAGATTAAACATGAGAAATAAAACTATAATTATTAGTAAATAAAATAATGTTAATTACAAAAAAAAAAGGTTTGAAGTTACGTACCAAAAAGTTCCCGGCGGCCGTTGCGGATCTAACCAGGGTAAACCATCTTGACCCGGTGAATGCAAAAAATCTTCGACCGTGTATTCCGCATATATCAATGGGGGTTGAGGTGCTGGTGCTGGTGCTGGTGCTGGTGCAGGTGGAGGTGGCGGCGGCGGTGCTGGTGCGGACCCAGAATCCGAAACCGCGGTCGGTGTGGCAAAAGATGACGGGACTGCTGAATTATCACTCGGTCCCGACTCGCCACTCATAAAGTGAATATAGTGTCTATTACGTGGTGCCATATATATCTAAAAAAAAGATATAAAATTAACTAATAACTAGATTAACGAATACAAAAAATATAATCCAATAATTCCAATCCTATCTAATTTCAATCCTATCTAATTCCAATCCTATTAATTATCTAATTCCAAAAAAATACCTTAGAGAGAGAAAACTTGTGAGGTTATTAGCGAAGGAAAAAAATATGGGCTCGTATATATAGAGTTTGTGGCCGTCGTAATGTACCATCGATATTACGACCGATTCGATGTAAATCCGTCGTAGTATTGAAACCAAAAATTCAACTAATCAGAATTTTTTTCCCACGCGGAAAATTGAATTTTCAATTACGACGACTTTACGACGGATTCGATGTAATTCCGTCGTATAATTTTAACCAAAAATTCAACCAATCTGAATTTTCCCACACACGGTAAATTTAATATTTTTGATTACGACGATTGTACGACGGATCCGTCGTAATATCGTCGTAATATACCATCGATTTTACGACGGATCCGTCGTAATATCGTCGTAATAAAAGAAATCCCTACCCTATATCATAAATTACAATACACAAATTCATCGTGTATTAACAAAGTATATTTGTGCATCTAAGACTTTTCATAGTAAACAACAAATTCAATAACGACGATTGAATCTAATTTATGGAAAATTTTTTTATCTTACATAATAATGTATAACCTTCGTTCTTATAACTATATTCATAACATGCATGAAGTATATAATGTTATTGATTTTTGTGATAACTCAAAAATTTTATACAATGAGCAGAACTTAGTTAAAACAAGATAAATGATGAAAACCCAATCCTATACAACATATAATCAACCCTATAATCAGATTTAAAATTTTGGTATTGAGTATTACGACGACATTACGACGTTTTAAGTCCTAGTCTTCATAATACTCATTTGGGGTTTAGGGCATGAGTATTACGACGACATTATGACGATTAGGACTTACGTCGTAATGTCGTCGTAATACTCGTAATACTCTTGCCCTAAACCTGGAATTCCGATCCCATCCGATTATCCCTGCTCATTTCCCGCCGAAGGTGCGGCGATTAATTTATCGTCACTCTCTTCAAACGGAAAATGGGTGGAGATAATCGGAGATGAGATTGGAATTTAGGGTTTAGGGCATACGTAAGTTCTGAAATAGATTTATACAACTTAAGCAATTACATCATAAATCAATCAGAATCATCATCTTCGTTGGGTTCATCATCTTCACTGAGTTCATCATCTTCAGGTTCATCATCATCGTCACTCTCGTCAAACTCATCGGAATCGCCTTCTTCTTATGTGTCGTCAGGTAGATATTCAAGTTGCATGTTGCGGGGATCAATTATAAGAATGTTGTATGTAATCTCTGGTTCTGTAATGTCGTGGCAAGAATCTTGTTGCATTGGAAGATCGTCAACACCAACAATTTTACCCCTTGGAGCTATTTTAATAACTGATAACCATGAGATCACAGTGGTTTGAACTCGCGGATATGGAACAAATGTTACTTGTTCTGCTTGTGATGCTATGATAAATTGCTCAAACTTTTTTTATCGTCATGATTTGTTGACGTCAACCACACCAAATTTGTTAATTCGCAATATCCTGCAAAACCCCATAATAATCTATTTCACCCCTAACACATACTCCGTAGTTGGTAGTTGCCCGACGAACGCCGTGCTTGTATGTACGAAACACATAACCACGGGTGAAATACATGGGTGCAGTCGTTATCTTCCCGAGGGGGCCTTGGAGTAACTCATGAAACCATATTGGATATACGGGGTCGCCATAATCCACCTATGAAAGGCATATCGATAAGTGTGCATGCATGAAATATTTATAACTATTAATTAACTTACTTGCGTCTTCAACCACTGAGCAAAGTGACGATCTTTACGATCGTTTATTTCATCATCTGAAACGCCTTCAATGCATTCTCGTACTTGGATAACAAATAAACTGCAAAATACCTATATATACATGGAAATTAACACTTTTATTTATATTAATTAATATATAATGAACTATATCTAATTGATTAGTGGATAATTAAATAGTTATGTTACCTCTCGTAAGGACTCACTTCCTCGTAGTTTAGGAGGATGTACGTATGTGCGTTGTGCCTGTCATTCTCGTTAGACCACCAAACTTCCTTCAATTTTCCACTAAGACAACCGATTGGTGAGAAGATGTCTGAGACACCCTCTACTGCATAAGTTCGTCCCACACCACCATCATCATATTGTCGGGGAGCCCGTTTGCATGAAGTGTGAAGTTTCTTCTGCCAAAATTCCCGCAACAATTGATCCTTCAACCCTTGCTAGATTTTTTTGCCTTTCCCTTTAAAGGTTTCATGAAGTGTTCGAATGGGTACATCCACCTAAACTGAACAAGTCCGCCTAGTTCTGCTTCGTGAGAGAGATGAATGGGAAGATGTTCCATAACATAAAAAAACGTCGGGGGAATATCTTCTCCAAATTGCACAACAATATTATAATATTAGCAGCTAGCTGTGCAATTTCATCTTTTGACAACGTCCGTGAACTAAGATCCCGGAAAAACGCTCCGATGCCTGCACAATCAAAATTATATATTGTAAAATTTGAACATTTATAATTAATCTCAACAATTTTATATGTGATGAAGTATCTTACCTCCAATTGCTTCATGAACATTTCCTGGAAGGAGTTCGGCAAATGCGAAAGGAAGTAATCGTTGCATAAACACGTGGTAGTCATGACTCTTCATCCCTGAAAACTTTTGTCATTTCTCAACAGATTTAGCAAGATTGGATACGTAACCATCAGAAAACTTCATGTCAGATGAAACTCAATTGAACAACGATTACTTTTCTTCTGCACCCAACCAAAATATAGGCTGGTGATTTCCTGATGCGATCATGGAATCACCCGAGAAGACCCATGAGCCTTTTTCAGCACAAACGAAGTTCATGATCAACTGGCTCATCCCAACGACCACTTCTAATACATTCTCACCCCCCATTTAGAGCACTTATCGAAGTGGAATCGGTCCAATCCGAGTTCAGGTAAAGAAGTGATTCAACTTTCAATTCAGGCGAACTCAAGCTTACGCGATTTGGACATGCGCACGTTCATTGGAGGTTTCCGACCAAACCAGAAGAAATCAAGCCATGAACCAAATTATTCTGGAATCATGAAAATTGGATTCACATCAAACTCGGTTCAGACGTAAAAGATATGAATTTTACAAACCGATGAATCTGCTTCAAGCCCTATTGCGCGACTGAGCGAAAGATCGTGTTGCACAGCCCAACTCAAGTACGATCTTGACACAAAACCAATTGGATAATCTTAACGGATCTCTTAGGGTTCCAACAAGCCCAAGATCAGAAGAAATGGACCACGGATCATAAAGATACTCCTCAATTTCCTAAATGGGTCGACCTGGAGCAATACATGGAGATTTCTAGGCCCAGTTGGTTTGGAAGCTATTGGCATCCAAGAATATTTCTACAAGCCCAAGAGGAGTTCAAATTCGAGGCCCATCAAGTTCAGATTCGACCATGAAGATCAAGGGGCAAGTCAAAGAGTCAAAGTAGTCTAAGAGTCATTCTACATTTGTTTTAATTCTAGTCGAAGTGTACAATTTCGAGATTGCTTTATTTTTAGCACATCTCTAGTCTATTTAAGCAATGTAACTCATTTGAGAAATATCATCCAACTTTTTTTATCAATTTGATTTATTTTCTAAAGTGAGAGTGATTATCCTTTTTAGTTCCTTGTGAACTTTTCGATCACTTGGTGGGTTTTGCCAAGTTATCTTTCGGTATATCAAGTGTTCTTCATCACACTTGACGTCGCAATTCACTTGTCCGAGTTGGTAGATTCGTCATAAGTGAGTTTTGAGATTAAGGTTTCATATACTTTAAGATCTTGCTCTGCAAGTTTATTAATCAAGGTTCCCTCGCCTTGTTCTTTGAATCGTCTTAAGTAAGTTTTTGGCTTAGGGTTTCATATACATTAGAATCTTTGCTTCACGATCCCAAGGAGTCGAGGATTATCCAATCTACCGCCCTTAGAGTGCCGCATCGTTGGGTTCTTCCGTGGAATCGCATCAAGTGGTATCAGAGCACACTCTTAAGGATCCGATAATATATATCCATCTTCTCATCTTGTCATATTCTAAATCATCATCTTTTCTATCCGTTCATCTTCTTTCTTTTCTACCTAATTCTCTGTTTGTAATTTTTTTTCGTAACCAGTACAAAAAAGGGATCTAAAAGAAAAGCCAAAAAACAAAAAAAAAATCAATCAAAAAAAAATTTTCGTACAAAAAAAAAGAGCAAGGATCTAAAAGAAGTCTGGTTGTTTCATTGTTATATTGTTAAATCATTGTTTCTTATCTTTCTATCCATCATTTGGAACAATATGTCTTTTGGTTTGCTAAAACGCAAAAATCAACCTTATGGAGATGACCAAAGCCGAAGAAGAGAACCAAGGAGATAGCCCCAAAACTTGGTTGAAAGGAGAGACAAAAAACGTTCAAGGCAGCCAAGAGACGAATGGGCAGATTACTATTATCCCCGTGATGGTATCACATCCCGAAAAAGCTAACGGAGATCTAGAGTGCAAGGAGAAGCACAACAAAAGCGACCACGAGAAGAGCCCATTGGGAGGAGAAGGAAAGAACAACAACCTGGAGATTCTAGTTTGCGAATTGAGGCGTTGCATAAGGCATATTTTGATGAGCAGCAACAACTGAAGAAAAAGGTCCCTAAACTGAGTGATGAAACCGAGCCTTCTATTGCCACTAAAGAAAAACAAGGTAATGGAGAGATCAAATCAAAGGGAGAGGAAGAGGTTCCTGGTTCATTATCATCAACATCGGAGGAGAATTCGGAGATACCGGTTAAAGGAGATCTAATCGTCGCAAAGAGATCACCAAGTGTCCGAACTAAGGCCGTGGAAGATGCACAACGAGAGAACATGATTCCTACAATATATCAACAACATGGAGTCATATATTCCATGCTGATTAAGGAGAGGCCACTAGACTCGCCTCAACGCTTCACAACCCAAGACTGTACAAATGGACCACGGATCATAAAGATACTCTCCATTTTCCTAAATGGGTCGACTTGGTGTAATACATGGAGATTTCTTGGCCCAGTTGGTTTGGAAGCTATCAAACTTATCTTTGGCATCCAGGAACATTTCTACAAGCCCAAGAGGAGTTCAAATTCGAGGCCCATCAAGTTCAGATTCGACCATGAAGATCAAGGGGCAAGTCAAAGAGTCAAAGTAGTCTAAGAGTCATTCTACATTTGTTTTAATTATAGTCTAAGTGTACAATTTCAAGATTGCTTTGTTTTTAGCACATCTCTAGTCTATTTAAGCAATGTAACTCATTTGAGAAATATCATCCAACCTTTTTTAATCAATTTGATTTCTTTTCTAAAGTGAGAGTGATTCTCCTTTTTAGTTCATTGTGAACTTTTCGATCACTTGGTGGGTTTTGCCAAGTTATCTTTCGGTATATCAAGTGTTCTTCATCACACTTGACGTCACAATTCACTTGCCCGAGTTGGTAGATTCGTCATAAGTGAGTTTTGGGATTAAGGTTTCATATACCTTAAGATCTTGCTCTGCGAGTTTATTAATCAAGGTTCCCCCGCCTTATTCTTTGAATCGTCTTAAGTAAGTTTTTGGCTTAGGGTTTCATATACATTAGAATCTTTGCTTCACGATCCCAATGAGTCGATGATTATCCAATCTACCGCCCTTAGTGTGCCGTATCGTTAGGTTCTGCCGTGGAATCGCATCATTTCCCATTGCTCATTATATGCAACTAATTTCTGTTACAAATATCGGACAAGTTGATATATCATGGTTTTTACCCCTTCTAAGTCATGATATAGGTCCGTTTTATATAGTCTTTCTACTATTTTGTAGTGTTTTAGAGTCTTTTACAGGTTTTAGCACGTTTGGAGCATAATTGGAGATATTTGAGATTTTTGGAGCATTTTGGAGCAAAACAGAATCTCGCGTAGCTGAGTACCCGATTCAGAGTCTGAGTATCGATCGACACTGCCGAGTATCGATCGATACTCACTGCAGCAGAGCACGAAGCGCGACTTTAATGAAGAGTTGAAGAATTGCAAAATTGCCCAGAAGTCTTTATTATTTACAATTTAGCCCAAAACGTGTTTTATGAGTTTTAAGTTAGGTTTTTAGCCACTTTGGCAAGAACATTGAGTTTACACTTGATTTGATTCGGAGTTTTGAGAGAGAGAACTTTCTGAGGGAGACAAGTCTGAGACTCTGTTCATCCGAGAGAAGATTTCGAACTCTCTTGTTACTCTCCTTTTTATTATTTATCTGAGTATTATTTCAGTCATGTTTATTGTTTCAATTGTCATGTCTGAGTAGTTCTCTTGTTAGGTTCAAGGTTCTCATAAGGGTTTTCTCTGAATGTTAGGTTAATTGAATGATTAGGATTCACCGTCTGAATTAGTTCTTCGCCTTAGGTTGCTCTCAAAGCTAATTCTAGACTGATCACCTGGAACTTAGATCTTATGATAATTGGTTAGGCACGAGAGTGCGATTGATTACCTGATAGAACCTAGAGTGAGCAAAATAACTATTCGTAAAGAGATTTGGTTTAGTTGTTTTATGAACAGATCAAACCTGAACTAAAAGCTGGTTTAAAACTTTAGGATTTGCAAAGAGATTTGGAATTCTAGGATTTAGGCTTAGATAGTTTTCGCAACGAGAGTTGGTTAGCTATACTTTAGTGATTTGAGTTCAAGAACCGCGCTAAATCTGAATCATGTTAGTTAGTTTACCTACATTCATTGAATTCCCTGAGAAATACCCTGAGCATATCTTCCCTCCCATCGATTACAACTTGTTTAATTTACGCATCTGCTTTTAATCACATCTTCTTGGTTTAGCTTAATTCTTATCTACATAATCTATTGCATAATTTCTGGAGTTCTTGTGTTCGACCCCTAACTATACTGCAACACTGCTTTAGTACTTTTTAGGGTATTAATTTGAGCATATCAAATTTGGCGCCGTTGCCGGGGACTCAATTTCGCCATTAGATTTTAGTGAAGAATTTCGTATAAATCGTCGAGTATCGATCGATACCCCTTGGTATCGGTCGACACCCGACACGTTTTTTTTTTTTTTAGTCACTTACGTTCTTGATCTTTTGTATTTCAGGTGTATGTCTACTCGAGGAACCAGAAGAAACAAGAACACTCAGCTAGTTGATTTGTCAAACGAGCAGCTAGCACAGTTGGAACGCACACTAAGAAGAGCAAAGAAGCCAATCGAGATGAACAACAATCCAATGGTTTTGATTCGGGACAAGACTGGTGCTGTCAGAGACCGAGAGGGTCATTTATGCAATGAGGCTGGACAGCGACTGGATGGAGAGGGAAACATCATAATCCCTCCACCAGCTGTCGATGAGGTTGCCGCGCGAGCTGCGCGCAACAACGATGTGAACGATGGGAATGCTGTGGTTAATCGTGCTAGGACAATTGGTTAATGCAACAGACCTGACCAGTTCTACGCAAATCGATCAGCAATTCGTATTCCCACCTTTCAGAGGAATGACTTTGAGCTGAAGCCCGCGTACTACACTCTTGTGGGTCAACACACTTTCCATGGTCTTCCTCATGAACATCCCATGGACCATATTGAGAAGTTCGAGGATTTGGTTTCTAGCATCAAATGCAATGGAGTGTCCTACGACTACTTGTTCTGTAAGCTTTTCCCATACTCTCTAGGTGGGGATGCTTCTTATTGGTTCAAGCAATTACCAGCTGGGTCATTGACTACGTGGGATGAGACCAAGACTGCTTTCCTGAATAACTTTTATGACGATGCGAGATCATAGGAGTTTAGGAACAAGATTTCCCTGTTTTCTCAGGGAACGACAGAGGCTTTCAAGGCTGCTTGGGGAAGATTTCGATCGTATCAGGGGGATTGTCCACATCATGGGTACACTATGGTTCAGTTGCTGAGTTTATTTTTCAGAGGAATTGATTGGCGATACCAGATGGCGTTGGACTCTGCGAGCAATGGTAATTTCTTTACCAAATTTCCTGATGATGCTTACCAGCTGATTGAGAACTTTGCGTCTAGCAATAGCACAAAGAGTGCTGACATGGAGCGTAAGAAGCTAGCTGGTGGTATAGAGGGTTCTCAGATTGCTGAAGTGCATGCGAAGCTGGATTCGGTGCATAATTTGTTGATGAGCAAACAGCAGAAGGCTGTTCACTTTGCTGAAGATGTCGAGGTTTTCCATGAGGATGAGGTAGAGGATGTTAACTACATTGGTGGTTCTGGTTTTCAAGGTCAGAGGAATCAATACAACAACCGAAACTTCAACAACAACTTTTAGCAAGGAGGATTCAAGTCTAAGGGTAATCAAGGTGGTTTTGGGTCGAATAAGTTTGGCCAAAAATCTTTCCAGGGTAGTGGTTACATAAGGAACTATGGGAATTCATCCTATCAATCTCCACCGCCCAAGACTCAAGAGAGTAAGATCGAGGTTATGCTTGAACAGCTGGTTCAAGGGCAGGATAAGATGACAGTGAGCTTCAATGGGAAGTTGGATGATCTTTACACAACCTTGAATGGAAGGATCGAAGCGCTTAGCATGAGTCAAAAGAAGTTGGAAGTTCAGGTTGCTCAAACTTCAGAAGCTGTGAAAAGGCAAGAGGGTGTTCTTCCAGGTAGAGGAGAAAACCCAAGGAGGGAGCACATCAATGCCATCACTCTGAGAAGTGGAAAAGAGGTGAATACATGAGTGAAAGCTGCATTACCTGCAGAGATTTTTGTCGATCTCGACGATGAAGATTCTGAAATCCCCAGGGTATCGATCGACACACCTCAGTGTCGATCGACACCAGTCAAAATCTTGCAACGTGACAACCCAAAAACTCCAGTGTCGATCGACACTCCTCCAACATCGGTCGATACTGAGCCTACTGTCGAGAAGACACCTGAAATTCCGAATGTTACACCTAAGGTAGTCCCAGAACGAGTCTATATACCGAGGATACCTTATCCTAGAGCTGTTGGGAAGACTAAGAAGGAGGTGGAAGACTTTAGATGCAAGCAGATATTGGACAAGCTGATTGTCGAACTTCCTTTCCTCGACGCTATTAAGACTTCTCCAGCTTTCAGGAGATATGTCAAGAAGATGGTGTCTAGCAACTTGAACCTTGAAGAAGGGTGTGTGATGCTTACTCAGGAGTGCAATGCAATCTTAACCAACATAATCCCAAAGAAACTTCCAGATCCAGGGAGCTTTGTGTTGGATTTTTCTATATTCACCGAACGGTTCGAGCGTTCTCTATACAACATTGGCTCGAGTGTCAACCTTATGCCTTACTCAGTTGCCAAGAGGATGGGTATGACAGATTTCACATCCACCAGAATATCGTTGATACTTGCTGATCGCTCAGTGCGACTTCCAGAGGGGCTACTCGAAGATGTCCCTATTAAGATCGGGAATTGCTTAATCCCAATTGATTTCATTGTCCTAGAGTATGATGCTGAGCCCAAAGATCCGCTTATCTTGGGTAGACCATTCCTTGCCACAGCTGGTGCATTGATTGACTGCAGGAATGGGAAGATAGCTCTTAACATAGGTGATTTAGTCATGACCTTTAACATGGAGAAGATGATGAAGAAACCAACCATCGATGGGCAGACTTTCTTCGTCGATACTTTCACGGACATTGCTGAAGAGTACTTCTTGGGGATGCATCCTGAGGATCCGTTGGAAAGGGCTTTGGTATGTTCAGTTGAATCTGAGGGTGCCTTGAGTGAAGACGCTGCTAGTTACTCGAAGATACTCGACATTGCACCATCAGTATCGATCGATACCCCCTTGGTATCGGTCGATACCCTACGTCAGTACAAGGAGTTGGGCGAATGTTCTAAGTAAGCTGCTAAGCTTGGAGATTGGAGCGAGGAGAAAGCTCCTAAGTTGGAACTCAAGCCACTTCCAACTAACATGAGGTATGTATTTCTTGGCCATAATTCCACATACCCTGTGATTATTAATGCTTCTTTGAACAACGCAGAGGTTGCCTTACTGCTGAGCAAGCTGCGCATGTATCGCATAGCTCTTGGCTATTCTCTTGATGACATTTCAGGTATATCACCGGATATGTGCATGCATAGGATTCATCTTGAGGACGAGTCAAAGGCTACCATTGAGCATTAGAGGAGGCTAAATCCGAATCTGAAAGAAGTGGTTAAGAAGGAGGTTATGAAGCTCTTGGATGCAGGGGTTATCTATGCCATCTCAGATAGTTCTTGGGTTAGTCCAGTGCATGTTGTTCCTAAGAAATGAGGGATAACTGTGGTGAGGAATGAGAAGGATGAGTTGATTCCTACGAGGACTATCACTGGGCATCGAATGTGTATTGACTACAGGAAGTTGAATGCGGCTACAAGGAAAGATCACTTCCCATTGCCTTTCATTGATCAGATGTTAGAGAGGTTGGCTAGTCATCCCTATTACTGTTTTCTTGACGGGTATTCAGGTTTCTTCTAGATTCCTATTCATCCAGATGATCAGGGGAAGACCACTTTTACATGTCTTTATGGCACATTCGCATACAGGAGAATGCCATTTGGATTGTGTAACGCTCCAGCTACTTTTCAGAGATGCATGATGTCTATCTTCACATACATGATTGAGGACTTTATGGAGGTGTTCATGGATGATTTTTCAGTATATGGATCATCGTTCAAGGATTGTTTGGCTAATTTGTGCAAGGTGCTGCAGCGGTGTGAAGAGAAACACTTGGTCCTTAATTGGGAAAAGTGTCATTTTATGGTTCAGGACAGCATCGTTCTTGGGCACAAGGTTTCTGAAGCTGGGATCGATGTTGATAAGGCTAAGATTCAGGTTATGACAGGTTTGCCACCACCGAGTTCTGTGAAGGACATTAGAAGTTTTCTGGGTCATGCTGGGTTTTACAGGAGATTTATCAAGGATTTCTCCAAGATAACACGCCCACTCACCGCCCTATTATGCAAGGAGACTCACTTTGATTTCACACCGGAGTGTCTTGCAGCTTTTGAGGAGATTAAGAAGGCATTGGTGAGTGCTCCTATTGTGCAACCTCCTGATTGGACTTTACCTTTCGAGATTATTTGCGATGCCAGCGATTTTGCTGTGGGTTCTGTTCTGGGTCAGCGGAAGGAGAAGAAACTTCATGTTATCTACTATGCCAGCAGAACGTTGGATGATGCTAAGAGGAATTACAGCACGACAGAGAAGGAATTACTTGCGGTCGTCTTCTCCTTCGACAAATTTCGGCCTTACTTGATTGGGAGCAAAGTGATTGTTCATACAGATCATGCTGCTCTCAAGTATTTGATGCAGAACAAGGATCTCAAGCCTCGTCTTTGTCGTTAGGTTCTTTTGCTCCAAGGGTTTGATATTGAGATAAAGGACAAGAGAGGAGTGGAGAATGGGGTCGCTGATCATCTTTCGAGGTTAAAGCTCGATACAGACGTGCCTATTGATGATCAACTGCCTGAGGAGTCTATTTACTACATTGAAACTGGTTTCCAAAGTGGATTCACCGAAAATCAACAATTCCCACGAATTGCTGGTTTCGGTATCGATCGACACTCACCTGGTGTCGGTCGATACCCGTCGGCTGCTGCACCTGTTTTGACCGTGGAACACCTTGGTGCTTCCGAGGAGTACCTTGTTGCTGAAATGGATTCTGATCTACCATGGTATGCTCATATTGCCAACTTCCTCGCTGCAGGTACAGAGCCTACGCACCTCAAGAAATATGCCAAGAAGAAATTTCTGCGAGACATAAGGCGATACTTTTGGGATGAGCCTTACCTGTATTAGCATTGCTCTGATGGTATCTACCGGCGATGCATTGCTGAATCAGAGGTACATGCGGTTTTGTTTCATTACCATGGCTCTGAGTATGCTGGACACTTCGCTACTTTCAAGATAGTGTCCAAGGTTCTTCAAACAGGCTTCTGGTGGCCTACTATGTTTAAGGATGCTCATATCTTTATCTCGCAGTGTGATGTGTGTCAGAGGAGTGGGAAGATCAGTAAGAGACACGAGATGCCACAGAATTTCATCCTAGAGGTTGAGATCTTTGATTGCTGGGGTATTGATTTTATGGGCCCTTTTCCTCCGTCATACAAGAACCAGTACATTCTAGTTGCAGTGGATTATGTCTCTAAGTGGGTGGAGGCAATTGCTAACCCAACCAACGACTCTGCGGTGGTTCTTAAGCTGTTTAAGACTATCATCTTTCCACGATTTGGAGTGCCACGTATTGTTATAAGTGATGGTGGCAGTCACTTTATCAACAGGGTTTTCGAAAGGTTACTGAAGAAGCACGGTGTGAATCATCGTGTGGCTACTCCATATCACCCCCAGACCAGTGGGTAAGTCGAGGTCTCCAACAGGCAAATCAAGGAGATTCTGGAGAAGATAATGGGAACTTCTAGGAATGATTGGTCTACAAAGGTAGACGATGCGCTATGGGCCTACAAGACTGCTTATAAGACACCATTGGGCACTACACCTTTCCATTTGTTGTATGGGAAAGCTTGTCACCTTCCTGTGGAGATCGAGCATAAGGCAGCATGGGCTACTACGCTGCTGAATTTTGACATCAAGCCTACTGCTGAGAAGCGATTGATCCAGCTGGATGAGATTCGGCACCATGCCTATGAGAACTCAAGGCTGTACAAGGAGAGGACTAAGGCGTACCATGACAGGAAAATCCTTCACCGCATTTTTGAACCCAATGATCAGGTACTTCTGTATAACTCTCGTTTGCATTTGTTTCCTGGTATATTGCGTTCTCGTTGGTCAGGTCCTTTCACTGTCAAGGAAGTTAGACCTCTGGTGAGGAGTTCACTGTCAACGGACAAAGGGTGAAACACTACTTACGGAGGACTGAGATCCCCGATGGACACATGATGCCTCTGGATGATGCACCCGCTGCCTGAACGGCAGTACAGTCAAGCTAATGACGTTAAACGAGCGCTTGGTTGGAGGCAACCCACTGGTGAGTCTGTACATATCTTTCTTTTTCTTTTTACTTCTAGTTTTGTATTTCGTTGTGTCACGTGAACCAGATTCGGACGAGACGTATCGATCGACACCACCTAGTGTCGATCGACACCCTCCATGCGCCTAAATGCACCGACTTGCTACGAGTATCGATCGACACTATCTAGTATCGGTCGATACCCACGACCCAGGTAAGTTTCCTTATAAACCCTACGGGTTTTCCTTCTTCTCACAATACCTCTATCGATCGACACGAGCCTCTCTCTCACCAAATTTCACCAAATCTTCGTTTCTCAACGCTTTTGAGTGATTTTTGTGTCTATTCCGTGCGGTTTTTCGTGCTCAATTCCTTTCTCTCATTCATTCTAACGATCTGGTAGGTATGTAACACGAATTTCCAACTTTTTATTCCATGCACCAAGTTTAGATTTTCGACTTTTAGGTTCTTAGAACTCGTGTTGTTCGATGATTATCACTTGATTATTGTGTTCTAGGCCTAGTCGAACCCTGCCTTACGCTTCATTACCCTTGGTTTGCAAATTTTGAAATTGTTGGATTTGTGTTCTTCGTGTCTGCTCGATACTTGTCTGAGTATCGATCGATACCACCTGGTATCGGTCGATGCTCATCATCTGCCTTAGCCGATTTTGCTTTGTTTGTGAGAGATGTTGGATTTATGCCTTGTCTTATGTTTGTTAATGATGCAGATGGGACCAAAGAGGCCAAGAGCTGCTGAAGCCTCTAGCTCGAACCCATCTAGTGAGCGTCCGATCGAGTACATTGTGGGCACAAATGTGAAGATCTTCGACGGTTTCACTTGGCAAGTAGGGGTTGTGAAAGCTTGCCTTCTCAACCACCGTTATTTGGTGAGGATCACTGGCGCAGAGGCGGATCTTGATCTTCCACACACTTCCTTACGCCACATTCCTCCACCTCCTCCACGTCGTTCTTCTTCACCAGCCGCCCCTAGCTCTTCGTGTAGAGCTCCTTGGCCCAAGATCAGTGAGAAGGCCATGATCAGATTGAGAGATGATTACGAGGGCTCCGATAAGGAGATTACTGAGAGCAGGGCCTGCACCCACAGGCCGATTTCAGAGGAGTGGGATGACTACGACTCCATTTTCTACAACGCATGGCAGGACGTCGATGTGCGCCCCACTCGCTTTGTGGATACGCACTCTATGAGGCGATTAGGCTTTGACAGAGAGCTTGATGGTTTGATCAGGAAGATTGGACTGGGGACGATGCCTACGCGGCAATATGACTTATACCCCGACTTAGTCCGCTAGTTCCTCGCGGCTGTCCGTGTTTACTACACTGTTGAGCCTCCAGTGACTGCCCAGCAGGGTGTGCTGACATTCTTGATTCGTGGTGTGCGCTACTGGATTTCCTTCCAGAAGCTCTGCGACATATACGGTTTTAACAGGGATTTCTCGAGATACGAGCTTCTGCGCAGGTTCTTGGATATTGATGCCTTCTGGTCTCACTTCGGGCATGGGGTTTACGACTGCAAGACCACCACGCAGATGGATGTGCGACATCATGTCCTACGTTGTCTTGTTAGGATCTTGAGCAACACCTTGTTGTGCAAGATGGAGCCTAACAAGATGAGAGTGACCGAGCTGATTGTGTTGTCCATTGGGATTGGGGATATCATTGATGGTGAGGCATATGAGTGGCCTGAGATGGACCTTGCGGTCAACTTTGGCGCAGTTTTTGCGCACCATTTGGAGTCGCTGAAGGTGAAGCCTTTTACCGGACGCGGCATGACCTCTACAGCTACGAGTCGTCGGAGGACCGAGACGGTAGGCAGTTTACTCACTCCGATCTTTCTGCATCTCGGGATCAGCACAGCCAGTTGTTCGATCTCGACTGCGCGCGAGCTTATGGATTTAGCGTACCTGGAGCATCTTCGCTGGCTTAAGCCAGATAGGCGTTGGGTATTTAGCACTAATGTTGGGGACTATCTTGTTCAGCTCCCCAACACTGCACTGACAGACATTGGTGACAACCCCGACCAGTTATTCTTCGCTCCTGCTGCTGAAGACATGGAGCATGCACCTGCCACTAGACGTCGAGGCTCCACCACTAGAGCCCGTCCGCCTCCTTCTGGCCCTGCTGGGGGTCGATCACGCGCGCGCCACACACCTGATCCTACACCTACTCTTCCTCCACCACCTGAGGTGGAGATGGATCCGTTCCAGCGCTACGTTGTTGAGAGTCTTCAGACCATTTGTAGTGCTATATCTCGCTGCAGCTGCATGGCGTCTCAGAGCCCTATTTCACCACCTGCTGCTGGCCCATCTGGCACTGCTGGCGATGACTCTGACGCCACTGAGGAGGATTAGTCCTCCGTTTATCTGGTTTCACGTTTGTTTTTCTTTTCCTTTTTCTGTTTTTTTTCTTTTGGACTTTTGTTGGTTTGCGTCTTATGTCAACATCTTATCATATTGTACTTTGTGGAACCTATGCTTTTATGCTTTTTGTTGCTTTTGACTTGTGTTTGAGTGATCTAACAGTGCTAACCATAACACATTTGGATCGTTTGACACACTTTTTGGGCACAATTATCGCTGAAAAGAGGATTTCTGTCGACCACCTACTGGTATCGATCGATACCAGTTCGGTGTCGGTCGACACCCATCACCATCTCGGGTAACCTCTTCGATTTTCACATTCCACTTGGTTCATTTGATTTCTCTCACCGAACTCAGGCTTGATAACACTGGGGACAGTGTTGTTTAAGTCTGGGGGAGGTAGTCGCTGACATCGTGTTTGTTTTTCTTAGAGTCAGTCGTTTTTTGTGTCAAAATTTGTTTTATTGAGTCAAAATTTTGTTGGAGATTATGATCGTGTTCTTGACCCTTTTGTTCTGACTTTGCTTCTAAGTGACCACTGTTACAGAATCAGCTACAGATCGACTAATGAAAAATCCAAAGGCTGACCAGTTAACTAGAAGACACACATGTTTCCAGCAGAGTTCTCTTAAAGCCTGAGCCAAATTTTTTGCACTTCATCGATGTGGTTAGTATTCATAGAGCTTGATTCCTCATTCATATCTGACAAAGGAACCCATGTGTTTGAAAGTGATAGTATCTCTCTCCCCTGTTACAAGTTAATAAAAAGAGCATAAAAGATGAAATGTTTTTCTTCTAAGTAGAGGGCTAGGAAAATTTCCAGCGATCCCATTATTCTACTTAGTGAGGAATGATCACACAAAGGTTGGAAGCGAGGCTAGGATTTTCCTATGATGTCATTATTCGCCTACACCCTTTGATACATTGAGAGGGAAGAACCGGGGATTCGGTGGCAAACACCATCATTACTCGCGTCTCATACCTTGATGTGCATATGCAAATATAAAAAAAAATATATATAAAAAAAAAAAAAAAAAAAAAAAAAAAAAAAAGAGAACAAAATAAGAAATAAGTCTGGGGGAGAGAAAGTGATACGAAAAGTGTGAAATTTGGATGGTTCCTTGTCATGATATTATATGGGAAAGAATCTAAAAGGTTCTTGGTGTTAACCACAGCGATGAAACTGGCAATGAAGGGTTTGATTGAACGATGCTGTGAGATAATGTGTGTAGTCTGGGGAAGTTGCGAATGTCTACGGAGAAGTACATGGTGGTTAGAATTGGATCTGGTTAGGTGACTTTTGGGTGCTTGTGAAAAGGGTCATTGCAATGTTTCAGGAACAGGTGAGTCTCCGCGTTTTCAAACCTCTTTCTCTGGTTTAGTCCTTTATTTGCTTGAGGGCAAGCAAAGGCTAAGTCTGGGGGAGTTGATATATCATGGTTTTTACCCCTTTTAAGCCATGATATAGGTCCGTTTTATAGAGTCTTTCTACTATTTTGTAGTGTTTTAGAGTCTTTTACAGGTTTTAGCACGTTTGGAGCATAATTGGAGATATTGGAGCTTTTTGGAGCATTTTGGAGCAAAACAGAAGGTCGTGTAGCTGAGTACCCGATTCAGAGTCTGAGTATCGATCGACACTGCCGAGTATCGATCGATACTCACTGCAGCAGAGCACGAAGCGCGACTTTAATGAAGAGTTGAAGAATTGCAAAATTGCCCAGAAGTCTTTATTATTTACAATTTAGCCCAAAACGTGTTTTATGAGTTTTAAGTTAGGTTTTTAGCCACTTTGGCAAGAACATTGAGTTTACACTTGATTTGATTCGGAGTTTTGAGAGAGAGAGCTTTCTGAGGGAGACAAGTCTGAGACTCTGTTCGTCCGAGAGAAGATTTCGAACCCTCTTGTTACTCTCCTTTTTATTATTTATCTGAGTATTATTTCAGTCATGTTTATTGTTTCAATTGTCATGTCTGAGTAGTTCTCTTGTTAGGTTCAGGGTTCTCATAAGGGTTTTCTCTGAATGTTAGGTTAATTGAATGATTATGATTCACCGTCTGAATTAGTTCTTCGCCTTAGGTTGCTCTCAAAGCTAATTCTAGACTGATCACCTGGAACTTAGATCTTAGGATAATTGGTTAGGCACGAGAGTGCGATTGATTACCTGATAGAACCTAGAGTGAGCAAAATAACTATTCGCAAAGAGATTTGGTTTAGTTGTTTTGTGAACAGATCAAACCTGAACTAAAATCTGGTTTAAAACTTTATGATTTGCAAAGAGATTTGGAATTCTAGGATTTAGGCTTAGATAGTTTTCGCAACGAGAGTTGGTTAGCTATACTTTAGTGATTTGAGTTCAAGAACCGCGCTAAATCTGAATCATGTTAGTTAGTTTACTTACATTCATTGAATTCCCTGAGAAATACCATGAGCCTATCTTCCCTCCCATCGATTACAACTTGTTTAATTTACGCATCTGCTTTTAATCACATCTTCTTGGTTTAGCTTAATTCTGATCTACATAATCTATTGCGTGATTTCTGGAGTTCTTGTGTTCGACCCCTAACTATACTGCAACACTGCTTTAGTACTTTTTAGGGTATTAATTTGAGCATATCAAATTTGACGCCGTTGTCGGGGACTCAATTTCGCCATTAGATTTTAGTGAAGAATTTCGTCTAAATCGTCGAGTATCAATCGATACCCCTTGGTATCGGTCGACACCCGCACGCATCGTAACATTTTTTTCCTCGAACAGTCATATGTACGAACTCCTGTATACCACAACTGTTTCAACTCATGTATGAGAGGCTGGAAAAACACATCAAGGGACCGCTTTGGATGATTGGGACCATGGATTAAAATATTCAGGAATAGAAATTCTCTTTGCATGCACATATCTGGGGGAAGGTTATAAGGCGTTACGATAACTGGCCACAAAGAATATTGCCTACCAGACATACCAAATGGATTAAATCCATCAGTGCAAAGACCAAGATACACATTTTGCTTAGATTTAGCAAAGTCTGGGTGTACCGTGTTAAAGTGTTTCCAAGCTTTTGCATATGACGGGTGAGTCACTTCTCCTTCTATCTGTGAATGTTCTGCATGCCACCTCATCGATGCAGCTGTCCTTTCAGATTGATACAATCGTTTCAACCTATCAGTTATTGGAAGATACCACATCCGTTGGTACAATATCTTACTACGCCCAGAAGTTTGCGGCCTAAATCTTGGTTTTTGGCAAAATCGACATTCCTGCATCTTATCTTTATCTTTCCAAAAAAGCATACAATTGTCAATACATACATCTATCATCTCAGAAGGCAACCCAAGACTAAACACCAATTTCTGTATCTCATAGTATGTTTCGGCAGCCAAATTATATTCTGACAAATACTCTTTAATAAGATCAGCCCAATCATTCATGCAAACCTCATCTAAGTTATAATCAGTTTTAACTGTCATCATCCTAGCTGCTAACGACAATTTAGACTGACCTTCTCTACATCCATCGTAGAGTGGCTGATTTGCAGCGTCTAGCATATCATAAAATCGTTTCGCATCTACGTTAGGTTCCTCAACACTATTATCACCATTTGTTTCATGAAATGCATCACTAACCAAGACATGCATCCTATCATGATCTTGACCCTGATCAAATTGATGTTGACCATGATGATAACTACCCTGATAATTTGATTCATCAAAATCTCCATGACCTTGATAATTACTACTACTAGCAACTTGATTCCTTTCAAAACCCTTTCCATGTTGATACCAAATATAATATTACGGCATAAACCTTCTATTTAGTAAATGCTTCCACACCGTCTCAATAAGAATATATCTCGTATTCTTGCATTTACGACAATGACATAACATCGTACCGCTTTCCAGGGTTGTTTGTATATTTCTTGCCTGATACATGAATATTTCAAGCCCCTCTTTGAATTCTTTCGTCAACGCTCCCTCCGAATCCTTTTGCGTATACATTCATCTTCGTAGATCGTACATAGAAATTTTATAAAAAAGATTTTAGAGTGTTTTTTTAATGTGTTTGTTTTTTTTTTGTAGAATTTCGTTTGAAATTAGGATGTATTTATAGAATTTTTTCCGGAATTACCAACGGATTTGCAATAGAAATTTACAACGTTTTACCATCGAAATAACATTACAACGAATTTACATCGACTATACGACGAATTTACGACGGCTATATTCGATGTAAATAATTAGTTGAACCTATAAGAAAATGTGGTATACCAAACTTTCACAATCGACGTAAAATCGTCGTTAATTTACATCAAATATTGATCGTTGTAAATTCGATGTAATGTTACATCGACTTTACAACGAAATATGCAAAAATGATATTCGTCGTAATTCCGATATAATTTAACATCAAGATTACGACGAATATTTATATTGTCATTTTACGCGACAACTATTTTCGACGAATTTACATCCAACACATTTTTCGTCGTAATTTCGATGCAAATCCATTGGTCATTTACATCGATTTAAATCCGACGTAAATTTCCGTTGAAATACGACTGTTTTCTTGTAGTGATAATGAAATATTACACATACTCCATTGAAACTTATGATTTGACTTCCTCCTTTAAAAGGGTTACTAGTGAACTCCTTGAAAACTCCATTATTTTAGTCTTATGACGTTGTTCCTCCCATGGAAACTAACTCTTAATTTTTATGATTTTACTTTTTTTTTTAAGTTAACTAAATTGACGAACTAAATTTTTGTTTATTCAGTAAATAAAATTGACAAAGACCACTCTAATATTTGTCTTTATTACAAACTGCTTGCTCTCATACTACTCATAACTCGAGATATAAATTGTAGAAACATTACCATTACCTTTAATGTAACTTCTGCCGGATTTACTATTATCTTGCATACAATCAACAAGCAAAACCACAACTACTACCACAAAATGATATTCGAAAGCATGACCTTGGGAAGACCTAGCTCATGGACTTGTAAGAGATTAGATCTAACAAGCGAACAACAAAAACAGAGCAAATGCAAGAAGCAATTGTCATCGCCATTTTCATCATTGTTGTAGTCTTCAACATGAACTCCATTACTGTAACGACTTTTTCTCCCCACCACTACAATCAGTTTGTGGACAAAAAACTACCTGTCACAGTGAGCGTTATCATCACTAAAGCTCAAGAAGATGCTAGGTTTACCACCTTCAAGTCATCTGTTATCTCAACAGTCTACAACTCTTATAAGATATATGCTTTCAAATGATTAATATCGTTCCAACCACCACAAATGTGTTCTCTTAATGCTCTAGTTAAGCATTATCTATCAATTGTTGGCTGGAACTTGCCATCCGCAAGATCAGAATTACAACTTCGATTGTTAACTATCATAGTCTCTTTGCCGTTGTCTTCAGAACCGGATACTCCAATGTGGATGGTTGGTGATAAAGTGTGTTGTCAATTCACATCAAAGGAGGTTTGGATGGCGAGTAGGGGATTGAGGCAGGAGGTTATATGGCACAAGCTGATATGGTTCAAAGCAGCAATTCCGAAACACTCCAATACTACTTGGTTATTCATCCTAAATCGTAATCCAACACTGGACAGATTACTAGCTTGGGGTGTGGATGTAGAGAGCACTTGTCTCCTCTGTGGTCTGGTTCCAGAATTGAGAAACCATTTATTTTTTGAATGCTCTTTCTCAGAATTAATCTGGACACGTATGCTTACTCGTCTTCATCTCCCTAACCCCCATTCGAATTGGAATCCAATTATCTCTTGGCTACCTGTTGCAAGGCTATGAAAAATTTGGGGTTGGACACTGGTCAACGTCTTCTTGTTATATGGTCTGCTAGATGACAGGTTTCAGTCTTCTCTCCTCCCTCTTCTTCTTTCTTATAGGTTAGCAATTGCGTATTTTGTCTTAGACGAAAAAAACAAAAAAATGAGATCGATATTTTGATAAGGAAGTATGTATCTCAAGTCTCAACCCAAAAATCATAATCCCAAATGGAAAAAGGCTTGATTAATATTTTTGTGAATGAAAGAGAGAGATAAAATTGTTGTGTCTTATTCCATAAATAATGAAAGGTATATATAGGATACAAAGACTTGGGGAGCAAGCTGAACTTAGAGAATAATGAAACCGAGAATATTCTAAATCTCCTTATGATATGTGCCTTATAATGGGCATTCATATAATTAATTCATAACATTATCAAGCTTATAAGATTTGTTTATTCGATTAAGAAAATCTCTTTTAGTTAGTCTTTTGGTTAGAATTTCTAAAAGTGAGAGATACAAAATTCCAACTTTTTAGATTTAAATTCCAACTTTGTTAATGAATTTTTTGATAATTTACAATTGAATTTGTGACATAGCATCAACTCGGGTCGCTCACTTTATTTGTTCTAGAATGCACTTGTCACAATTCTTTATATGGTTATAAACGTATTTGACCGCTATTTTGTAATAAGAATAGTTTTGAAACAATGAATCAAAACCGCTATTTTAATATCAATTTCACGTTATTTTTTAAGTATTTGAAATCATTTGAATGAGGATAAGTATTTTAGTTTGCGGCAATAGGTAAAACAAGTCAACCATCAAAAAGTAAGCCTAATAACTCTATTGTAACAACTAAATTTTAAGTGTGCCGCAATAGGTAAAACAAGTCTAACATCAAAACATTTTGCAACTAAGATAGTAAATAACTTTATAATACACTCAACTTCGCAGACAATATATCAACCATCGGCGCCTGGAATCTCCGACAAGATTCTATTAATATTTGCAGAAGAATCTGATTAACAATGATTTACAACAAAATAGAATCATCTTTCAAATTTAATTGAAGTTGAATGTGTCTGAACTTAAACAATAGAAAGTAATTTACCCAGAAAGATGATGAACATTCCTCTGGATCAAGGAAAAATGATATGATTAATTGAGAAGCTAACCTGAAATGGATTTAACAATCTCTCGATTTTATATTATTACTATCCATTGTGAGGAAGAGATCGATAGACTCTGTAAATTAAGATCCATTGAAATCAATGGAAATGGATCAATCGATTTCATCCGATTATTTGCATGTCTATTGAACCGGATGGACACTTTCTCTTCAATTAAACAAATATCTCGAAACACCTTCATATCAATTATCGATTATTATATTATATAATTTTGAACCTGAACTCATCAAAGTATTTTACGTTCAACAATATAATGTACATACACATTTCTATACAATTTTTGATACAATTTTCAAAATCTTATATAGGATTTTAAATAATAGAGTATGTCTAAATTTAAAACATATAAGAAGTTCATTACTATCATATATTAAGTACTGTTCAATGCATAACTTAAATTATAACAAAGAAATCAATTAAATTTACAACAATACAAGTACAACAATTCAAGTAAATTAGAATTCATCCAATACACAAAATAGTGATTCTCTTTCCTTAACACTCATATATTTATAATATGCTTTCTCAAACTCAAGGCGAGATGAAGTAAAAGTGGAAATACCGGCTTGAGAATGAATCATCTATGAAAAATTTGATAGAATTGAAGAGTAGGCACTACACATGAACCATGCTTTTGGATGGATTTACCCAGAGCCATTCCTAGTATTTTGGAGGTCCGAAGCGGCTACAAAACCATTTTAGTTTAATAATTTTAAAAAAAAAAAATTATATTATAATACAAAAAAAAAAAATAATACTCTTTTCTATTTCATAGCCTATGGAAATGATTGTCTAGGGAGTTTAATGGCTATTTAGACTAAAGATTAATGCTTGTTAATCATTTAATTGCAAATGGAAGTTTGTTCTAAATTAAGTGATTAGTGGAATGGAAGTGTACTAGTATAAATTAGTGATCTTAAAGCCTAAGGATTAGCATTGTTTGATTGTTTGAGTATCATGGTTTAGCTAGAGAATGTCTAAGTCAATTACCATTACCCGAAGTTTGTTTGTTTAATCTTGTTTAAATCGTTTCCGCTTTTTTTCAATTCAAAACTTATTAGTCTTTTAATTACCTTTGTTATATGCTTTGATCTTGTTTGTTTGAACTTTAATTGATTAGGATCGTTAGATAAAACTTAATTTGAATCGCTTAGATTAAGAAGTTTCTCGTATTTTCGGTGTGTTGTTCTCGTGCCTCATTGGATTGATCCTTAAGTATTGCAATGACATGAGCATGCTTGGGCAATTGATTTTCAACTAGCAAAAGTTCTGTTATCATATACCTTGGCATTGGAACCGTCTGTGTGGATGAACTAGTGGGGGTGTATGCCTTGCATCGGAACCAATTGTTTGATGCGACTGGTGGGGTGTATACCTTGCATTGGAACCATTTGTGTTATGGAACTTGTGGGGTGTATACCTTGGCATCGGAACCAACGCCGTGGGGGGTTTTGGCGAGCCCTTGTTGTCTGTGTGACACATTTGATAAGGCACGCCGGTCTCGATTGGTTCCTCCGAGAAGGCGAGGATCGGGTGGCGAACCTATGGAGCTGTTTGCTCGAGATTTGAATATTAGGTGGATCCCATTTGTGTGTGCTTGTTTTAGGATTAGACTTTCATAATAGTAACTTGCGTATTTGTCTGGAAGTGAACTGTGAGTCTTTACCAGCCTCATCCTTACTGAGTAATCCCCATTACTCACCCCTCCTCTTCCCCTTTGTTATGTACATGTTAGCGAGGATCAGTTATGTCTTATATTGTTGTGTGACATGGGCGTTTTCCTGGCGATCATGTGTGTTCACCAAGGGACCAACCCGGGCGACTGAACCAAAAGGGGTTAGTCTGCCAACCTAACATGCCCGAGTTCCCCGTTTTCTTAGGAGGCCCGTGGATCGGGGTGTTACAACTTGGTATCAGAGCCAGGATTAGGTCACTCCACTTTCAACCTGGAGGATCGCGCCCGTGTTTTCATCGTGTTTGCGAAATTGTTTCCTTAAAAGCTTTTCAAAACGTTTTCAAACCCAACAAAACAACAATATATAGACGTCCGATCTGATAGTTCTTCTTATCTCTTTTCTTTTCTATAGCTGGAGGCCAAGGCATTTGACGCAGGAGACTACTCCTGAGAGAGTCACATGTCCTTCTAATGTCAACATTAAGTCTCGCCCTTGGATTTGTGACGAGGTACAAATTGTCGAAAGAGATTGGCCAGCTTGGTGTGGTCCAGGTCAGACCAAGTTGGTTTTTCCGGACTCACCACACCCTAAGGCGACCCAAAACTCGAGTAAACGATCCATCGTCACAAAGTAACCATCTTGTGTGGCTGAATGGGTTCCGAACCGTTCTACACAGCTAATGGTTCGAGAGGGAAGGCCCTGCAAGTGTCGGCGAAGTTCGTCAGGTCCTAAAAAGCCAGACGAAACTCCAACCAGTGTTAACTGGGGGAACGTTGCAAGAATACCATGAGGAATTCGTGCGCACTATGGAACGCTTTGACATGCCCCGAACCGCTGAGGAAGTGGCGATGATCTTTTTTCGTGGACTTCGACACGATGTTTAGCTAAGGCTTTTCGAGATGGGACTTCACCGTGGTGATCGTGTGAACATCGTTCTAAGGAATGCTCGCCTAGAGGAGGCATCGCTCAGCCGAGTGTCTATCGACATCTCGTCCAATAGTGAAGTGGAGACCGACCCGTCATAAGCTTCTGAGGACGATTAGGATAAATTGTTTTCATAGGAGTAGAATTTAAAAGTTTTCAATTCATATTGCATTAGGATTTTACTTTAAATTTATTTTAGCTTATCTTTTCAAACAATGTTCTATTCCTCCTTTTTACATTAATAAAAGTGTATTGGTTTAAGAGAAAATTGCCCAGAATAACACTAATATTTCATGTAATTACTAGAATAACACCATCAAAGCTGAGTTGACTAGAATAACACAACTCTTTTGTTAAAAGACAGAAAACTCATTTTCAATCACTTATTTACACAAATGCCATTTTGATTTTTTTTTCAAAAAAAAAAAAAAAATTATAAAACTCAAAAAAATCTCTCTTCTCTCCCTTAAATCTATTCAGACAAAAAAAAAAAAAAATTCTCGCCTCGCCTCATGTCCCAGTCGCCGTCAAGCTCGATTCTCGCCTTCTCTGTCGTGACCCGTAGCCGCCGCAGCACCGCCCTAGCCGCCAAAACCCGCCGCGCCGAACCCTAGCCTCCGCGTGGATTGATTCCACCAAGAGAGGTAACCGCAAGCCTTTAACCTTTCGATCTAGGTTGTGTTCTCGCTTGAATGTTGAACCGTGACTTTAACCAAAGGTTTTTAGCATTTCATTTTCTGAGCATATTCATCTTGTAAAACCCAGATTTGGTTTATGTAGACGAACATGAACAGGTCACGAGACAAATAAGTCTGTGACAAGCAAATAAATCTGCGACAAACAAATAAGTATGCGGCAAACAAATAGGTCGCAGACTTATTGTATATGTCGCAGACTTATTTCCTTTGTTGCTGACTTGTTTCCTTTGTTGTTATTGTTGCAGACTTGTTTCATTTGTTGCAGACTTGTTTCATTTGTCGCATACTTGTTTCATTTGTCGCAGACTTGTTTCATTTGTTGCAGACTTTGTTGTTTTTGTTGCAGATTTTTTTTTGCAGACTTGTTTCATTTGTTGCAGACTTGTTTTATTTGTTGCTGACTTGTTTCATTTGTCTCTTCTCTGCCCTAGCCGCCAGAACCCGCCGCCGCGCCGAACCCTAGCCTCCGCGTGGATTGATTCCACCAAGAGAGGTAACCGCAAGCCTTTAACCTTTCGATCTAGGTTGTGTTCTCGCTTGAATGTTGAAC
This sequence comes from Eutrema heterophyllum, assembly GCA_002933915.1. NCBI lineage: Eukaryota > Viridiplantae > Streptophyta > Magnoliopsida > Brassicales > Brassicaceae > Eutrema > Eutrema heterophyllum. The sequence continues at coordinate 455,214 of PKMM01017727.1, forward strand.
CGTGACTTTAACCAAAGATTTTTAGCATTTCATTTTCTGAGCAGATTCATCTTGTAAAACCCAGATTTGGTTTATGTAGATGAACATGAACAGATCACGAGACAAATAAGTCTGGGACAAGCAAATAAATCTGCGACAAACAAATAAGTCTGCGGCAAACAAATAAGTCGCAGACTTATTGTGTATGTCGAAGACTTATTTCCTTTGTTGCTGACTTGTTTCCTTTGTTGTTATTGTTGCAGACTTGTTTCATTTGTTGCAGACTTGTTTCATTTGTCGCAGACGTGTTTCATTTGTCGCAGACTTGTTTCATTTGTTGGAGACTTTGTTGTTTTTGTTGCAGATTTTTTCTCGCAGACTTGTTTCATTTGTCTCTTCTCTGCCCTAGCCGCCAGAACCCGCCGCCGCGCCGAACCCTAGCCTCCGCATGGATTGATTCCCCCAAGAGAGGTAACCTTAAGACTTTAACCTTTCGATCTAGGTTGTGATCTCGCTTGAATGTTGAACCGTGACCTTAACCAAAGGTTTTTAGCATTTCATTTTCTGAGCATATTCATCTTGTAAAACCCAGATTTGGTTTCTGCATACGAACATGAACAGGTCACGAGACAAATAAGTCTACGACAAGCAAATAAATCTGCGACAAACAAATAAGTCTGCGGCAAACAAATAAGTCGCAGACTTATTGTGTATGTCGCAAACTTATTTTGTATGTCGCAAACTTATCTCCTTTGTTGCTGACTTGTTTCCTTTGTTGTTATTGTTGGAGACTTATTTCATTTGTTGCAGACTTTGTTGTTATTGTTGCAGATTTTTTTTGTCGCAGACTTGTTTCATTTGTTGCAGACTTGTTTTATTTGTTGCTGACTTGTTTCATTTGTCTCTTCTCTGCCCTAGCCGCTAGAACCCGCTGCCGCGCCGAACCCTAGCCTCCGTGGATTGATTCCACCAAGAGAGGTAACCTCAAGACTTTAACTTTTCGATCTAAGTTGTGTTCTCGCTTGAATGGTGAACCATGACTTTAACCAAAGGTTTTTAGCATTTCATTTTCTGAGCATATTCATCTTGTTAAACCCAGATTTGGTTTCTGCATACGAACATGAACAGGTCACGAGACAAATAAGTCTGCGACAAGCAAATAAATCTGCGACAAACAAATAAGTTTACGGCAAACAAATAAGTAGCAGACTTATTGTGTATGTCGCAAACTTATTGTGTATGTCGCAGACTTATCTCCTTTGTTGCTGACTTGTTTCCTTTGTTGTTATTGTTGCAGACTTGTTTCATTTATCGTAGACTTGTTTCATTTGTTGCAGACTTTGTTGTTATTGTTGCAGATTTTTTTGTCGCATACTTGTTTCATTTGTTGCAGACTTGTTTTATTTGTTGCTGACTTGTTTCATTTGTCGCAGACTTATTGTGTATGTCACAGACTTATTGTGTATGTCGCATACTTATTTCCTTTGTTGCTGACTTGTTTCCTTGGTTGCTGACTTGTTTCCTTTGTTGTTATTGTTGCAGACTTGTTTCATTTGTCGCAGACTTGTTGCAGACTTGTTTCATTTATCGCAGACTTTGTTGTTATTGTTGCAGATTTGTTTATCGGAGACTTGTTTCATTTGTTGCAGACTTGTTTTATTTGTTGCAGACATGTTTCATTTGTCGCACACTTGTTTCCTTTGTTGCAGACATTGAAATAAAGTCACATTTTCGTTAGTTCCAAGTGCATTTTTGATTAACCTAAGTACCTTTCCAAGACATGACTCTAATTCCCCTAATTTGATAAATTTGATCAAATCCCATCTATAAATTCACATAGCTCGGAGAAAAAAAAAACAATCCCTGAAAATAGAAATATAAGGTCTTGCTGTGCCGGGGATAGATGAAAAGACAAGCTCTGAAATGGTTAAGTAGCGGAGAACAAATAAGTTTGCGACAAACAAATAAGTATGCGACAAATGACAAAGAGAAAACAAAACATATAAGTGTACAACAAAGGAAAACAAAACTGCAACACACATAATAAGTTTGCGACAAAGGAAAACAAAAATGCAACAAAACAAATATGTCTGCGACAAATGACAAAGGAAAAACAACAATATAATTTGCAACATGATCGCCACGGAGAACGGGATCGGCGACGACGAAGGAGAACGGCGACGATGAAGAAATTTTTTGGGTTGCAGAAAAGGTTGACGGCGGCCGCACATAACCTTAATGGTGCAGTGGCATTTTCGTAAATTTGTTACTTATTAGGGACATCTCGAAGTTCGAAATAAGTCTAGGGACATCTCGAAGTTCGAAATAAGTCTGCAACACATAACAAGTCTGCGACAAACAAAGTGTTATTCTAGTCAGAAAACAAGTCTGCAACACAGTCTAATAAATCTGCAGTTTTTAATGCCATGTAAGCAATTTACAAATGAGTTTGCGACGTTGAGCATAAAATCTGCGACATTGTAAATAAATCTGCGACATTGTAAATAAATCTGCGACAAGCGATGTTATTTCAGTAAGACCTTTTAGGTGTCGCAGACTTAGTCTTTTTAGATTTTCCAAAAGTCTGCAACAAAGCATTTAAGTCTGCAACAAATAGCTGCAGATTTTTTATAAGTCTGCATAATAAGTCTGCAAATGAACTTAAGTATGCAAATGAACTTAAGTCTGCGACAAAGGGAATAAATCTGCGTAATAAGTCTGCAATCAAAATAAGTCTGCAACAAAGCACATTAAGTCTACGCCAAAAAGTCTGCAACACGCATAATAAGTCTGCAGATGTGCGCAGACTTAATAAGTCTGCAACATTGAAAAATAAATCTGCATATTAAGTATGCATAACAAGTCTGCATATTAAGTCTGCATAACAAGTCTGCGCAGATTTGTTGATTTATTAAGTCTGCAACAAAGGTCTGCAGACTTATTCTGAAAAACGCGGTGGCATTTTTGTAAATAAGTCAAACTTTAGCTTACGTGGAAATAATTTAGTAATGGCAGTTTCGTAATAACGTTTTTCCTAACAAAAGCAAATAAGGGTATAATGGGCAAAAAACATGCTTTTTCCCTTCTAGTTATTCTATGTTAGTGTAGTCCTTACCCAATTTATATATGTTATTCTAGTTAATTTCCCTTGGTTTAAACTTAAACTTGTTTGTGGGAACGTTCCTCAAACTCTCTCTCTTCCACATTTCTGTCTACCGTCACTCAACTGGTCCATCCTCTCGTACTGTTTTGCATAATATCTTGCATCCTCCGGTGAAATTGCGATAACCCAAAACACCTTTAACCCACTTTAAAAAGCCTTAAATACCTAGCATCGACTATCTTTGTTTGATCATTTTGATGAGAAGTTCACGCATATACTTAATGAATTTAGAGAGCTAGTTTACTCGAATTTGGATCTTGAAAGTTTGGATTTCGTATGACAGATACCGTGAACTAGTGTTATAGGAAATTCTGGTGAGAATTTTCTAGGATAGGTTGCGTTTGATGTAGTTTGATGGTTTTGGTTTAGAATGACGGTCTCTGAGATTTTGAGTTCCCTATGATTTTTGTTTGAACTTTCCGAGCTTTGGTTTTGTTTTGTTTGAGGAAAAACAAAGTCTAAGTCCAGGGAGTCTATAACACCGTATTTTTACCCATTTTACCTATGATTTTAAGGCACTTTAATAAGTGTTTTACTCGTTTTTATATGTTTTTATTATGATTTTTGCATATTTGGAGTGTCAATACTCTTTTCAGGTTACATAGGCAAAAGCGATGCAAATTGGAGAAAACTCAGATTTTCGGCTAAGAGCCAAACCGTCAGAAGTTCAACCCTCAAAGGAGATCTTCTCACCGTATGATCCAGCCCAATTTTGGAAACATTCCAGAAGGACCAGCTACCTTTCCATTCCAATTGATTTGAGGATGATCCAACGTTTCAAGAAAAAAGAGACGTGAAGATCAACAAGTCCGGTCAATGTAGTCTCGGAAGCTGCCAGTCGCGGCCAGACAACCTCTGGCCACTCTTGGAGAAACTCCACCCGCAGCCAGAAGGCAGTTCGCCATGGCCAGAAGCCTTGCACTCGCAGCCAGCTCTAAAAAGTCATGAAAAGCCCAATTGCAAGCCCGTTTCAATCTCGTTCAAGTCCAACTTCAGAGAAACCCTAAGGACGGCCAAAAGAAAATCATAATACCTATAAATACATGTTTTAAGAACCCTAATTTGTGTGCATTCGTTGTGCCTTGTTTTTCTTAGTCTTAGCCACCAAACTCTTTTACTTTTGTTTTTAGTTATTTGTTTAGGGAGATAGAGATTTCTTTTGAACCATCTTGTTTATTTCTTATTCTATTGTTTATGCAATTCAGAAACTCGATTTAGTCTTGCATTATTATGTCCGAGTATATTATTCATGGGAGAACGATCTATTTCCCCCTCAGAACTATGATATAGCACCAGTTCTACACAAAGTTTGACCCTCGTACTAGATCCCCACATTTTAAAAGTTTTAAACTTATTTTCCCACCGTATGAAATTTCGAAACTAATTTCCCCACGGGTTGAAAGTTTGAAACCAACTTTTCCACAAACCACGATTAGTGTCGGTTTACTATATACCAATCCTTAGTTAACCAAGATAACACAAAATAAAACCAATACTAAACCAATTACAACCCGATTTAAAAGAATTAACCCAATTGAAAACCCGACCCATAAACTCACCCGACCTGTAAACTCGCCCGACCCGTAAACTCGCCCCAATCTTCTTCTTCACCCGCTAACACAGATAATACCATTGTATTTTTATTCATCCATGAACCTTAAAATTTTCAGATTCATTTCCAGCATCATCATCATCATTAAACTGATATTTAAATTTTATGGAGAAGAATTCAAAAATCATGAAGAACATAGAAGAAACAAAATAGGTTTGAATCTGAAATTGAAAAAAAAAAACTAAAGGTTTCACTCGATTCTCATTCACGTGATTTTGCAACTCTCTATTCTCTCTCTCTCTCTCTCTCTCTCTCTCTCTCTCTCTCTCTCTCGTGTCTCTCGTTAATCTGAAAAAACTCGTGACGCTTGTCCATGGCGGTGGATGTGGCATCTGTGCTTGAGTTTCTCCGGAGGAACGGCTTAACGGAGGCGGAATCTGCTGAGACGATATCAACGAGAAAAACCAACTCGCTTCTTTCGATTTCGAGAAGGTTCTGCTCCCGATTCCGCCGCCGATCAGAACCACCGCGGGTACTCGTCCTCCTTCTGATACCGCCGGTGAAGATTCCGGCGATAATTGGGTCCAAGTCTTCTTCCCACGACGAGTTAATATTTGAAGCAATTACATCCTCATATCGGAAGATTCCGTTGGCAGTTTCAAACCCATCGGAATCATCTTCGCCGACAAGTTTCGCCTCCGTCGATGTCGTTGTTACGGGGTGCGACGATGGAATTGGTTCAATCGAACCATCTGAGGAAGCCGAAGTCTCCACATCGTTGTCATTGCTTTAAGATGCCGGTGGATCTTCCAATGGCTTTGCCATACAAATTTTCAAAGTCAATTGGAATTCTCCGTGTGTTGAAGGAGATCGAGAGAATTGAGGAAAAAGGGTTCGTATTTGTTTTTTTTTTTTTTTTTTTTTCTGGATTGAATTTTTTATTAAATCAGGTGAAGAAGAAGTCAAGTCGGGTCGGGTTTTCAATTGTGTTTATTAATGGTTTATGTGGTTTGGTTTCTGGTTTAGGTCATAAACCGAGAAAACCAACGTTCATGTGGAATTTGGTTTCAAACTTTAAACCCGTGGGGAAATTGGTTTCAAAATTTCATACGGTGGGGAAATAAGTTTAAAACTTTTAAAATGTGGGGATCTAGTACGAGGGTCAAACTTTGTGTGGAACTGGTGCTATATCATAGTTCTGAGGGGGAACTAAATCGTTCTTCCATTATTCATTGGGTTTAAGGGATTTTCGAAGGGGATTTATATGTTCGATAACTAGCCAAATTCTAGAACTCTTTCTTTTGGTTTGTTGTTAATGCATGTTTCTAGCGTGATGAACTATAACTGATCTTAGGTATATATTAGAACAACGAAAGTGCTGAATCTAAATATCCGAACTAATCTTTAGGGAGCGGATTTCTCTATATGATATGAAAGCTGTGTCGTGAATGTTTATGAACTCGACTTTATTGCATGATTTTCTGTGTGGCTAGCAACGAAAGCTGACTAGTTAAGTTGTTATGTTATAGGTATGTAGTACTACGACATTAGGTTATACTTAATTTTGTGTTCCAGTTCGTGGAGTTTGCTAGAATCAATTTTATTAAGAGCTAGGTTACCGTGTTTTGAATCGAACATTCCCCGGAGATATATCTGTCGACCCAACATCGTTTTATTATTGGTTTTACCACCGATTTTTCCTTTCTGCTTTACAATCGATTTTTCCTTTTTACGTTCTTTTAAATTTGTGACACGGAAAAACCCTTTTAACCCCCCCCCCCCTTTCGTTTTAGACTTCCTTACTAATTTTCTTTCTAAGGTTTCACAGAAAAGTGTGCTCTCCCTGTGGATCGACACCCTAAGTACTACTCCACACTACTGTGCACTTGCAGACTCCTAAGGTGTATTAATTTTAGTACCTGGAGCTGAGCGACAACCCCGCATGCATCAATCCTCCTCTAGCTGCAGTAACAAAACACCAATTTTTAGGAATCGAGAAAGCGAAAGAGGGTGAGAGACGAAAAGGGTCAGAAGAAAACCTTAACATTATCTGAGACAAGAGAGTAGAGTTGAGTCAGCAAACAGAAGCGTTAACGAGGGAGGCTCTCTTGCGAAGGGAGAGCTCTTCATGGGTAGAAGAAGAAAAGAAGGAGGTAGCAGAGTCGTGAAGCTCCTTCGCCACGTCATCGATACGTTCTCTCTCGGAGATAAACAAAAGCATTGGAAGAAAGGATCGGAGAGAAAGAAAAACATAGGAAGGAAGGATCCTACGGTGTGAGATTGTGCCACGTAATCAATCTGAGTGATCTCTCCCCATTGGCTCTTGTCTTCTAAAGGCTTATTTGTGTTCTCATGCTATTTTTTAACAACATTTTAAAATGTTTTATTTACATTATTGTTACGAAACCGCCTCCGATTCAACTCTGATAATCTTACGGATGCGATTCGATCGTATTTGTCTTCGTAACGAATTTGAGTACGAAACGAAAAACGAAACTTAGGGAAAAGTAAAGATACAAGAAATTAGCGTGTTCAGCCTCAACCGTCGATGTGACGGCAGCCTACTCACGCCGGGACCATTCCCGGAAAATCCACAACATCACTTGAGATATACGGAGTACAACGCAATCTCTCTCTTGTTACAAATCTCTCTACACTCTCTCTAGAAATGATTACAAGAGAACACACCTCACGTCACCCAACAACGGAGTCTATTCATGCTCTTATACTGAGGCCTTCGCCGTTAGCTGTTACTGATGTCCCGTCACTGACTTAATGGCTAACAGAAAAATATGTACTCCCCAAGCTGACTCCCCGAACTCACTTCCCGAGTTCACTCCCCAAGCTCACTCCCCGAGCTCGATAAAGAGGTATAGCAAACGACAACATTCTAGTGACCACACTCAAGGCCTAACTGAAGTTTTTCCGAAGCCCATTGACTCAAGTCCATTAGATCTAACAACTATTAATGAGTTTATGATAAGTTATTTATTTTCCTAATAATATATAATTTTGGTGTTTTAAAAAAAATGTAAAACGAAAACAGCAAAAGTTGTATGATACTAAACTATAGATGAAAGAAAAGAAAATTGGGAAAAAGGGTGTATCCAAATTTTTAATTTGTCAAATAGGTGTATTTTGTTAGTTTTTGAGTTAAAAATTCTCTTTTGTCCTTTCAAACTCAGTTTATTTACAATTGCCATTTTGACAATTAAATAAATAAAAAATAATAAAGAGAAAATTACCCAGAATAACACTAATCTTTCATATAATTACTAGAATAACACCCTCAGAACTGAGTTGACTAGAATAACACAAATTTTTTGTTAAAAGACAGAAAACCCTATTTGAGTTACTTATTTACACAAATGTCATTTTGATTTATTTTTCTCAAAAAAAAAACCGTTTCTGAATTCAAAACAAAAACATTTTCACTTCCCTCCACTTCCCTAGAAAACGTAAAAACTGTTTTTTCTCTTTCTGACCCACACGGTTTTTCGCATCCTCGTCGTCGCCGTTCATCGTGTTCGTCCTCCTCGCCGTCGTCTTCATCTTCTTTATCGTCGTTGTCGTCATCCTCTCGTCATCGTCATCCTCTCGTCGTCGTCATCTTCACTGTTGGCTTCACTTTCTTTTTTTTGTTCTTCATCCTCACCGTCCTCCTCTCTTCTTCATCGTTCATCCTCGCCGTCATCTTCTTCATCGTTCATCCTCGCCGTCATCTTCTCTTTCATCGCCGCCGTCGAGAAACCCTAAAACCTAGCCGCTTCTCTTTCATCTTCTCTTTCTTCGCCGCCGTCAAGAAACCCTAAAACCCAGATTCCGGTATTCTTCGTCTATTTCTTACTTTTAAGTATTTTGATTTTGCCGCCGATTTTGCAGATTTGTTGGTATTGTTGCAGATTTGTGTGTTGCAGATTTGTTCATTTTTGCAGACTTGTTGGTATTGTTGCAGATTTGTTTGTATTGTTGCAGTTTTGTGTGTTGCCGATTTGTTCCTTTTTTCGCAGACTTGTTGGTATTTGTTGGTATTGTTGCAGATTTGTTTGTATTGTTACAGTTTTGTGTGTTGCAGATTTGTTCCTTTTTTCGCAGACTTGTTGCAAATTTGTTGGTATTTGTTGGTATTGTTGCAGATTTGTTTGTATTGTTGCAGTTTTGTGTGTTGCAGATTTGTTCCTTTTTTCGCAGACTTGTTGGTATTGTTGTAGATTTGTTTGTATTGTTGCAGTTTTGTGTGTTGCAGATTTGTTCCTTTTTTCGCAGACTTGTTGGTAGTTGTTGCAAATTAGTTCTTTTATTGCAGATTTGTTATGTTGTTGCATATTTGTTCTTCTGTTGCAGATTTGTTGGTATTGTTGCAGATTTGTTCCTTTTTCGCAGACTTGTTGGTATTTGTTGCAGATTTGTTCTTCTGTTGCAGATTTGTTCCTTTTTTCGCAGACTTGTTGGTAGTTGTTGCAGATTTGTTCTTTTGTTGCAGATTTGTTCTTTTGTTGCAGATTTGTTCCTTTTGTTGCAGATTTGTTGGTATTGTTGCAGATTTGTGTGTTGCAGATTTGTTCATTTTTCGCAGACTTGTTGGTATTTGTTGCAAATTTGTTCTTTTTTTGCAGACTTGTTGGTAGTTGTTGCAAATTTGTTCTTTTGTTGCAGATTTGTTGGTATTGTTGCCGACTTGTTTTATTTGTCGCAAACTTATTTCATGCAGACTTGTTTCATTTCTTGCAGACTTGTTTCATGTGATGCAGATTTGTTTCATTTATCGACTTGTTTCATTTTTTTTGTGTATAGGTATGAACTCTAGTGAGAAAAGAGAATATCCTCCGCGGATGTATAGGGTTGTTCCACAGCAAAATAAAAGTATGAATCATGGATGTTCTTTGTCAATTTTGAAAAATGTATGTGCCAGTGTTGGCGATGAAGTATGAGAGTACGTACCTAAAGAATTTAGCTCTTGTGGTTCTTATTTTGTTAGCAGAGAGTAAGTTTTGTTGGCATGGGAAGACAGTTCACTACTTCCTCGCACATCAGTTGGAAATTGTTAGTAAAAGTGAGATTTGGTGTTTGATTGGAGAGAAACCTTTGAGGTTTTCATTGCATGAATTTGCAGCGCTGTCAGGACTTAATTGTGATCCGTACATTGTTGAAAAAGAAGGGGAAGAAGCGGAAATTGATCACCGCGAAATATGGACTGAGATGGGTGTGCCTATAGGTGATGGACCTTCTTGGGAGGAGTTGGCTAAGGTGTTGACAAAGTGTCACACATGGAGTTACGAGAAGAGAAGAATTGTAGGTTGTTTGTGCATCCTCTCTCTAGGAATATTTGGTTTAAGTAGAGGATGTAGGATGGATTTGAAATGCGCCAAGAAAGCATTGGATCCTGCTGCTTTGGAGAGGTTTCTGTGGGGTAGGAGGTCATTTGAATTGTTGATTGAGTCCATCAAAGAAGCAAACCTTGCTGATAACTCTTACACTTTGAAAGGATTAGTTCACGTGTTACAAATATGGGCGTATGAGTCATTTCAAAGATTAGGAGAACTTTATGGGAGAAAAAAGCAAGAAGAGGAACTTCCTATTCTCTCATGGGGTGGATCTCGTGGCCGTTACGAAGTTGATGATATTGTACTTGAGAAAAAGAAAAAACATGGCCAGGTATATTTCTGCTTGCAGTCTTTTACCGCATATTTGTTGCAGACTTGTTCTATTCGTTGCCTACTTGTTTCATATGTTGCATATTTGTTTTCTATGTCGCAGATTTGTTTTTTTGTTGTCGCATATTTGTTTTATATGTCTTAGATTCGTTTTACATGTCGCAGAGTTGTTTATATGTCACAGACTTGTTCTAGTCATCGCAGAATTGTTTATATGTCACAGACTTGTTCTAGTCGTCGCAGACTTGTTCTAGTCGTCACAGACTTGTTTCATTTGTTGTAGACTTGTTTCATGTTTTGCAAAGTTGTTTCATATGTCGCAGATTTGTTGGTTCATGTATAGACATGTTTTATACTAATGATACGCATTTCTCACTTTTAATTTGTAATTGACGACAGGTACGTGTGAGACATATAGTCGTTAATCCAATGGCTAACAAGGATGATCACAAATTAGACAATTTGATCAAAGACATCATGAATGGTAAACTGGCTGAAAATGCATGGAGTAAGGAAAAAATTGTGGGAAAGAAATCTGAAGGTGGAACTTCGAAAAGGGTTCGAAGTGGTAAAGATAAAGACCCCATTGAGAAGGTTGAAACGAAGAAGCCACGAGTTGAAAAGAAAAGAAGATCTAGTGTGCATGGGAATGTTGATTTGAGTGGCATTGGAGATTTCGGTGGACTGGTCAAAGCTTTAAGTAGCTTAAGTGAGAAAGTTGTCAGATGGACTCAAGTATAAATGACAGATTAGTGGCAATGGATAAAGACATTGGTCAACTCAAAGAAAAGGTGAAGCAACTACGACACGTGCCGACTGTCGTAGAAGAAGTTGATCAAACTTCTCCTAACAAAACCCCGGTATCTTCGTAGATGAATATTGTTGCATACTTTTCAAACTTGTTTCATTTGTCGCAAACTTATTATATATATGTTGCAGACTTGTTTCATTTGTCGCAGACGACTTGTGGTATTGTTGCAGACTTGTTTCATTAGTCGCATACTTGTTGGTATTGTTGCAGATTTGTTGTGATGTTGCAGACTTGTTTCATTAGTCGCAGATTTGTTGGTATTGTTGCAGATTTGTTGTGATGTTGCAGACTTGTTTTAGTTGCTGCAGACTTGTTTTATTTGTTGCAGACTTGTTTTATTTGTTGCAGATTTGTTGTGTTGCAGACTTGTTTGTTTTATTTGTTGCGGACTTGTTTTATTTGTTGCAGATTTGTTTTTATTTGTTGCAGATTTGTTGTGTTTGCAGACTTTTTTATTCGTTGCAGACTTGTTTTATTTGTTGCAGATTTGTTGTGTTGCAGACTTGTTTTATTCGTTGCAGACTTGTTTCATTAGTCGCAGATTTGTTGGTATTGTTGCAGATTTGTTGTGATGTTGCAGACTTGTTTTATTTGTCGCAGACTTGTTGGTATTGTTGCAGATTTGTTGTGATGTTTCCAGATTTGTATATTTTTTCTTATTGTTGGACTTAATTTTGTTTCCTTATGTTAATTTTACAGTCCTGGTTAAAAATTCAAGTGGATAATGTGGATGCTGGTGAAGCTACATCTAAGGAAGGAAACAAAAAAGTTGAGGACACAGAAATTGAGGACATAACAGACCAAGTACGGAAAGAGGAGAATCAAATACAGTCTGACCCCATGTTAAAGGCTAAACAAATAGTTTTGAAGCAAAATTTAGAGCTCTTGACTGCTGTCCTAGGTGATGGTCACGATCGACCTAAGATATTGGGTCCCACGCAGAAATCACCCTTTCTAGGAAACTCAACGGTGAAACGCATAATGGAACCTGATGTCGCATTTGGTTGTCATCCTAGTGATGTCACATATGATCCTTTTGCACCAGTTTCACCTGAAAAACTTCAGAATTTGATGGATTTTATTCGTGTTCGTCAGTAAGTTGTCAACTTCATTTTTGTTTTCCATATGGTGCAGATTTACTTTTTACGTGTTGCAGATTTGTTTCCACATTCTCATGTTGTGGACCTATTCTATTAGGGAACTGCGAATAGGTACATTCGACAGTCAACTCAATTTTTACCTAAGGCTCATTACCCCCAAAGAAGAATGGCCAGAGGAAGAAAAATCAAATTACGGTTGGTTAGGTGACCAGGTAACAAATCTAATTCTCACGACTCGCATATTTGTTGTGTTGCAGACTTGTTTTATTTGTTGTGTTGCAGACTTGTTTTATTCGTTGCAGACTTGTTTTATTTGTTGCAGACTTGTTTTATTCGTTGCAGATTTGTTGTGTTGCATACTTGTTTTATTTATTGCAGACTTGTTTTATTCGTTGCAGATTTGTTGTGTTGCAGACTTGTTTTATTTGTTGCAGACTTGTTTTATTCGTTGCAGACTTGTTTTATTTGTTGCAGATTTGTTTTTATTTGTTGCAGACTTGTTTTATTTGTTGCAGATTTGTTTTGTTGCAGACTTGTTTTATTCGTTGCAGACTTATCTTCTTACTTTTGTTTCGCAGCATATGGTCTCTTCCATGAATTTGTTACGGAAGAGGTCTCTCCGAGTACCTACCCCATTCCGGACATAAAGAATTGCCTTCCTTGACCAATGGTTTGTCGACTTATGGACTCTCGACTATAAACAGTTTGCCATTTCGCCGCCGAAGTTCTTGTTTGGTGACGGTTATGAAAGTACGTTTAATGGGACATCTCCAGATTACGCCCAAACAAAGAAGAGATGGATCGACGATGTTGATGTTGTATACTTTTTCCACAACATAAATAGTAACCACTGGATTGCGTGTGAAATGGATCTGAAGAGAGAGATGATTGAGATTTACGATAGCATCATTCCCGAGAACTGGAAGAAAGTGGTCGACCAAGTGAGGCCATATGCGAAAATGGTTCCATATTGGATTAAAGCTTTCACACCGAAAGAGAAAAGAAAGGGTCATAAATTGACTCATTTCAAACTTCACTATAACAAGCAGGTCCCACAAAATGTTCAGACAGTCGACTGTGGTGTCTATGCTATCAAGTTCGTGGAGTGCCTTGCATTGGGATACAAAATGGATGCTTTAAGTGACAACACAATCGCCGAAATCCGTTTGAAGCTTGCAGCGGAGATTTTTAACGAGGTTATTGACGCAAACCCTCAGATGTCTGATCCAAGGCCTCATGGTCAAGACAAAGTCCGCATACCTAAGCATGCCACACAATCGTAGTTATTTATGTCGCAGACTTTTTATGTAGATACCTAATTTCTTATTTGTATTGCACACTTATTTTAACTGTATTGCATACTTGTTTATCACTGTATTGCAGACTTATTTATAACTGCATTGCAGACTTGTTTATAACTGTAATGCATGCAGACTTATTATAACTGTATTGCAGACTTATTATAACTGTATTGCAGACTTATTATAACTTCGTTGCAGACTTGTTTATATCCTCGTTGCAGACTTATTTTAACTGTATTGCAGACTTGTTTATCACTGTATTGCATACTTATTTATAACTGCATTGCAGACTTGTTTATAACTGTAATGCAGACTTATTATAACTGTATTGCAGACTTATTATAACTTCATTGCAGACTTGTTTATATCCTCGTTGCAGACTTATTTTGACCGTGTTGCAGACTTGTTTAACATAAGTCTGCAACAAATGAAACGGCACGTCTCCTTATTTTTAACTGTTTTGCAGACATAAATTAAGAAAATTTCTTGAATAGTAAACTAGGTTTATTAGGTACTGTAAAATTGGAAACAAAACCATCATACAAATACACAACCACACGAGTCTTTAAACCATATTACAAAGTGAATAACAAATCACATGACACACGTACGCACATTATGTCCACTTTGTTGGCAATTGGAGCAAATGTGTTGCTTCCTCGGGACTTTCTTTTCCATTGCTTTCTCCAACGCAGATTTGTATCTAGAGTTCTTTGGCCTTCCAGGTGGTTGTCGAACTTCAGGAGGTAAACACAGTTTCGCAGCGACATGTTCAGGAATTGGTTGAGCTACATCACTTGGCATGATGCACATGGCGTAAGCGTTGCTGAGGTAGTTTTTATAGTAGTACGGAGAAGTCAGACCAACACTGGACATTCTCTTAGCTTCTCCACCTGCAATTGCGTGAACACAAGGCAACTTATCCAAGTCAAACCTACGACCTGTGCATTTACGTTCCCGTACATTAACAACATGTACATGCGTCCCACTACTGACTTGTACTTGATCCACATCTATTTCTTGCACGGTCAACAGCCTCGAATCATTAACACGTGGCTGCCAAAATGTAAATTTTATTAGTGAAGACTTATTACGTATGTCGCAGACTTATAACATACGTTGCAGACTTATAACATATGTCGCATACTTATTAGATATGACGCAGACTTGTTTGATATGACGCAGACTTATTAGATATGTCGCATACTTATTAGAAATGTCGCAGACTTATTAGATATGTCGCATACTTATTACCTCTAGTAATTTCTCCGCAGCACGTGTGAGTGTTGTAGTCATTAGGCCTGCTTCACGCCTCCGCCCAGAGAACCATCTTGTTAACATGGACCGTATGGCATCCAAGAGCTTAGAAATGGGTAGGTTCCTAGCATCCGAGAGCACTCTATTTATTGACTCCGCTATGTTGGAAGTTAATATGTTGTACATGTGTCCTGGGAAATGAGCACGACTCCACACCTTCACATCAGCCTTTTACAAATAAGAGTGAAGTGCAGGATTGATGTCTTCAATCGCATTGAATATAGCATTAAAATCCGATATCTTATATGCGTTTGCTGCTTTTTTAACCAACCGAAACGCATGACGTCCTTTAAACCTCGTTATTATGTTCTTGTACATATACCACGACTCGCCAATGGATACACCTTTTTAATGGCCTTCGATATCGATCTATGTCTGTCAGAAATGATGGAGAGACTAACATCATCTGGAATCACACAACTAAGCTGTGTAAAGAACCATTCCCATGATGCATCATTCTCCGTGTCAACTACGGCAAATGCTATTGGGAAAATATTAAAGTTCCCATCCTGACATGTTGCGAGAAGAAGTGTTCCTTTATATTTCCCTCGGAGATATGTCCCGTCAACAACAACAACTTTGCGCATGTACTGAAAGCCGTTTATGCTTGCACCAAATGAGATGAACAAATACTTGAATCGATCTTCTGTATCGACTTCAAGACACGTATAAGTACCAGGATTAGCTCTTCATATCAAGTATAAGTACGAAGGTATTTGCTCATATCCACTCTCCGGTGAACCCATTGCCAAAAGTCGTGCATGCTTTAAGGCTCGATAAGCTTTCCAGTATTCCATTTGTCACATTCATAAAACAATAAGTCTGCGGCAAAGGAATACAAATCTGCTACAAAAAAAAAAAACAAATCTGTAACAAAGAAAAAAAGTCTGCAACAAATAAAAGAAGTCTGCAACAAATAAAATAAGTCTGCGAAAAGGATAAAACAAAACCGCAACTGAACAGATAAGTCTGCGACAACTGAACAAAATAGGTCTGCAACAAAACAAAACAAGTCTGCAAGACAACAAAGTCTGCAACAAATAAAGAAAGTCTGCAACAAATAAAACAAGTCTGCTACAAAACAAAATAAGTCTGCGACAAGGATAAAACAAAACTGCAACTGAACAGATAAGTCTGCGACAACTGAACAAAATAAGTCTGCAATAAACAAAATAAGTCTGCGACACATGATGACTGCAGCCATACCTTAATACCATATCGTTTGTTCAGAACATCTGCAACATGACTAGGTAACACTTTTGAACCGATACCACCCACAAAATCCATGTACATTTGTCCCAAAATCTCGTGTGTAGCTTGGCGACAACGGGCTCCACGGTCTGTTACAGAACATGTATGTTCTTTAAAGTATACTTTTATATAGAAATATGGAGAATCTCCAACTGTAGTAGCTCGGACTCTCCATGTGCATCCTTCTATCCAACATCGAACAATTAATAAGGTTGGCGTTGAATAATCAACGTTAAAATCAAACTTCTGCGCAACAGAAAGAATTTTCAACCTCATCTCCAATGCCTCTTTGTTATCATACCTTTGTCCGACCGAAATATCCAACGAAGTCATTTCCATTTTCCGGTAATCTTCATCAACTTTGTTATCATTCCTTTCTGCCCTTTTTTTTTTGGGCACTCTTGCTTTCTCTTCCTTCTCTTCCTCCTCACGAAGCTTTCCATATAGACAGTAACCCTCATCACCAGAACTAACACCATCCGGATCGTCGCAACAATCAAACCTGTATTGGTCCTCGTTGTCCTCATCCTCATCACCAGAACTAGCATCCCCTTCTTCTTTTGCATTACCATCAAATTCAACTTCTATTTTTGCTCGCTTCAGCGATGGTCTACCTTGTGCACGATTGTCTTCACCATCTTCACGCTTTTTAGCGTCCTTTAACTCCAATGATACCTCCTTATCTGATACACATAGCCGCAACGTATCTGATTTGAATTGTTCAAAGAAACCTTGCAATTGTCTCGTATTACCAACAAAGACAGGAGGAGTGTCTACTGGTAACTTGACCAATATCTTCTTCGGAAACATGTAGCTCAATTCAACTTCGTACTTATTCTTATCAACTCCATAATCCTCGTAAACCATTTGAATGAATTCGTCGAACGAAGTTGCAGCATTGGTTCCAAGAACTCGAGAACCTCTACTACCATCGACAATAAAAATCCATCTACTCTTCTCAAATCTCCAATTACCCCAAACCAATATAATTTGCAACATTATCGGCGATAGGCGGCGACGATGGAGAACGAGATCGGCGGCGACGATAGACAACGAGATCGGCGGCGACGATAGACAACGGGATCGGGGCGGCGACGACGACAGACAACGGGGTCGGCGGAGATAGATAAAGTTTTTATATTTGAGAACGGCGGAGATAGATTGATCATCGGTGACAATGGAGAACCAGATCGGCCGCCGTACATAACCATAATGGTGCAGTGGCATTTTTTGTAAATTTGTTACTTATTAGGGACATCTCGAAGTTCGAAATAAGTTTGCAACACATAACAAGTCTGCGACAAACAAAATGTTATTTTAGTCAGAAAACAAGTCTGCAACACAGTCTAATAAGTCTGCAGTTTTCAATGCCACGTAAGCAATTTACAAATAAGTCTGCGATGTTGAGCATAAAATCTGCGACATTGTAAATAAATCTGCGACAAGCGATGTTATTTCAGTAAGACCTTTAAGGTGTCGCAGACTTAGTCTATTTGTCGCAGATTTTCCAAAAGTCTGCAACAAAGCATTTAAGTCTACAACAAACAGCTGCAGGTTTTTTATAAGTCTGCATAATAAGTCTGCAAATGAACATAAGTCTGCAACAAAGGGAATAAATCTGCGTAATAAGTCTGCAATCAAAATAAGTCTGCACAGACTTAATAAGTCTGCAACAAAGCACATTAAGTCTGCGTCGAAAAGTCTGCAACACGCATAATAAGTCTGCAGATGTGCGCAGACTTAATAAGTCTGCAACATTGAAAAATAAATCTGCATATTAAGTCTGCGACGTTGCGCAGATTTATTAAGTTTGCAACATTGAAAAATAAATCTGCATATTAAGTCTGCAGATCTACGCAGATTTATTAATTCTGCATAACAAGTCTGCGCAGATTTGTTGATTTATTAAGTCTGCAACAAAGGTCCGCAGACTTATTCTGAAAAATGCGGTGGCATTTTTGTAAATAAGTCAAGCTTTAGCTTACGTGGAAATAATTTAGTAATGACAGTTTCGTAATAACGTTTTTCCTAACAAAGACAAATAAGGGCATAATGGGCAAAAAACATGTTTTTTTCTTTCTAGTTATTTTTAGTTCTTATCTAATTTATATATGTTATTCTAGTTAATTTCCCAATAATAAAACCAAAAACCATCTTTTTCCTTTTGTCGATGTTTTCCATCTTCTTCCTTTTTCCTCTCTCCTCGCTCTGTATATTTTTTTCGCAATAAAAATCAGTGAATCATCTTCTTCTTTGTTGTCCGACAGCATCCGAATAAGGGAATTTTCGATGAGGGAGAGAATCGCGGAAATGGAGAATCTGGATCTTCAGGAAGGAATCGCCACAGAATCGGTCGATTAGGGGAAATGACGACGAGTCCTTGGTACGGTAGCTCCGCTATGGGATCCAGATCCGCCGGAAACTTTCGGTTAGGGCTCGGATTGAAGAGCGCTCTCCGGGAAATCGACGACTCAAGCTGGTGCAGATTTCCCACCGTGGAATTCAAACAGATCTCGCCGAGGATTCAAACCAGCACAATCGCCGCTTCAGCCGCCGCAGCTGATGACGGAAAATCCAACGCCGTGGAAAATAAGATGATCGCGGCGGAGGCGGGAGACATCAAAAAGAAGAAGAAGAAGAAAAAAAAGTGGTTGTTAGCGGCGGAACTAAAGAGCTCCGAGAACCCGAATCATTTGAAAGTTTTGGTTTTTGTCAAATTTTTATTTGTTATGCTTAATGGATTATGTATTATGTTTTTTTAATATATATATCATTATATGATTCATTTTTTAAAATGAGATATGTAAATCAAATATTAGACGGAGGAAAAGTCATATTTTCACTTTCCTAATTTAAATAAAATAATATTTTTTTTCTCTCTCTCGTTTTCTTACCTCTCCCACAATAAACTATCTTTTTTTTTTTGTTTTTTCTCATGTGTCTAATAGGAGTATCTTTTGTCATTTTCAAAATGTCACTATTTAGAAGGAGAGAGAGAAAGCGCATTAATACCTGATCCACATCCTAACAGTAAAATAACAGAGCAATTTGATTAGAAACTGGTAAAACATACGATAAATTGTAGAAGGAAAACTATGGAATACCTTTATATATTATTAAAGAATTTATGGTAACTGGAAATGATAGAACTTGACAAACACAAATTGTAAATAAACCATATAGAGAGTACAAACAAGATCAAGGTCATAAATACATCAAGTAGCATGAAAATTGAAATGATTGTTCTCTTTATTTAAATCACAGCGAAACACAAAAGCCAAACAAAGATTAAAACAAAGCATAGTGCATTATTGGATATTGATGACCAAACATTGGGACATGGTCACTTGTTATCAGATCAGGACTGGAGGATTTAAGACGGCATAAGTAAGCAAGTCTTGGTCACGAACGAACACAGGCATGTCTTGTTTGGGTAAGCCTACCCAAGCTTCTACATCCTCACCATCCTTTGAATCCATTAACAACACATAAGCAAGGTTGTCACAGGTGATATGCGAGCCGGTTCCCATCCATACCGGAGTACCCCAGCCGAAGTCAACCTCGTAAAAAGGCTTTTTGCACCAGCTAGACATTGGGTATAAGTCAATGTCCGGTTCTAACTCTGCCACGAAATTTCCCAGCACGCTCAACAAGTTCTGGCCAAATATGGTAGTTGTTGTGATGGTACTTGCAGTATTGTAACCTTGGAGATTCTCTTTGATCATCTCATTGACTTCTTCTTTTGCCTTTCTAAACTCGGCAACGATCTCGCCATTCTCCATCTCACTCTCTACGCCTTTCTTGACAAAGAAAACAGATTGTATGTTGCCAATCGCATTCTGTGACAAAACATTAGAAGGAATCCTAAGTCGCAAGTCCATGGCTTGAGTCATCATCGTTGACTTTGGAGCGACCGAGTTAGAGCGTGAGGCATTTCTTGCACATCTCCAAATAAGTGATGTGATGGCTTCCACACGTGTAGGTACTGGGACACTTTCGCTGGCAGCCTTGCGTTTGAGCTCGGCGATCTTGCACGATTTGAAGACGAATCTATTGGTTATACACTTTTCTCTAAGCTTGAAAATGGCATCCACTGAATGAGACTGTAAAGAGCTATGGGGAGGAGGATAAATGGTAGCTCCTGGAAACTGAGGAATTATCACCGTCATGTCATTAGATTCACCTTTGGCTGTAGCGGCCCAGCCTCTCACAAATGTCAACAACGAGGCCGCGTCACAAATTTGGTGAGATACGGCCGCTGTAATCGCAACTCCTGATCCGGATCCGAAGAAGCTGACCTTAACACTCAACAACGGCCATGCCCCCGCAGATTCTCCTGGTGCGATTTTGGGGAGGAATGCTCCAATAGAGTCAGTATTATCAAGGTTATTTCTTAGGAAATCGGAGAGGAGGAGATGGGTGCGTGCTTCCGTGAAAACGGCTCCCTCGTCGTTGCAGCTGATCGAGACGCCATCGATTCGTCCGGCGAGAGGATAGAAACGTGTCAGAGTGTCTGATAGAGAGCTCTTCAGCCTTGCGGTGATGATCTTCGACGACTCTCCGGCGATGGATTTGTAGAAGAAGATTGTTGAAACGTAAATTGCTGGACAGGAGAGATCGTAGAGGGAAAGTGGAAGGCGATCATGAGGTGCTGGTGAAGTAGGTTTGATCACTTCTCTCCCCACAACCTCTAGCTTCGCTTCCATGTTATGTTGGAAAGAATAATTTTTTTATTTCTTACAAATGATTTAGAACAATTTAATTAGAAATGAGAGGGAGGGAGGTATTTATAGCTTCCAAACTATAAAATTTCTAAAACAAACAATTTAATCTAGAGAGTTCTCCGAAAACATGATAATTGCTTAATAATTACTTTTCAACATTTTTTTGGTTTAATGTTAAATTACTTTTCAACATTGATCAAATATAATGTACTTTTCAACATTGATCTAATAACTAAACTTGATTTATGTAATTACGTTTCAACATTTTACTTTTCAACATTGATCTAATAACTAAACTTGATTTACGTTTCAAAATTTTCTTCCTATGATACCTGAGCTAGTCAAATTTGTTTTTTCTCCAAAACACAAAAAAAAAAAAAAGAGATAAATGTCGACAGGTAAGAAAACTTCGATTGGTCTCGGATGTCCTATTCATTAGTGGCGGAGCTAGAATTTTTTTGTATGGGTCAATATTAATAAAATAATAATATAAATAATTCCTTCTGAACATGAACAAAGGGGGGCTCAAAGAGCATTTCGTTGTTCAAAAAGCAAAGTGAGATCACAAGAATGTTTCCTCCTAATCGAGGGAGATAGGAAAGATCTTGAAGTCAAATCCTTTATTCGGATGGATGGAGAGAAATTCAGAAGCAAAACTATTTATTCGATAAGATTAAAGGAGGGCTCCAACGCCAGGTACAAATCAAAATAAATTAAGCTAACAAATCGAAGAGAAGCTATGTTTGCCTTGCTCCACCAGAGAAAACATCCAAGATCTCACATCGGGTCACGAGAAGCCGCATGAAGGCACACATGAACCGAAACAATGCCAAGTTCATCCCAACTAGCAGTTGGAGACTCCATGAGTCTGATTCTCTCCTCAAACAACCTTATCCGAAGAGCCAACTTATCCATATTCCGACGGGGTTCTCTACGAAGACGGATTGTATCTCGGTATTCAAAGATGAGCTGACAAGACACACCATTCAAGTTACAGAAAACATGAAGGTAATACTTTACGTAAGAAATATGGTAATACTAACCTTCTCGCATAAATCAAGAGCCTGTGCGAAGTCCGATGGGTCAAGATCCATCAGGAGGGACAGTGGGGGAAACCTCAGGCCAGAACGGACGAATTCACCGCCGAACCAACGCAAACCCCTCCCAACAACCAACTACTGGTTCACTGATGGAGGATCGACGAGAACAAAGTTCGAGTCTACATTGCCAGAAGAATCCATTTGCTAAATTGGGTGAGGAATGGATCTAATCACGAGAAAAATGTTTAAATAAGAAGGAAAGGAGATTAGCACAATCTCGAAGCAAACAAGCCATACATATTTACAGGATCTTCCCGAGACAGTAAGGCAATATTTTACGATTAAGGCAACTAAATCTTCATGTTTAAAAACCAGATTTCTCCAAAGGCGTAAAACGATTGCGTGATAATATGGGGATCCCATAACCAAGCACCCATGTTAAAAACCTGGAGACAAAAGGGGAATGTCAGGAAAACAATCCCATCCTACACTACGGTAAAAGGACAAACGGGAATTCAAATTTTAGATCGGACCCATGAGTTGAAAAGGGAAACACCATGTGTCTTGCGATAAACAGATCTACCATTAAAAGCACGAAAGATGACAACGTAAAACTCAAAAGAAAAATATACATATTTCTCAGAAACGGATCTATCCAACTGGAAACTTTTACCATGTGCGTTCAATAATAAATTTCAGGAGTCATTGTATCACTAAGATGGTGGATCGCTCGATTCCAAAGCATCCAGATCATTCTGGATGGATTTGCTCTCCTTCTGGAGACTTCTCATTACCTGATTCAACATTCCTTCCTCCTTGGAGACCCTAGCATGGGATCATTGTAGACATGATCGCTGCTGAGACAGGAGTGAATCGATCCTTACTGAAGCAACAAGAAGAGAATTTTGGAGCTTTTCGGATTCATACTCAGCAATTTCAACCCTTCTTTCATCGGCCTCCTTCTCATCACAGAGCTGCTTGACGATCTCGTCGTGCTCAGCACGCAGGATAAAATCCTCACTCCAGCTGTTGAGCCCGGTTCTGGATTCACAAAGAAGTGTCGAGGCACTCAAAACAAACCTACGGAAAACCAAGTGAGAAGTCGAACCAACATAAAAGCATTAAAGGCCGAACAAGAAGACTAACCTCATGAAGACATTATGCGGTGGAGAAATACCGTTCAAGTTTTTCATCAGAAAAGTTCATCAAGTCCAAAGACTCAGATTCCGTGGTGCCAAATTGGCTCATCACAAAGCCGCAGATTCTTGATCTAAAGTAAGGTTGGAGCAATAACCTTCCCACTCATCTAAAGAAACAAGGGAGAAAGTTGCATCAACTAGAGCCGAAGTCCCGACAGAATCGAGAGAAGATGAAAAGGCAACTAGCGAGATATTCTCGTTCCGTAGAGAAAAAATGACAATACTTTTACTAACATCCCTTGGTGATGCCTCATTGAAAACATGAGTCGAGGTGATCACCTCTTTGTCCACATCCTCTGAAAAAAATTAATATCCCCATAAGGAGTTAGAATATCAAAACCTCCTATGACGAAAGAAAAAGAAAAAATCACCTGGTGGAGGAACCAAGGAATCGTCACCCTCAGCCTCCCTATTTAGCGAAGCATTTTCAGGATCCGGGATGACAGCATGATCATTGAGCAATTGTAAATCCGCACCAGTAAAAGAAACAAGTGGAAAAGGCGGGAGAGCAATATCTATTTTCCTCTTCACCGAGCGTGTTGAAGTACGGGTCGGAGTAGAGCTACACCCCGCTTGCGAAGCCGACAAGGCCGCCTAAGAGACTAATCTCTTACAAATCGGAGTAGAGTTACACCCCTGATTTGTTGTTTGTCCCTACGACCAACAACAAATCAAAAATCCGAAAAAACAGTACAAAAACACTATTTTCTCCTCAAGATTAAAATACTAACTTGTTCGAGAAGAATGTGGTTTCCGATAAGTACGCTATTCCTCCGGAGGAGTATCCATAAAGGCAGAGTCATTTTCTCGATAAGAGACAAAATCTCGGACCCTCAGCGACACTCTCTCGCCAGCAAAAAGTCAAGCAAACTCTGGAAGCGATCAGTTGGATCCAGAAAATCTTAGCCCAGTAAAATGGGCCTAATAAACCAATGGTAAAAAGGTCCGACAGAGTCAAAGAAACCAGATGGTAAAAAAGCCCGACAGAGTCAAATCGCTTCCGAATCCTGTTTGATCTCGTCTAGCATTCGGAAGCTTATTACTCGATAGTCCTTCGGTTTTTTTTTTTTTTAAGATAAGTCAAAGTTTCATGTTTATTCTTATTTTACAAATTTTGACCGTTGTATTTCCGGCTACAACAACTTTATTTTTGAACAAATACCACGTTGTTTTATGTCTAAAAAAATAAACATATATCGTATTTAACAAGCCAACACGCAGAGTATCTATTAAGAAACATATGTTTAAACGAAACTATTAACGGAAGGGTTTTATGATTGACAAATCTTTACTTGATGGTTTTTTATTAATAATTTAGTTGGGGGATTTAAAATGGATTCATCATACTTGATGACGGTAGTTTTTTCATTAAAATCTAAAACGTTTACCCTATTATCCTACACCAATATGACTTTTACCCCCATTTTGTTACCTTTAATAACTTACCAGTCATAGCCTTTGTTCCTCGGAATTTGACGGTTTTCCGTCGAATGTGGTGGTCGGAAAATTACATGTTTTCTTGTGTCCTGACAACGTTATTGTTTCCTATGCTTAGCACTTGAACTCTTTGTCACCGCCTTTTTTTTTTTGCAAATTAACAGGTGAATCTAAGTTGGAAAAGTAAAAAAAAAAATATATATATATATATATATAACTTCCAAATGGAGATTAAATAATCAATTATTCTTAGTAAAGTACTACTTAAATTCCTGAAACTGCAAGGTTTAGGCTTCGTTCGATAAAAAAAAAGGATTAGATTCTGAAAAACCTTATAAAAAGAGAAGTTGTGTAGTTTCTTTTTCTCACTCACATATTCAGCAATGCTATCTGACTCACATTATCTTTGCGATCTTTCTTATTTGTCTTCGATTCGATAATGGCGACAACAAGAATCTTCTGCTTCGTGCTCGTGATGATGAGCTTCACGGTTCTAATGGGACATTGTTGCTCGGCAAAAATCTACAAAGTCAGAGACTCCGAGGGATGGACCGCGAGGAGCGACACCTATTCTTTGGTCAACCCGATATGTTGACTTCTCCTTCCTCTTCTCTGTTTTTCTCAATTCTCCTCTTCCTCACGTACACTCTTCTGAACATATCAATACCCATCCCTATAAGATGCAGCTTGTCCTCAAGCTTAAAAGAAGGATAATGTTGTTCAAACTCTGAAGCTGTAAACCATGTAGCTTCATGACTAGGTAGATTTTTCCACGCAATCAAGACTTCTAAATGGCCATCCGCATTGTATCTAGTATCAGCCATAGACTCTGGTTCCTACACAAACTCCCCAACATCAGTAAAAGTCTCCGGTAAAGCTGTAACTGCAACTTGCTCACCAATCACATTCTTATATTGAGAAACATGAAAACTGGGTGTATCTTTGAAGATACCGACAACTTCAGTCTATATGTCGCTTTCCTAATACGCTCCAATATCTCAAATGGTCCATAAAACCTAGCCGCCAACTTATGACACAATCTCTTAGTGACATAATGTTGTCTGTACGACCATAATTTCAAATAAACCACATCACCGACTTCAAAATGCACATCTCTCTGGTGCTTATGTGCAGACTCCTTCATCAGTTGCTTAGCATGAAACATATACTCTTTAATCTGAGTTAACTTCCTATCACGATCCCTAAGCATTGTCTCCAACTCAAAGTTCTTGGTTGAACCTTCTTCAAAATACAATAGGGCCGAAGGGTCTTGGCCAAACAGCACTTTGAATGGTGTTGTCTTCAAAGCTGAATGATAAACTGTATTGAACCAATACTCAACCCAGTGAAGAAAAGAGAACCAACTCTTGGGATGTCCTTAAACAAAGCAACGCATATACGTTTCCAAATATCTATTAGTAACTTCAGTTTGACCATCTGTTTGTGGATGGAAAGCTAAGCTAAACTTGAGCTTTGTTCCTGATAGCCGGAAGCATTCTTTCCAGAACTTGCTCAAAAAAATCTTGTCTCTATATGAAACAATAGATGTAAGATACCCATGGAGTTTAACCACCTCTCGTATAAACTTTGAAGCCACATCAGTAGCAATACAAAGGGTGTTTTAACCCAACGAAATGGCAGTATCTGCTTAAACGGTCCTCTACAACCAACACAACATTGATCCCATTAGAAGAAGGCATACCTTCTACAAAATCCATACTTATGTCTTGCCAAATGTTCTCCGAAATTGATAAAGGCTGAAGGAGACCAGCAGGAGATAAGATAGATAAGGTGAGTTTGACAAAAACCACAAGCTGAGACATACTCTTGTACACTCTTCTGCATATCTTGCCAATGAAACAACTGTTGAATCCTCTTTAAGGTTTTAAATACTCCAAAATGACAACCCATATATCTATCATGAAATTCCTGCAGAATAAGAGGTATCATGTTTGAAGTTTTTGGAATCACCAAACGTCTCTTATACCAAAATTTGTCATCCACCATGGTGAAACCCTTATTTACCATTTCACCATCCACAATCTTCTTCTTTACTCCTTGAAGATAGTCATCCTTCTCAATCTCTTCATATAATTCTGGCAACTGAATGGTCTGAGGAACAGTGATAGCCAATAATGTATAAGTCACTTCACTCACTGATTCTTGAGTAATTCGAGAAAGACCATTAGCTACTTTGTTGTCCACCCTAGTTTATAAACTATCTCAAACTGATAGCCCAATAACCTTTGCAACCACCTTTGATACTCCACTGACACTTCACATTGCTATAACAAGAATTTAAGGCTCTTCTGGTCAGTGTGAACAATAAATTTCCTTCCAATCAAATAGTGTTTCCACTTAAAATAATTGTCATTAACTCCCTCTATAAATGGGCTTAAGTTGTTCTCGTGTAGTTTAGGCATGACTAAAATAAGCAATTGGTCTTAATGCAACTCCTAATCCATATCCTGATGCATTAGTCTCCACAATGAAAACTTCTTCAAAATTAGGTAAAGTAAGTGTTGGAGGTAAGCTCCGCACCCCCCTTAAACCCGTCTCAAACCGAATCTAAACCGGTTAATTCTGCACGTTGATTTGCCCAATTCAAACGGACCTATGATAATGCTCAAATTAATACCCTATAAGTACTAAAGCAGTTGTTGTAGTATATGTAGGGGTCGAACCACAAAGACTCAAAAAAATCACACAATAGATTATATAGACTTGAATTAAGCTAAACCAAACAATGTAATTAAATGCAAGTGCGTAAATTAAAAAAGTTGTAAGTCAATTGGAAAGAAGATGGCCCAGGGTATTTCTCAGGAATTCAATGAATGTAGATAAACTACCTAACAAGATTCAGATTTAACGCGGTTCTTGAACTCAAATCACTAAAGTATAGCTAACCAACTCTCGTTGCGAAAACTATCTAAGTCTAAATCCTAGAATTCCAAATCTCTTTGCGAATCCTAAAGTCTAAACCAGCTTTTAGTTCAAGTTTGATTTGTTCACAAAACAACTAAACCAAATCTCTTTGCGAATAGTTATTTTGCTCACCTTAAGTTCTATCAGGTAATTAATCGCACTCTCGTGCCCAATTAATTATCCTAAGATCTAAGTTCCAGATTCGTCAACCTAGAATTAGCTATGAGAACAACTTATTGTGAAGAACTAATTCAGATGGTGAATCCTAATTAACTAATTAACCTAACATTCAGAGAAAATCCTTATGAGAACGTTGAACCTAACAGTGGATCTACTCAGACATGGAGATTGAAATAAGCAACATGATTGAATAGATCATCAAGTCAAATAAATAGAAGAGAGTAAAACAAGGGTTCGAAATCTTCTCTCAGGCGAACAAAGTTTCAGACTTGTCTCCCTCCAAAGCTCTCTCATAGAAAGCTTAAGTAAAATAAAGCTTAGCCAACAAAAGTGGCTGAAAAACCTAATTATAATCCTAAAACACGTTTTGGGGCTTCTTGCAATTATTAAAAACTTCTGGACCAAGGTGCACACTCTCCAGACTTGTAAAAAGTCGCGTTTCCTTTTCCATGGACGACGGTATCGACCGATACCATAAGTGGTATCGATCGATACTCGGGCAGTGAGTCACGTTCCTTCCTTCATGGTGTAAGTATCGATCTACACCAGGTGGTGTCGGTCGATACAAGGGCTTCAAATCGGGTACTCAGCTACATGAACTTCTGTTTTGCTCCAAAATGCTCCAGAAAGCTCCAATATCTCCAATTATGCTCCAAACGTGCTAAAACATGTAAAAGACTCTAAAACACTACAAAATAGTAGAAAGACTCGATAAACGGACTTATATCATGGTCAAAAAGAGGTAAAAACCATGATATATCAACTCCCCCAGACTTAGCATTTTCTTGCCCTCAAGCAAATAGAAGACTAAACCAGAGAAAAAAGTTTGAAAACACGGAGACTCACCTGTTCTTGAAACACTGCAATGACCATTTTCCCAAGCACCCAAATGTCACCTAACCAATTCCAAGACTAACCACCATGTACTTCTCTTTAGGCATTCACAGCTTCCCCAGACTACACACATTATTTCGCAGCTTCATTCAATTAAACCCATCATCGCCAGTTTCATCATTGTGATTAATACCAAGAACCTTCTAGATTCTTTCCCATACAATATCATGACAAGGAACCACCCAATTTCACACTTTTGTATCACTTTTCCTCTCCCCCAGACTTATTTCTTATCATATACTCTTCTTTTATTTTTTTTAGATTCGCACATACACATCAAGGTATGAGACGCGAGTATTGATGGTGTTTGCCACCGAATCCCCGGTTCTTCCCTCTCAATATATCAAAGGGTGTAGGCGAATAATGGCATCATAGGAAAATCCTAGCCTCGCTTCCAACCTTTGTGTGATCATTCCTCACCAAGTAGAATAATGGGATCGCTAAAAACATTCCTAACCCTCTACTTAGGAGAAAATCATCTCATCTTTTCATGCACTTATTTATTAATTAACAGAAGGGGAGAGAGATACTATTACTTTTAAACACATGGGTTCCTTTATCAGATATGAATGAGGAATCAAGCTCTATGAATACTAACCACGTCGATGAAGTGCAAAAGTTTGGCTCAGGCTTTAAAAGAACTCTGCTGGAAACATGTGTGTCTTCTAGTTAACTGGTCAGCCTTTGGATTTTTCATTAGTCGATCTGTAACTGATTCTGTAAGAGTGGACACTCAGAAGCAAAGTTAGAACAATATATTCAAGAACAAGATCATAATCTCCAACAGGTTTTGACTCAATAAAACAAATTTTGACACAATAAAACGACAAATGACTCAAAAACAACTGACTCTAAGAAAAACAAACACAATGTCAGCGACTACCTCCCCCAGACTTGAACAACACTTTCCCAAGTGTTATCTAGCCTAGAGTTGGTAAAAGAAAAACAGAAGAGCTGAGTGGATTGGTGAAAATCAAAGGAAACGTACATGGGTAACGGGTATCGACCGATACCGTGCTAGTATCGATCGATACAAGGGATATTGGTCGATGCAATTTTGACATCGATCGATATGTAGCTCACGGTCCCTTAAGAAATACGCAGCTCCTTTGTCATGTGGATGGTGTCGATCGATACCGGGTGGGTGTCGATCGATACTACTCTTCTGAATCTGCTGCACGTGAAACACAAGACACAAAACCAAAAACAAAAATAATAGAAAAACGTATGTACAGACTTACCGGTGGGTTACCTCCCACCAAGCGCTTATTTTAAAGTCACGAGCTTGACTTTTCTCAGGTGATTAGTCAGAGCGAGGTTGAGAACTCACTCCCATGCAAGTTCTACAACTAGACACTTGCAGACTCAGAGTTCTACTCAACATGCTCTCTATAACCTCTTTTCCTTTCTCTTTCAGCTCTGGAGTAAGAATGACTCTAGCCTTGGAGAATGGTTTTGAGGTTCCTTTGCACTTCACCTTGTACTCAATCGAGTCCCCATCACACTTCTGAGGGATTAAAGTCATAGAGGGAGCACTTTTTATTCCTTTGCTCTTTACCTTCTTCTTTGCCTTAGCTGTTTTGACGTCTTTCTTGGTGATGACAGAATGACTATCTAGAATGTCCATGACAGTTGGTTCATCACAAGGCTCTTCCAAAAGATCAACCATCAACGTCTCTCCTGTAACAACGATGATGCAAGAGATATGTGTGGGAGCTCTTCCAGAAAGGATGGCTTTATAGGAGATCTCCTTGTCAATGTATGAGAATGAGATTCTCTTATTGGGCGTGTCTATAACTGCACCAACTGTAGCCATGAACGGTCTTCTAAGAATCAAAGGCGTACTAGATCTTGCACTCATCTCCACAACCTGAAAATCAGTAGGAACCAGACAATCTCATACTTTAACCAGCAAATCAGGGATGGTACCATATGGAATTGAGGTGGAAGAGTTCGCGAAGGTAAGAGACATCTCAGGAGATCTTATATCAATTCTTAACCTCTATGCAATTGCCCTTGACATGACATTGGCGTTAGACCCTGAATCAACGAGAGATTCTTTGAATTCAACTCCAGAGATAGAGCATGAAACTGAAATTTTTCCTGGGTCTTCCCTCTTAATCAGCTGTTTCATCGGAGGTGGTGTACTTCTGGCTTTGATAAAGAATGCCTTGATCTCTTCCTCAGTTTCTCTGCAATTTCGGAAGTAACACTCCAAAGGACGGTTTTCAAAAGCTTCTTCAAAAGATATAGTGTGGGGAATCCTCCTGACCATCTTCTCAAAAGCGAGCAACTTCTCTGCAGTAATGGGGTTTCTGAGATGTCTAGGTGGCATAGGATATGGCACCTTAGGCTTGTAAACCCTTTCCTCGACAATCTTGGGTGTTTTCTCAATTTATGGCTCAGTCTGCGAGAGGTGTCGATCGATACAAGGCTTCTGCATCATCTCTTCGGGTGTGGTGTCGATCGATACAAGTGTGGTGTCGATCGAAACCCTTGGTTTTGAAACGTCCTTGGCCGATCCTTGGACGGGTATCGACCGATGCTTGGTGGTATCGATCGATACTGGGGCGATTTTGGGAGCCTCATCGTCGTCATCTTCAGCAAGATCGACGAGATTCTTTGCAATTAGGTCAATTTTCACTCATGGATCGACCTCTTCATCACTTCTTAAGGTGATTGCATTGACACATTCCCTTGGATTCACTGTTTTCCCTGGAAGAAAACCTTCTTGCCTCTTTACAGCTGCTGCAGTCTGAGCGACCTGAGTTTCCAGCCTCTTCTGATGAATGCTAAGAGCTTCAATCTTTCCATTTAGGTCTGTGTACATAGCATCCATCTTCCCATTGAAATCCACTGTCATCTTCTGCTGTCCCTGAATAAGCTGCTCAAGCATAGACTCAACCTTGCTCTCTAGAGATTTGGGAGGAATAGGCTGGTAATCGTTGGTGAAGTTTCGGTTGTTGTTTTGCTGGTATTGATATCTCTGACTTTGAAAACCAGCACCACCTATGTAGTTAACATCTTCCACTTTATCCTTATCAGCAAAATGAACAGCCTTCTTCGTCTTTCCCATCAAAAGATTGTGCACTGAATCCAGCTTAGCTTGAACCTCAGCAATCTGCGATCCATCCATGCTCCCAGCCTGTTTCCTTCGCTCAAAGTCTGCATTCTTGGTGCTATTGCTAGACGCCAAGTTCTCAATAAGCACATAAGCATCGTCGGGATATCTCGTGTTGAAATTCCCATTGCTCGCAGCGTCCAAAGCCATCTGATACCTCCAGTCAATCCCTCTGAAGAAAATACCCAGCAACTGAACCTTAGTGAACCCGTGATGTGGACAATCTCTCGGATACGATCTGAATCTGATCCAAGCAGCCTTAAACGCCTCAGTCGGTCCTTGAGAAAATTGGGAGATCTTGTTCCTAAGCTCCTCGGATCTCGCATCATCATAGAAATTATTGAGGAAGGCATTCTTAGTATCTTCCCAAGTAGTTAGTGATCCAGGCGGCAACTGCTTAAGCCAATAAGCTACATCCCCCCCCCCCCCAAGAGAGTATGGAAAAAGCTTGCAGAGGAGGTAATCGTTGGTCACTCCATTGTACTTGATGCTAGTGACCAAGTCCTCGAACCTCTCAATATGATCCATGGGGTGCTCATGAGGAAAACCATGAAAAGGGTGCTGACCCACAAGAGTGAAGTATGCAGGTTTCAGCTCAAAGTCATTCCTCTGAAAAGCAGGAGGGCGAATCGCTGATCGATTGGCGTAGAACTGATCTGGTCTGTTGTACTCACCAATCGTCCTACCACGATCAACCACATTATTCCCAACATTCACAACAGCTGGAGGGACAATGATTTTCCATCTCTATCAAGTCGTTGCCCTCTCTCATTGCACAAATGACCCTCTCGGTCTCTGAAAGTACCAGCCTCATCACGAATCAAAACCAATGGGTTGTTCATCTCTGCTGGTTTCTTTGTTTTCCTGATTATGCGTTCCAAGTTTGCTAGCTCCTCGTTGGAAAGATTAACTAGCTGAGTGCTCTTGTTCCTTTTGGTTTCACGAAGAGGCATGCACCTGAAACACAAAAGTCAAGAACGTAAGTAACCGAAAAAACACGACGGGTATCGACCGATACCACTAGGGTGTCGATCGATACTCTACGATTTAGACGAAATTCTTAGCTAAAAGGTAATGGCGAAATTGAGTCCCCGACAACGGCGCCAAATTTGATAATGCTCAAATTAATACCCTATAAGTACTAAAGCAGTTGTTGTAGTATAAGTAGGGGTCGAACCACAAAGACTCAAGAAAATCACACAATAGATTATATAGACTCGAATTAAGCTAAACCAAACAATGTAATTAAATGCGAGTGCGTAAATTAAACAAGTTGTAAGTCAATTGGAAAGAAGATAGGCTTAGGGTATTTCTCATGAATTCAATGAATGTAGATAAACCAACTAACATGATTCAGATTTAGCGCGGTTCTTGAACTCAAATCACTAAAGTATAGCTAACCAACTCTCGTTGCGAAAACTATCTAAGTTTAAATCCTAGAATTCCAAATCTCTTTGCGAATCCTAAAGTCTAAACCAGCTTTTAGTTCAAGTTTGATTTGTTCACAAAACAACTAAACCAAATCTCTTTGCGAATAGTTATTTTGCTCACCTTAAGTTCTATCAGGTAATTAATCGCACTCGTACCCAATCAATTATCTTAAGATCTAAGTTCCAGATTCGTCAACATAGAATTAGCTATGAGAACAACTTATGGTGAAGAACTAATTCAGATGGTGAATCCTAATTAACTAATTAACCTAACATTCAGAGAAAATTTTTATGAGAACCCTGAACCTAACAGTGGATCTACTCAGACATGGAGATTGAAACAAGCAACATGATTGAATATATCATCAAATCAAATAAATAGAAAAGAGTAAAACAAGGGTTCGAAATCTTCTCTCATGCGAACAGAGTTTCAGACTTGTCTCCCTCCAAAGCTCTCTCACAAAAAGCTTAAGTAAAATAAAGCTTAGCCAACAAAAGTAGCTGAAAAACCTAATTATAATCCTAAAACACGTTTTGGGACTTATTGCAATTATTAAAGACTTCTGGACCAAGGTGCAA
Source organism: Eutrema heterophyllum (assembly GCA_002933915.1). Lineage (NCBI taxonomy): Eukaryota > Viridiplantae > Streptophyta > Magnoliopsida > Brassicales > Brassicaceae > Eutrema > Eutrema heterophyllum. The sequence continues at coordinate 488,871 of PKMM01017727.1, forward strand.
ACTCTCCAGACTTGTAAAAAGTCGTGTTTCCTTTTCCATGGACGACGGTATCGACTGATACCATAAGTGGTATCGATCGATACTCGGGCAGTGAGTCACGTTCCTTCCTTCATGGTGTCAGTATCGATCGACACCAGGTGGTATCGGTCGATACAAGGGCTTCAAATCGGGTACTCAGCTACACGAACTTCTGCTTTGCTCCAAAATGCTCCAGAAAGCTCCAATATTTCCAATTATGCTCCAAACGTGCTAAAACATGTAAAAGACTCTAAAACACTACAAAATAATAGAAAGACTCTATAAAACGGACTTATATCATGTTCAAAAAGGGGTAAAAACCATGATATATCAACCTACTTCGGTTCAAGCCATATCGGCCCTCTACGATTTAGGCATTCACATTCGACTAAGGCCCACGTCGGCCTGCTATCAATCCGATCAACTGAAAGCGCACTCGGCCCAGCAAGGTCCGATATCCATTCATTTCACCTTGACTCGATAGTTAGCCTCTGGGCCCATCAATCCCAACTAATCTAAGTCAACCGCGACCTCCGAAAAGGAAGGAAAAGCTTGCAAGAATAAAGGAAGATTTCCTCTTATCAACTTCGAGAAAAGGAAGATTTCCTTATCCCGACCCATGAATAATAAGGAAACTAGACCGCCTAAAAATCCTATAAATAAAGAGGTTCACCTCATACACAAGGCACGCCAATTTTTCCGCAAAGACCTAAGAGACATAGCTTCGAGAATTTTGGCTTAGTTTCTTAGTTCTTTCTTTTCGATTACACAAACTCTTGTATTTCGCCGAGATTGCTAATAAACGAGATTTCCTGATCCCAATCGTCTTTCAATTTACTTTGTGTGAACCGGATTCAACAATTGGCGCCGTCTGTGGGGAAATAGGAGATCTCACCACGCAAAGCGTCTCGGTGATGTCAGGAATACCACAATCATGAAGGAGTTGAAAGAACCCCGACGAATCCAAACGTCGTGCTGCCCCCACCACCACCACTGCCCGTGGACAACCAATCGGCGATCCCCATTGCACAGGGAGACGCCATAACTCTTTTTCCCACACTGCAGGCTGAGATCAAATAACTGTCTCGCGGGAATAACGCGCAGTTCGATGAGTTGAAAGTCGCTTAAGTAACCCTCAACTCTCTTCTAGACGAGGTACAAAGAGATCGGATACCGAGACCTCAACGGGTCGAAAACCCACCTAGCCCTAATCGCAAAATATGAGGCCCCAGCAGTGGAGAAAGTTTTTAAGAAAGACGCCACACATCGGGTCGTTTCTTGAGCGAAAAGCCCACCTCGGTATTGAAATGAGCATAGACCGCTAGAGATTCCCCCTGGTTGGAACTGATTCGATGCCCCGACAAAAAAAGAAGGGAGAGCCGAGATCAGAACGACGAACCAGCAAAGCCGATCCAAACCCAAATAGAGGAGATAACCAAGACGCGAACCCAGCCGTCAGACAAACGCTCAAAACCCTACTTCGGTGGACGCAGCACAACTATCATCGATAGGAAGAATCAAGATGAAAGGTATTGTGAGAGTTGAAACTCGCACAACTAAATCTTTTAAAGGAATTTAGAGGGAACAAAATATTCTAAGTATGAAACTCGAGAACAAATATCCAAAGATGGTTTTTTATTGTTGATTTGATAAGCTTTTCGTACAATATTTTTGTTTAAGGTTTCTGCTTGGGTAAAAGTATTGTTTAATGAATGACTATGCTAACTAGTTATACAAGTTTCATAAGCGGATATCTCAGAGAATATTTTGGAATATTTCATTTTTGCTTCATGCGGCCACCGTCTTAAATCTTCCTTTAGGGTAATCGATGGACTGGATCATCTTGATCTGGTCTCGGTTTTGTCATGACTTGGCCTCTATTAAGTAATGGTTCGTCCAAGGCATGATATGGGTTTGCTGAAGGTATGATATTGGTTCGACCATCGGCTCGGCCTTGGTTGCAACTCGGCCTTGTCTCGGTTTGGAGGCGTTGTTCTGGTTCAGCTCGTCATCTAGGGTTTATTCTGAAATGAGAACTCTTCTAACTTAGTTTGGGTCAGTTGGACGAGAGGCGGTTCATGCGGCCTTGTCGCCTTTAGCTTGGTCCGAGGTGAAGGTAGCTCGGCCTTGTCTTCTCTTCAACTCAGTCTTAGGTGAAGATAGCTTAGCTCGGCCTAAAGTGAGCTCAGCTCGGCCTCATCTCCTTTCTTCCAGCTCGGTCTAGTTCAGCTCGGCATGTTGTTTCTCCTAGCTCAGCTCGACCTCTTCCTTCTCCTAGTTCAGCTCGGCATCATCTCGTCTTCTACTTGGTTTGAATTGAGGTGAGGTGAGCCGAGGTGAGGGACAAGGTGAGGTGGCCGAGTACGAGGTGAGGGTTGCTTGGCTTAGGTGAGGAACGAGGTGAAGTATGACGTCCTAGACGAGTTGTTCTTCCTACTCGGTCACCTTGCTCTCTCATGCGGGTTGGTTCCCTTCCTTCACTTAGTTGTCTTTAGTAGTTGGTCTTGGGCGGGTGAAATCTGACCCCAACAGTTAGCCCCCCAGCTCGTCAGACTCAGAAGTGATTGTGACGAGGTTAAAGTTGTCGGGATCGAGATCAACTGCCAAGCTGTCTGTTTTCTGGTATCGCCGAGCCGAGATGTTCGTTTGCTGGTGTTGCCGAACGAGGTCAAACTGTCCTTGTTGATGAGGTGAAATGTGTTTTGTTTTTGGGCCGAGGTGTGACGATGTCAAGCTGTAGCCGAGTTGAGTTGTCGCTGATATGAAATGACGTCGGGCAGTTGCCGAGCTATCTGTTTACCGAAGTAGGATGGCTGGTGACGAGCCGTTTGGTTTGATGAGGCGATGAAGGCGTTTAGATGCTATCAAGGCGAGATGTCACCTTTCGATGCCGAGTCGTTTTGTTGGCGAGGCGAGATGATGTCGGGCAGTTGTCGAGCCATTTACTAAGTGCTTTTGAAGAGATGGAGATGTTTTCCGGAGAAAGTTTTCGTGTAGGAATTGTGCTAGATTGTCTTCGAATCATTTCGTTGCCGTTCTTCTGAGGCGTTTAGGAATTGACGAGATGTTTGAGAGGATTGCTGCCAAGTGCGTTGTCGATCTGAACCGTCTCAAGTTATTTCGTCTTTGTTATAGGATCTTTGCGACGTGTCTTTCCTTTGCTCTTGTTTTGTTTTTGGACATAGTGCATGGACGGTTTTATCTGTTTTGACTTTGAGAACTCGGTTCTTGACATGTCTTTAGCTAGCCTTCAGCCTTTAAACTTTATCAAGTAAAGCGTTAAGCGATTGCTTCAAGTGAAATGTTTCTAGTGATGACCAACGAGCAGTTGTTGGGCTTTGATTATCAGTGCTTTTGACTTGACGAGCCTATCTTGGTTTAAATGGAACGTGTCGAAACGTTTTCGCATATTTCATACCAAGCGTCATATTGGGATTGATGCGTATGATGATGATGACCAGCGAGCTGTTGATGGGTTTTGGATCGTTGTAATGATAGTTACCAACACCACATTGCTGGATTTGGGGTGTGATAGTCTCGCTTGCCCGCAGTGAACATGGCGAACCATGTTTAAATATCTCAATACTAACATGTTTAAATGGCGAACCATAGAGGATCTCTCTCGGCAGCTCGACGACGATGCCGAGGAACGCCTCAGCATTACTTCGGTTTAGGACCTGCGATGTGGTTTCGACTTATGTGTCCGTTTCGAGAGTAAAATTAGGTCGGAACATGTCCCCATTATTTACTCTAGGTCAAGGTATATCCACCTTAATAATTTATATAGCACGCTTATTATATCCATGAAGGATGTAGTAGAACCCGTATAGATAATGGGTTGATCTGTAGAGGATGTAAGAGTTCGTCTGTTGTGGCCAGCAACAGACCAGAGGATGAAAGTTTAAATGATCATAAAACTTGAATGATGGATGTCGATAATGATTATGTTGGTAAAAACTTGAATGATGAATGTCGAACGTGATTGTGATAAAAATTTGAATAAATGATGAACGCGGACAACAATATTGCATAAGGGAGTATATATGTATACTGATATGCTCAAATTAATACCCTAAAAAGTACTAAAGCAGTGTTGTAGTATAAGTAGGGGTCGAACATAAGAACTCCAGAATTCACGCAATAGATTATGTAGATTCGAATTAAGCTAAACCAACAGATGTAAATGAAAGCAATGCGTAAATTAAATGTGTTGTAAGTCGATTGGAAGAAAGATAGGCACAGGGTATTTCTCAGGAATTCAATGAATATAGATAAACTAACTAACATGATTCAGATTTAGCGCGGTTCTTGAACTCAAATCACTAAAGTATAGCTAACCAACTCTCGTTGCGAAAACTATCTAAGTCTAAATCCTAGAATTCCAAATCTCTTTGCGAATCCTAAAGTCTAAACCAGCTTTTAGTTCAAGTTTGATTTGTTCACAAAATAACTAAACCAAATCTCTTTGCGAATAGTTATTTTGCTCACCCTAAGTTCTGTCAGGTAATTAATCGCACTCTCGTGCCTAACCAATTATCCTAAGATCTAAGTTCTAGATTCGTCAACCTAGAATTAGCTATGAGAACAACCTATGGTGAAGAACTAATTCAGATGGTAAATCCTAATTATTCAATTAACCTAACATTCAGAGAAAGCCCTTATGAGAACCCTGAACCTAACAAGAGAACTACTCAGACATGGTAATTGAGACAATAAACATGACTGAAATAATACTCAGATAAATAATAAAGAGTAGGGTAACAAGAGGGTTCGAAATCTTCTCTCGGACGAACAAAGTCTCAGATTGTCTCCCTCAGAAAGCTCTCTCACAAAACTCAGAATATAATAAAGCGTAATCAAGCGTTGCCAACAAACTGGCTCAAAAACCTAATTAATAACTTAAAACACGTTTTGGGGCTTATTGCAATTATTAAAGTCTTCTGGGCAAATTTGCAATTCTTCAACTCTTCATAAAAGTTGCGACTTCTGTCTTACTGCAGTGAGTATCGACCGATACTAGGGTAGTATCGATCGATACTGAGACTCTAAATTGGGTACTCAGCTACACGAACTTCTCTTTTGCCCCAAAATGTTCCAAAAAGCTACAATATCTCCAATTATGCTCCAAATGTGCTAAAACCTGTAAAAGACTCTAAAAGATTCCAAAATCGTAGAAGGACTCTATAAAACGGACCTATATCATGGCTTAAAGGGGTAAAAACCATGATATATCAACTCCCCCAGACTTAGCCTTTGCTTGCCCTCAAGCAAATAGAAGACTAAACCAGAGAAAGAGGTTTGAAAACACGGAGACTCACCTGTTCATGAGACACTGCAATGACCCTTTTCCCAAGCACCCAAATGTCACCTAACCAGATCCAAATCTAACCAGCATGTACTTCTCCGTAGACATTCGCAGTTTCCCCAGACTACACACATTATTTCGCAGCTTCATTCAATTAAACCCATCATCGCCAGTTTCATCGCTGTGATTAATACCAAGAACCTTCTAGATTCTTTCCCATACAATATCATAACAAGGAACCACCCAATTTCACACTTTTTGTATCACTTTCTCTCCCCGAGACTTATTTCTTATCATAAATAGCCTTTTTTTTTTTTTTTTTTTTGATTCGCACATACACATCAAGGTATGAGACGCGAGTATTGATGGTGTTTGCCACCGAATCCCCGGTTCTTCCCTCTCAATGTATCAAAGGGTGTAGGCGAATAATGGCATCATAGGAAAATTCTAGCCTCGCTTCCAACATTTGTGTGATCATTCCTCACCAAGTAAAATAATGGGAGCGTTGGAAACATTCATAGCCCTCTACTTAGGAGAAAATCATTTCATCTTTTATACTCTTATTTATTAACTTATAATAGGGGGGAGAGATACTATCACTTTTAAACACATGGGTTCCTTTGTCGGATATGAATGAGGAATCAAGCTCTATGAATACTAACCACATCGATGAAGTGCAAAAATTTGGCTCAGGCTTTAAAAGAACTATGTTGGAAACATGTGTGTCTTCTAGTTAACTGGTCAGCCTTTGGATTTTTCATTAGTCGATTTGTAGCTGATTATGTAACAGTGGACACTCAGAAGCAAAATCAAAACAGTAGATTCAAGAACACGATCATAATCTCCAACAAAATTTTGACTCAATAAAACAAATTTGACACGAAAAACGACTGACTCTAAGAAAAGCAAACACAATGTCAGCGACTACCTCCCCCAGACTTAAACAACACTGTCCCCAGTGTTATCAAGCCTGATTTTGGTGAAAGAAATTAAATGAACCCAGTGGAATGTGAAAATCGAAGAGGTTACCCGAGATGGTGATTAATGTCGACCGACACTGCACTGGTATCGATCGATACCAGTGGTTGGTCGACAGAATTCCTCTTGACAGCGACAATTGTGCCCAAAAATTGTGTCAAACAATCCAAATGTGTTATGGTTAGCACTGTTAGATCACTCAAACACAAGTTAAAAGCAACAAAAGATCATAAAAGCATATGTTCCACAAAGTACTAAATGATAAAATGCTGACATAACAACTCAAAATAACAAAAGTCCAAATGAAAAGAAACAGAAAAGGGAAAAGAAAAACAAACGTGAAACCAGATAAACAAAGGACTAATCCTCCTCAGTGGCGTCAGAGTCATCGCCAGCAGTGCCAGATGGTCCAGCCTGATGTGGTGAGTGTGGTGAAATGGGACGCTGAGACGCCATGCAGCTGCATCGAGATATAGCACTCCAAATGGTCTGAAGACTCTCGACAACGTAGCGCTGAAACGGGTCCATCTCCATCGCAGGTGGTGTAGGAAGAGTAGGTGTAGGAGCAGGTGCGTGTCGCGCGCGTGGTTGACCCCCAGCAGGGCCAGATGCAGGCGGACGGGCTCTAGTAGCGGAGCCTCGACGTCGAGTGACCAGTGCATGCTCCATATCACCAATGTCATGCGCGAAGAGTAGTTGAGTAGGATCACCGCCAATGTCTGTCAGATCTGTGTTGGGGAGCTGAACCAGATAATCCCCAACAGAAGTGCTGAAAACCCAACGCCTATCAGGCTTCAGCCAGCGCAGGTGCTCCAGGTGCGCCAAGTCCATAAGCTCTCGGGATATCATGATCGAGCAACTGGCGGTGCTGATCCCAAGGTGCATAAAAATGGGAGTGAGGAGACTGCCCACCGTCTCAGTCTTCTGGCGACCTACAGTCCTAGAAGACTTGCCGCGTCCGGTAAAAGGCTTCACCTTCAGCGACTCCAAGTGGTGCGCAAAAACAGCACCTAAGTTGACCGCAAGGTCCATCTCAGGCCACTCGTATGCCTCATCATCAATGATGTCCCTGATCCCAATGGACAACACAATCAGCTCAGTTACCCTCATCTTGTTAGGCTCCATCTTGCACAACAAGGTGTTGCTCAAGATCCTAACAAGACAGCGCAGGACAGGATGACACACATCCATCTGTGTGGTGGTCTTACTGTCGTAGACCCCATGCCCGAAATGAGACTAGAATGCCTCAATATCCAAGAACTTGCGTGGAAGCTCACACCTCGAGAAATCTCTGTTAAACCCATATATGTTGCAAAGCTCCTGAAAAGAAATCTTGTAGCGCACACCCTGATGTGCAGTCACTGGAGGCTCACCAGTGTAGTAGACGCAAACAGACGCGAGGAACTGGCAGACCAAGTCGGGGTATAAGTCATATTGCCGCGTAGGCATCGTCCCCAGTCCGATCTTCTGGATCAAACCATCAAGCTCTCTGTCGAAACCCAGATGTCTCATAGTGTGCGTGTCCACAAATCGAGTGGGACGCACATCAACCTCCTGCCAGGCGTTGTAGAAGATGGAGTCATAATCGTCCCACTCCTCTGAAATAGGCATGTGCGTGCAAGCCCGGCTCTCTGTAATCTCCTTATCGGAGCCCTCGTAATCATCTCTTAAGCATATCCTTGCCTTCTCGCTGATCTTAGGCCAAGGAAATTGAACCGTAGTGCGAGGAGGCAATGGTGATGAAGGCGCAGGTGATAGTGGACTTTTTGCGGTCCGCACAATTACCCGTTGTGCACAATGCCTCAATCTAATGGCATGTCATTGCAGCACTTAGGGATCGAATCCACAGGGAAATAAGAACGACACACTAAGAATACATGACGCTATCTAATCTAAGCAAATATCTGGTTTTGGTTTTGATTAGAACAAATTGAAACATGCAGAAATTTAATAAATGACAGGACACAATTTCAATTTCGATAAACGAAAAGCAAAATAATCAAAAGAACGTTTAATATCGATTTAGACAAACGAATTCTCGGGTAAAGTTAACGACTCGGGTGATCCTTATTTCTATTCAAGATGCTCGAGCATTCAACTAAATACTTCCTTAGGCCTTAGAACACATTAAAGGTTAATCCACGTCCATGGTGTTAACCCCTTTCTTAGTCATAAACCGTCATAAACGTCCGTTCGCGGTTCTATGACTAACAAGCAATGAACACAAGTCTAAATAGCCACAATCCACCTTAGACTACAACTTCCGTTGGCTAAGATATGAAAAGCACTCATTAAATTCGTTCAAGATTTTCATCAAACACCTCCCGGGTGATGAAACTCCCTAGGTTCTAGATCAACTAGATCAAAGTCAATCTAGCATTAAGAACACTCAATGAACAAGGAATTCAAGTAATTTAATTCTTAAACATCAAGAACAACCCAGAATCACCCTAATCTACTTCACCCAAGAATCCTAAAAGAACTACTCACACATAACTAAATCACAAATATAAACCATACAAATGAAAGCCATAAGCAAGGTAAGAAGAAAAGTAGAAGAAGATTGAAGAAAACTTCACTAGATCTTCAAGAGATTTCCTATCTTCAATTCAAAACAAGGGTTTTCTCTCAAGAGATTTTAGTTCCCAGTAATAAAAGTTAGTCTTTCTGGTCCAAAAACCAATTATTATACAAGTCTGGCCGACAAAGGAGAAGAGATAGTGGGCCAAATAGTGAAAAACACGTTTTTGGAGCTGTTTTTGGAGGCTGGGTCGTATGTTTTTGACTTCTGAAACTTAATTCTCCATTTTATCGGTTGGTTTTATCGGTCATGTGACCGATAAAACCGATTGCAGAAACGTCAATCCTTCGGCTTCCATCCTTCGTCTTTATCGGTCTGTTTTATCGGTCAAGTGGCCGATAAAACTCTTCACAGAAACCCGACAGAAACTCGACGTCCTCGGTTTGGTGATCTTCCTTTTTATCGGTTGGGTTTATCGGTCATGTGACCGATAAAACCTTCACAGGAACTTGACAGAAACTTGACGTCTTTGGCTTGGTGACCCTTCTTTTTATCGGGCCAGTTTATCGGTCAGGTGGCCGATAAAATCTTCACAGGAAGTTGCAATTCTTCTTGGCACGAGATAGGCATTCTATCGGTCCCTTTTATCGGCCAAGGGACCGATAAAACTGCTTCTCAGGGACACCTTCATCTTTTCCTCTTCTTTCTTGCCCCGTTGTCCTTCCATGTCGGCTTTTTACATCCTACTTACTCCATAAGCACCTGAAAACGACTCAAAATGGTATGTACATGCAAATGCACAACCTAAGACTCTAAAACACACTCCTAAGGCTAAATGAGACATTTATGAATGAATATGTTACAAAGAATGTATGAATGAGGATGAAACACACCAAAACAAGGGGTTTAAAGCATGTAAAGTTTACACATATCAACTCCCCTAGACTTGTCCTTTGCTTGCCCTCAAGCAAACGAAGACAAAGAAACCGAGAGAGATTTGAAAATGGGGACTCATATCCAAAAGAAAACATATGAAAGCTTTGAACCCTATGTCCTTAGGTAAAAGTATCATAGTGCACAAATCGCTCCTACTCTAGCGAACTTCTCCATACTTATCGCTACTCGAATTTTCTACTCTAGAATCGAATCCAAAGCATCTTCTCGCAATCATGCATACCAACTCTTTAACATTCAATTAGTTCGTTTCAAGTGCGGTCTCACAATGGGAGTCAAAATCACAATCAATCGGCTTGGTGGAAACAAAGTTAAGTTGACAAAAAGACGGTTTCAAATGTGTTTGGTTTTTCTCGAGAATTAATGCAAGTCATTACACAAAAGCAGTAGAGATTGGGAACAATTGATGCATACGAGTTTCTCTTTCATTTCTCTACCCTTTTAGTTGCTTGATCATTCAAATTTTTGTCTAGACCTGAATTTTTCTTTTAATAGGCACATCCCAAATCACAAACTCTAAGAAGATAAATTAGATCGTAAACCGCTTTGATTCTTCTTTCTCTTCTTTACTTTTCTTTCTCTTTTTTTTTACTCGTTAGATATTATTTTTCTTTTTCAGCTTAAGCTCATTTTCTTTGACTATCTAACGACTTTTCTCGTATCAAGATCTTTTTTTTTTTTTAGAATCCATTAACATCAATCACCCCAAATCTTTTTCAAACCCCTCCTACACTAGTCTATTGATTATCTAGACTAGCCTTAATGAAAGAGAGGACTCGTCGTTCCTTATCTCGAAAGATTTTTCACATGAAAGCATAGGAAAGAGGCCTCACTCAATCGAAAAATTACTTGGCTTTAAAGGAGGTATTGGGTAAGGGTAAGGAACCATTTTAAAAATGAAAATGGTCATTCGAGTTAGCAAAGAGTGGTGAAATGGATAAGAAAACTCGAATGAATTTTTAAAACAATGATCATGCATTTCGAACCCCAAAGTGAGAGTATTTAGTCCAAATTAAGTTCAAGTTGATCTAGAGTTGGATAACAATTAAGCAAGCGTCAACTAAGAACTTAATTTTCGAGTTGAGAGATCAAAGCATGGATTTTCCAAATTTTCGAAACGGTTCATGCATCATGATACGATTAACAAGGGCAATGCTTTCAAAGTTCACGTGATTTCTTTCCAAGGAAAAGTTTAATCATTGACCCCTATGCACATGAATGCAATCCTATATGTTTCTAGACTCGATTCTAAAAATTTACAAATGATAGACTAAATGAGAAACAAAATTTGTTTATTTTTGATTTTTTGATTTTTTTTTATGCAAATGCAAATGAATGCTAAAAAGATAAAACAAAACAAATAAAAATACTAATTAGTACCAAGTACCCCTCCCCCGGACTTACTTCTCACCGTCTCGGTGAGAAAGTAAGAAAGATAGATGGAAAAACAACACATAGAGTCCAAAAGTAAAAAGAAAATAGAACCAAATTGTGTGATACAAAGTTTAGAAAAACTTCTCTTTGGAGTTACGGGAAGGTAGAGCTTGGTTCTCCTTGTTCGAACTCGTGTGGTGCGCCGTCATGGTCGTGCTCAGCGTCGTCGGCACCAGTCTCATCTGCATTGTCGTCGTCGTCGTCTCGTTCCACTTCCTCTTCGTCAGACACATACCCTGGCATCTTCTTCAACTTCTTCCTGAACCACTCGAGTTTGCTATTAGTAATTTTGTTAATCTTTTGTTGTACCTTGTAGCAGTTGTAGAAAAACTTCTCTCGAGCGGTTTGTGGCTTCATCCGCAGGTACGGGAGAGTTGGCAGCTCCATCTCGCTCACTCCCGATCGTCGCGGTGGACTGGGAATGGGTTCCGCTGGTGGCGATGTAGGACGTGCGTCACCGTCTCCGTCGTGGTTGAAGATTATGTTGTCCTGGTGACGGAGAGTGGTTTTGGCGGCGTTTGGCAGCTTGATTAGGCGCTTCGTTCCTTCGCGGGTCTCGTACATGTACATGAAGACAGACTCGTCTCCCACGTCTTTGAGGAAGTCTCATCTAGCGAGGTATGCTTGGTCGAGGCGGTCTCTGATTGGCTCAATGTACTCCGTTGTTAGATCGATGCCAATCTTATTGAAGATCGGCACAAGCATTCCGCCAATAAGAAGCTGAGGTTCAGTCGTCGTGTGGACCCAAGAACGGCAACTGGTGAGCTTCTTGGCAAACAAACAACCCAATTTTGCGCCGTGTCCCAGTTGATCCAAGAAGCCGCGGATGTAGGGTTTCACTCCTTGATAAAGGAGGCAAATCTCAGCGTGGTGGACTGTGCTCGTATCATAGTGGGCAAAGATGGTGTTGCATAGGAGTTTTGCCACAAAGCGGATGGTCGGGTTTCTGATGAGAGCAAGCTTAGGTGAAACTCCTTTCGATCTTCCCTTAGCAATCATACTCCAGAATTCTGACATATTGTTTGGCTCGTGAAACTTGACCTCGCCTCTCATTGGGAACCCGTAGATCTCGCATATAGTTGCGATCGAGATCTGGTAGGGTTGTGCTTGGATTTTGAACGTCAAAAACCCTTCCTCTGGTTTCTTTTTACTCTTCGTTTTGTAACTTAGCTCCACCGTTGACAAAAACTCTCGGGTCAGTCCCGGGTATGTGAATGGTCTGTATGTTGCCAAGAAGCCTAGTCCCATATTATTTAGCACCTCCGTTACCTCCGCATACAGCTCCATTGTGATCAGCGGCCCTTGGGAAAGGCCTCGCGTGGCCACTATCTTAACAGAGTGGAAGGCTCTGGCATCTGTCATCTCTTGCTCCGTGTACCCTAGTTCGTCATCTGAATCGAACTTCGGAATCTGCGCTTCCGCTTGCGGTTCCTTGGAAGCAGCAGGTCGTTTGCCCTTAGACTTAGCGGTCGGCTTGGGGGCAGTTGATTTTGATGTCCGGGAGCTTGTTGATCTCGATGTTCTGGAGCCTGTTGCTTCAGTTGTGTTTCCCGCTGCTTGTTTCGCAGAAGCTCTGCGAGAAGGATTTCGACGAGGTTCTTCCATTGGTGCCTACAAATATATTTTTACAAGAAACATCACAACGAGGTAGCGGCAAATATATCAAGAATCCGCTCTCTAGAAGTCATTAGCAGCAAGTGATAAGCAATCGACAGTTTATCCCAATTTTGCTACTCCATCAACACACATCAAAGTTGCTTCAAGAAAGCAAATACGGAAATTAATTGGGGATATGAGCAAGCTATCATTCCACAATGATCATGCTGAACAATGCTGAGTGTAGGGAACATAACGCCCAAATAATTTGTGGATTTCCCCAAAAATGTTCAGAATTTCGGTTTTACGGACCCTAAGTGGGAAATGTGTAAATTGCTTCAAGAATCTTGGTAATTAGCTCATGAAATTCACAACTCAAGGATTAATCACCATAACCCAGCTATAGACAACCAATTTCGAACCCTATCTAACCCTTTGCAAGAGGTTGTATGAACTTAAGTGAAAGATCATACCTTGAAGAAATTGGAGAAGGGAGAGGGATTTGAAGTTCATACCTTGGGGATTTGATGATGTGATGGCCGAAAAGTGCAAAGGAGTTGAAATCGAGCGTTAAACACAGGAAAATCAAGAGATTTGTCTTTGAAAAATCGAAAATCTGGGCTTATGTTCTTGAGAGGGTGTCGCGGAGGTAAGAGAGAAGAAGGAGAAGAGTTTTTTTTTTTTTTTTTTATAACTTAAACGTTTTAAACCGAAAATTTTGGGAGAAAAGAAAGAAAAAAAAAAACGTACCTCGGGATTTTATCGGTCCGGAATATCGGTCATGTGACCGATAAAATCGATCCCCAGAAACATGAAAGAAAGCGTCGCCGTTTCATCGGTCCGGTTTCATCGGTCATGAGACCGATAAAAGTGCTTACCAGGAAGAAACAGATATTTCATGAGGAGCTGACGTTTTATCGGTCCAGTTTATCGGTTGGGTGACCGATAAAATCATCACCAGAGAGTAGCAGATGTGCTATGAAGATTGGCCTTTTATCGGTCTTCTCTATCGGTCATATGACCGATAGAATGGTTGGCAGAGTCTTGATATGTTTGTCGACGTTTTGCAACCGTTTTATCGGCCCGGTTTATCGGCCATATGGCCGATAAAATGCTTCGTCAGCTCAATTTTCACGTCTTTGTTCCCGACTTACTCCTTTCGATGCCTGCAAAGCTTCGGAGACCAAAATACACGGAACAAACATTCCATACACACGAAATTAAATCCAAGAAGCAGAAATACATCACACATATATACATATGTACAAATGATACCTAGGGATTGTCTCCCGAGTGCGCTTGTTTTACATCATTAAGCTTGACGTTTGGTACCTTTTCAGACGGGTGGTGGGTTAGAGAGAGAAACCGAGGTCTCCTCCTCTATGAAGTCAGATGCTGAGTACGGTTTGAGTCTTTGTCCATTCACCGTGAATTCTCCACCGGTTTTGTTCCAAAGTCTTACTGCACCGTAAGGTTGCACCTCCTTAACCTTGAACGGCCCCGTCCATCTCGACTTTAATTTTCCGGGAAACAACTTCAACCGGGAATTATAAAGCAGCACTTGTTTTCCAACTGTGAAACCTCTCTTGGCAATCTTCTTGTCATGGAATGCTTTGGTTCGTTCCTTATATATTTTTGAGCTTTCATAGGCGTCCAAACGGATTTCATCTAGCTTATGCAGTTGGATAAGACGCCTTTCCGAGGCTGTCTTAATGTCGAAGTTGAGGAGCTTCACCGCCCACAATGCTTTGTACTCTAACTCAACGGGCAAATGACATGACTTTCCATAGAGTAGGTTGAATGGTGTAGTTCCAATTGGAGTCTTAAACGCGGTTCGGTACGCCCACAAAGCATCATCTAGCTTCTTGGCCCAATCTTTCCTTGAATTCCCCACTGTCTTTTCCAATATAGCTTTTATTTGGCGGTTCGAAACCTCCATTTGCCCGCTTGTTTGAGGGTGATAAGGCGTGGCAACTTTGTGTTTGACTCCGTGCTTTTTGAGCAAGCTTTCAAACACCTTGTTAATAAAATGGCTTCCACCATCACTAATCACCACTCGTGGAATCCCAAACCTTGGGAAGATGATTGACTTGAAAAGTTTTAGGACCACCTTTGCATCGTTTGTCGGGCTAGCAATCGCTTCAACCCACTTGGAGACGTAGTCAACCGCTACCAAGATGTATTGGTTTCCATATGAAGAAGGAAACGGTCCCATAAAATCAACTCCCCATACGTCGAACACTTCAACTTCTAAAATGGGGTTTTGGGGCATCTCATCCCTTCTACTTATGTTCCCCTTTCGTTGGCAAGCATCGCATGACGAAACGTAGGCGTGAGCGTCTTTGAATAAACTTGGCCACCATAGACCGAATTGGAGCACTTTGGTTGCGGTTTTGAATGAGGCAAAGTGTCCTCCATAGACTGAACCATGGCAATGGTATAATATGCCATTTACCTCCTCTGCCGGAATGCATCTCCGGTAAAGACCATCCAAACACCGCTTGTAGAGGTAGGGCTCGTCCCAAAAGAAGTGGGCGATGTCTCTAAAAAACTTTTTCTTGCGGTAGTTATCCAGGTTTGGTGGTTCTCTTCCACAAGCTAGATAGTTTACGAAATCAGCGTACCAAGGCAAGTCTTGCTCTTTCAAGCTCTTTGCTTCCTCGAGTTTCAACCCAGCGTGATAGGTTTTCTTCAAAATCTTCATGAGCATTAGATGTTCCTCGGGGAGAGAATCATCTATTGGGATTGCATCTTCAATCCGTAACCGAGACAAGTGGTCCGCTACCCCATTTTCGATGCCTTTCTTGTCCTTAATCTCCATGTCAAATTCTTGTAGAAGAAGAATCCACCTTACAAGCCTCGGCTTAGCATCCTTCTTAGCTATTAGGTGTCTCAAGGCGGCATGATCTGTGTATACCAGGATCTTTGATCCAACCAGGTAGGAGCGGAACTTCTCAAAAGCAAATACTACCGCCAATAGCTCCTTTTCCGTGGTTGCATACTTTGTTTGGGCTTCATCCATGGTTCTGCTTGCATAGTAGATCACGTGGATCTTCTTGTCCTGTTTCTGACCCAAAACCGCGCCAACCGCAAAGTCGTTGGCGTCACACATGATTTCAAAAGGGAGATTCCAGTCCGGTGCTTGCACTATCGGGGCGCTCACAAGAGCTTCCTTGATCTCCAAGAATGCTTTCAAACACTCGTCATCGAAGACAAACTCCACTTCTTTGCATAGAAGCCTAGTGAGTGGTCTCGCTATCTTTGAGAAATCTTTGATGAATCGTCTATAGAACCCGGCATGGCCTAGAAAGCTTCGTATTCCTTTCACCGTGGTAGGCGGTTTTAGGCTCATCATGACCTCGATTTTTGCTTTGTCCACTTCAATGCCTTTCTCCGAGATTTTATGGCCGAGCACAATGCCTTCCCGCACCATAAAATGGCACTTCTCCCAATTCAAGACCAGATTCGTCTCCTCGCACCTAGTGAGTACCCTGCACAGATTTGACAAACAAGCAGCAAACGAGGCACCATATACCGAAAAATCATCCATAAAGACCTCTACCATATCTTCAATTAGATCCGAGAAGATCGACATCATGCACCTCTGAAAAGTTGCGGGTGCGTTACAAAGTCCAAATGGCATCCTTCGATAAGCAAAGGTACCATATGGACATGTAAATGTCGTCTTTTCTTGGTCATTAGGGTGAATCGGGATTTGAAAGAATCCCGAGTACCCATCAAGAAAACAATAATATGGGTGGTTTGCAAGTCTTTCTAGCATTTGATCAATTAAGGGAAGAGGGAAATGATCTTTTCTAGTAACGGAGTTAAGCTTTCGATAATCAATACACACCCTATGACCGGTGATAGTCCTAGTTGGGATTAGTTCATCTTTTTCATTTTTTATCACCGTAATTCCACCTTTTTTAGGCACCACATGGATCGGGGACACCCAAGTACTATCAGAGATAGGGTATATGATCCCCGCATCTAAAAGCTTAAGAATCTCTTTCTTGACAACCTCTTTCAAATTAGGATTTAACCTTCTTTGATGCTCAATAGAAGTCATCGATTCATTTTCTAGATGGATCCTATGTGTGCAAAGAGATGAGGAAATTCCTTTAATATCATCAAGTGAATATCCAATGGCTTTCCTAAATTTTTTCAGTTCCTTCAAAAGGGTGACAATTTCATTTTCACTAAGCTCATCATTAACTATCACCGGGTAAGACTCGTTTGGACCTAAGAACGCATACCTCAGTCCAATTGGGAGCGGTTTTAGGTCCACCTTTTGGGCTTTCAGCTCGCTCCAATCATCATCAAAGCTAGTCTCAGCACTGCTAGCTTCTTGCTCGTCATCAAAGTCAACATCCAAAGCACTCATGAAGTCAATATCCGAAGCATTCGCATTATGTTCCAAATCGACAGGTTCTTCGTGTTGCAGCTCCAAGAATGAACTCTCCCCAACGAGTGCTCTGTGTGAGTCAAGTATCCTCGTGTACTCGACACTCTCGGCATGAAGAAACCCATGTTCTCCTTGGTTCTTAGTTAGCGCTACTTGGAGATGATCTTCTAAGGCTAGCTCTTCTAATAGTTCATCCGCCAATTCCTCCATAGCCTCTATGTAGAAGGCTTGACCGTCTATTGTGGGCTTTTTCATCACATCGTTGATGTCGAATTGAAGAACATCGTCTTTGCCCAAGTGGAGGTCAATTTTTCCGTTTCTTACGTCGATGATTGCTCCGGCGGTGGCTAAGAACGGTCTTCCAAAGATAAGAGGATCTTTGGGTTCTTCATCCATTTCTAGAACCACAAAATCGGTAGGCACCACAAAATTCCCGATCATGATCAGCAAGTCCTCAAGTAGTCCGACTGGGTGTCTCACCGATCTGTCCGCTAGAACTAGAGATATTCTACAGACTTTGTAACGGGTGAAACTGAGGCGTTTCGCAACTGACA
This sequence comes from Eutrema heterophyllum, assembly GCA_002933915.1. Taxonomy (NCBI): domain Eukaryota; kingdom Viridiplantae; phylum Streptophyta; class Magnoliopsida; order Brassicales; family Brassicaceae; genus Eutrema; species Eutrema heterophyllum. The sequence goes on from PKMM01017727.1 coordinate 506,636, forward strand.
GCGGCATCAAGCTCACACTTGCTCCAAGATCACAAAGGCAGTGGTTGAAGGCAAGAGGTCCTAGAGCACAAGGAAGTGTAAAGCTTCCCGGATCTCCAAGTTTCTTTGGTACAATTTTCTTTTGAATGATGGCGCTGCACTCATGGGTAAGTACTACCATCCCTTCCAGCTCTTTTGTTCTGTCTTTGATCGCATCTTTAAGGAACTTGTTGTACTGAGGGACTAGTAGGAAAGCATCAACCAGGGGCATAGTCATTTGGACCTTGTCCATTTGCTTGTCAAAAATCGCCCTGTATTTTCCATGAGCTGCTTCTTAAAGCGGCCCGGGAATGGGAGCTTGGGCTCGTAAGGCGGTGGTACGAAAAGAGTCTCTTTTCTCTTTGGCGTCTCCTTGGTCTTTCGTTCCATGTTTACTTCATCTCCATTCATCTCAATGATTATTTCTTCTTCTTGCTTCTCAACGCCATCATTAAGTTCCGTTGTTGGAAGTTCCCTAGAGGGGAGCTCTGTTCCGCTTCTCAATGTAATAGCATTGCAAAACTCTTTCGGGTTGGCTTCGGGTTTGCCCGGTAAAGTGCCTTGAGGTCGTGATGAAGAAGAAACACCTTACCCTCCATTTGCTTGAACTTAGACGACAATGCCTCGAATTTGGAGTTGAGGTCAATGTAAGAGCAATCAACCTTGTTGTGGATTTCCGCCATTTTCTTGCTCAAATCCATTGCTCCATTAGCTTGGCCTTGTAAGAGTTGTTGAAGCATTGTTTTCATTTCGTTATCTTGTGGAGTGATGTTGCTTGCTTGCCCTTGTTGTCCAAAACCCGGCGGTGCAGATGGTTGCTTAGGTTGAAACCCCCCTTGGTTGCTTTGAAAGTTGTTCCTTGGAACAAATGTTCGTTGTTGATTGGAAGGGATGAAGCTCTTTTGTTGGAGACCTTGACCTTGAGTGTTTTGTTGAGGATACACTTGGTCTTGAGGATTTGCCACATTGTTGCTTCTATAGGAGAAATTCGGATGATTCCTATAGTTGGGGTTGAAACCGCCTTGGTAGCCGCCCTGACCACCTAAGTAATTGACTTTCGCTTGCTCATTGTCATCTTCCCCATCATACTGAATTACTTGGCTTCCATCGACATCTCCCACAAAATTGACAGACTTTTGAGATGCATTCAAAAGCTTGTCCATTTTGTCGTTAAGAATCTTCATCTCCTTTTTTCTTTGATCTTCAAAGTCACCGCTTCCTCTCGAAGATCGGTCATAATCTTCATTATAATTCCCATCGCTTAGAGCCAAGTTCTCCACGAGCTCCATTCCTTCATCGACTTCCTTCCCTAGAAAGTTTCCGTTGCTTGCTGTATCAAGTAGCATGCGAAACTTGGGTAGTACACCGCGGTAGAGAGTGCTGAGAAGAGACTCATCTGAGAAGCCGTGGTGAGGACACTGCATGGTATAACCCTTGAAGCGCTCCCAAGCTTCACAAAAGCTCTCGTTGTTCCTTTGAATAAAGCCGGATATCTCATTACGGAGTCTCGACGTTCTTGAGTTGGAGAAGAACTTCGCAAGAAAAGCTTTCTTGCATTGGTCCCATGATGTAATTGATCCAGTTGGAAGATTCTTTTCCCATTGATGCGCCTTGTCTCCCAGAGAGAAAGGGAACAATCTCAGCTTGAATGCATCTTCAGAGATGCCATTGATCTTAGTCATCCCACAAATGCGATCGAATTGATCCAAGTGGTCTAGTGGGTCCTCCATGGCCAGCCCATGGAACTTGTTACCTTGCACCATGGAGATAATACCAGATTTGATCTCAAAGTTATTGTTTTCGACCGGTGGTGGAGTTATCCCTTGGCGGTTAGCATGAGTGTTTGGAGCATCACCGGCTCCAATGGGTCTAGGTGGTTGCGGTGGGTGGTTTTTGTTCACACCAACACCTTGGTGACCAACACCATGTGCAGCAGCTTCTTGGTGTTCAATTGGAGGTTCTTGTACCGCCTCCATACCTAGCCTCTCAATGTGTCTTTCTCGTTCTTGTCTTGCTCTCGTGTTTGCTCTTTCTAGTGCGCGTATGTCGTCGACACGTTCAACAAGATTTGCACTTCCACTTGATCTCGTGTTCATCCACCTAAACAAGACAAAAAGAAATCGGAATAGATTAGTAACTACTTAGTCTCAAATAACATCCAAATCCTAATGGCTATTGCTAATCTCCCCGGCAACGGCGCCAAATTGATAGTGGACTTTTTGCGGTCCGCACAATTACCCGTTGTGCACAATGCCTCAATCTAATGGCATGTCATTGCAGCACTTAGGGATCGAATCCATAGGGAAATAAGAACGACACACTAAGAATACAGGACGCTATCTAATCTAAGCAAATATCTGGTTTTGGTTTTGATTAGAACAAATTGAAACATGCAGATATTTAATAAATGACAGGACACAATTTCAATTTCGATAAACGAAAAGCAAAATAATCAAAAGAACGTTTAATATCGATTTAGACAAACGAATTCTCGGGTAAAGTTAACGACTCGGGTGATCCTTATTTCTATTCAAGATGCTCGAGCATTCAACTAAATACTTCCTTAATTAGGCCTTAGAACACATTAAAGGTTAATCCACGTCCATGGTGTTAACCCCTTTCTTAGTCATAAACCGTCATAAACGTCCGTTCGCGGTTCTATGACTAACAAGCAATGAACACAAGTCTAAATAGCCACAATCCACCTTAGACTACAACTTCCGTTGGCTAAGATATGAAAAGCACTCATTAAATTCGTTCAAGATTTTCATCAAACACCTCCCGGGTGATGAAACTCCCTAGGTTCTAGATCAACTAGATCAAGGTCAATCTAGAATTAAGAACACTCAATGAACAAGGAATTCAAGTAATTTAATTCTTAAACATCAAGAACAACCCAGAATCACCCTAATCTACTTCACCCAAGAATCCTAAAAGAACTACTCACACATAACTAAATCACAAATATAAACCATACAAATGAAAGCCATAAGCAAGGTAAGAAGAAAAGTAGAAGAAGATTGAAGAAAACTTCACTACATCTTCAAGAGATTTCCTATCTTCAATTCAAAACAAGGGTTTTCTCTCAAGAGATTTTAGTTCCCAGTAATAAAAGTTAGTCTTTCTGGTCCAAAAACCAATTATTATACAAGTCTGGCCGACAAAGGAGAAGAGATAATGGGCCAAATAGTGAAAAACACGTTTTTGGAACTGTTTTTGGAGGCTGGGTCGTATGTTTTTGACTTCTGAAACTTAATTCTCCATTTTATCGGTTGGTTTTATCGGTCATGTGATCGATAAAACCGATTGCAGAAACGTCAATCCTTCGGCTTCCATCCTTCGTCTTTATCGGTCTGTTTTATCGGTCAAGTGGCCGATAAAACTCTTCACAGAAACCCGACAGAAACTCGACGTCCTCGGTTTGGTGATCTTCCTTTTTATCGGTTGGGTTTATCGGTCATGTGACCGATAAAACCTTCACAGGAACTTGACAGAAACTTGACGTCTTTGGCTTGGTGACCCTTCTTTTTATCGGGCCAGTTTATCGGTCAGGTGGCCGATAAAATCTTCACAGGAGGTTGCAATTCTTCTTGGCACGAGATAGGCATTCTATCGGTCCCTTTTATCGGCCAGGGGACCGATAAAACTGCTTCTCAGGGACACCTTCATCTTTTCCTCTCCTTTCTTGCCCCGTTGTCCTTCCATGTCGGCTTTTTACATCCTACTTACTCCAGAAGTACCTGAAAACGACTCAAAATGGTATGTACATGCAAATGCACAACCTAAGACTCTAAAACACACTCCTAAGGCTAAATGAGACATTTATGAATGAATATGTTACAAAGAATGTATGAATGAGGATGAAACACACCAAAACAAGGGGTTTAAAGCATGTAAAGTTGACACATATCAGCAGGTACCTCTGGTGGTGCGTCTCGTAAGTGTCTACCGAAAACAACTGTGAAGTCTGTGGAATTTGCGGTCCGAACCTTGTAGCGGTTCCCGGTGAGACAAGCGATAACCGTTCCCACTGTCTAAACCCCGTCGTCTTTGAACTCGACGCGAGCGTGCAACATGTATTCTTTCTCAGGTGGGTGGGAGCAGGATGCATCATCGGTACGTGGCTTCTTCCTAGGTGCCATCTGCATCATCAACAAACACGAAACACAGCATAAATCCAACATCTCTCTCAAACAAAGCAATCTCGGCCAAGTAAAAGTGTTAGCATCGACCGATACTGGGGTAGTATCGATCGATACTAAGACTTGTATCGAGCAGTCACGAAGAACCCAAATCCAAAAATTCCAAAATTGCAAACCAAGCGTAATGAAACGTAAGGCAAGGTTCGACTAGGCCTAGAACACACTAATCAAGTGATAATCATCCAACAAAACTAGTTCTAAGAGCCTAAAAGTCGAAAATCTAAACTTGGTGCATGGATTGAAAATGTGAAAATTTGTGTTACATACCTAGTAGATCGTGAGAATGAATGATAGAATGGTATAGAGCACGAAAAATCAAACAGAATAGACACAAAAATCACTCAAAAGCGTTGAGAAACAAAGATTTGGTGATTTTTGGTGAAAGAGAGCGTGTGTCGGTCGATGGAGATTATGAAGCAAAAGGGAAAACCCCGTAGGGTTTATAAGGAAACTTACCTGGGCGGCGGGTATCGACCGATACTAGATAGTGTCGATCGATACTCGTAGCAAGTTGGTGCTTCTCTGGCGTATGGAGGGTGTCGATCGACACTAGGAGGTGTCAATCGATACAGCTCGTCCGAATCTGTTTCACGTGACACAACGAAACACAAAACTAAAAATAAAAAGAAAGGAAAAAGATATGTACAGACTCACCAGTGGGTTGCCTCCCACCAAGCGCTTGTTTAACGTCATTAGCTTGACTATACCGCCTTTCAGGCAGCGGGTGCATCATCTAGAGGCATCATGTGTCCGTCTGGGATCTCAGTTCTCCGTATGTAGTGTTTCACCCTTTGTCCATTGACAGTGAACTCCTCGCCGGAGGGATTACCCAAGACAAGTGCACCATGTGGTCTAACCTCCTTGACAGTGAAGGGACCTGACCAACGAGAACGCAATTTACCAGGAAACAAATGCAAACGAGAGTTATACAAAAGTACCTGATCATTGGGTTCGAAAATTCGGTCGAGTATTTTCCTGTCGTGGTACGCCTTAGTCCTCTCCTTGTACAGCCTCGAGTTCTCATAGGCATGATGCCTAATCTCATAGAGCTCGTTCAGCTGGATCAATCGCCTCTCAGCAGCAGGCTTGATGTCGAAATTCAGCAACTTTGTAGCCCATGCTGCCTTATGCTCGATCTTCACATGAAGGTGACATGCTTTCCCATACAGCAAATGAAAAGGTTTAGTGCCCAATGGTGTCTTATAAGCAGTCATGTAAGCCCACAGCGCATCGTCTAGCTTCGTAGACCAATCCTTCCTAGAAGTTCCCACTATCTTCTCTAGAATCTCCTTGATTTGCCTGTTGGAAACCTCGACTTGCCCACTGGTCTTGGGGTGATAAGGAGTAGCCACACGATGATTCACATAATGCTTCCTCAATAACTTCTCAAAAACCCTGTTGATGAAATAACTGCCATCATCACTTATAACAATACGAGGCACGCCAAATCGTGGAAAGATGATGGTCTTAAACAGCTTAAGAACCACCGAAGAGTCGTTGGTTGGACTAGCAATTGCCTCCACCCACTTAGAGACATAATCCACTACAACTAGAATGTACTGGTTCTTGTATGACGAAGGAAAAGGTCCCATAAAATCGATACCCCAGCAATCAAAAATCTCAACCTCAATGATGAAATTATGTGGCATCTCATGTCTCTTACTGGTCTTCCCTCTCCTCTGACACACATCACACTGCGAGATAAAGGTATGAGCATCTTAAAACATAGTAGGCCACCAGAAGCCTGCTTGAAGAACCTTGGACACCGTTTTGAAAGTAACAAAGTGTCCAGCATACTCAGAACCATGGCAGTGAAACAAAACTGCAGGTACCTCCGATTCAGCAATGCATCTCCTGTAGATACCATCAGAACAATGCTTATACAGGTAAGGCTCATCCCAAAAGTAGCGCCTTATGTCTCTCATAAACTTCTTCTTGGCATATTTCGGTAGGTGCTTTGGCTCTGTATTCGCTGCAAGGAAGTTGGCAATATGAGCATACCATGGTAGATCAGAGTCAGCTGCAGCAACGAGATACTCTTCATAAGCACCAAGGTGTTCCACGGTTAAAACAGGTTCAGAAACCGTCTGGTATCGACCGACACCAGGAGAGTGTCGATCGATACCAAAACCTGCAATTCGTGGGAATTGCTGATTTTCGGTGAAGCCACTTTGGAAACCAGTTTCCACGTAGTAAATGGACTCCTCAGGTAATTGATCATCAATAGGTACATCTGTATCGAGCTTCAACCTTGAAAGATGATCAGCAACCCCATTCTCTACTCCTCTCTTGTCCTTTATCTCAATATCAAACCCTTGGAGCAAAAGAACCCAACGACGAAGACAAGGTTTGAGATCCTTGTTCTGCATCAAATACTTGAGAGCAGCATGATCTGTGTGAACAATTACTCTGCTCCCAATCAAGTAAGGGCGAAATTTATCGAAAGAGAAAACCACCGCAAGTAATTCCTTCTCTGTTGTGATGTAGTTCCTCTGAGCATCGTCCAATGTTTTGTTGGCGTAGTGGATGACATGCAGCTTCTTATCCTTCCTCTGACCCAGAACAGAACCGACAGCAAAATTGCTGGCGTCGCACATAATCTCGAAAGACAAAGTCCAATCTGGAGGTTACACAATAGGAGCACTCACTAATGCCTTCTTAATCTCCTCAAAGGCCGCAAGACACTCTGGTGTGAAATCAAATTGTGTCTCCTTGCATAACAGAGCGGTGAGTGGGCGGGTTATCTTGGAGAAATCCTTAATAAATCTCCTGTAAAACCCAGCATGACCCAGAAAACTCTTAATATCTTTCACAGAAGTCGGTGGTGGCAGGCCTGTCATAACCTTAATCTTAGCCTTATCGACCTCGATCCCAGCTTCAGAAACCTTGTGCCCAAGAACGATGCCATCCTGAACCATAAAGTGACACTTTTCCCAATTAAAGACCAAGTGATTCTCCTCACACCTCTGTAGCACCTTGCACAAGTTAGCCAAACAGTCCTTGAAAGATGATCCATATACTGAAAAATCATCCATGAACACCTCCATAAAGTCCTCAATCATGTATGTGAAGATAGACATCATGCATCTCTGAAAAGTAGCTGGAGCATTACATAATCCAAATGGCATTCTCCTGTATGCGAATGTGCCATAAGGACATGTAAAAGTCGTCTTCCCCTGATCATCTAGATGAATCGGAATCTGGAAAAAGCCTGAATACCCATCGAGAAAACAGTAGTAGAGATTACTAGCCAACCTCTCTAACATCTGATCAATGAAAGGCAATGGGAAGTGATCTTTCCTTGTGGCCGCATTCAACTTCCTGTAGTCAATACACATTCGATGCCCAGTGATAGTCCTAGTAGCAACCAACTCATCTTTCTCATTCTTCACCACAGTTATCCCTCCTTTCTTAGGAACAACGTGCACCGGACTAACCCAAGAACTGTCTGAGATAACCCCTGCATCCAGAAGCTTCATAACCTCCTTCTTAACCACTTCTTTCAGATTTGGATTCAGCCTTCTCTGATGCTCAATTATAGCCTTTGACTCGTCCTCAAGATGAATCTTATGCATGCACAGATCCGGTGATATACCTGAAATGTCATCAAGAGAATAGCCAAGAGCTTTGCGATACATGCGCAGCTTGCTCAGCAGTAAGGCAACCTCTGCGTTGTTCAAAGAAGCATTAATAATCACAGGGTATGTGGAATTAGGACCAAGAAAAACATACCTCATATTGGCTGGAAGTGGCTTGAGTTCCACCTTAAGAGCTTTCACCTCGCTCCAATCTCCAAGCTTAGCAGCTTGCTTGGAACATTCGCCCAATTCCCTGTCTGGCCGTAGGGTGTCGACCGATACTAAGGGAGTATCGATCGACACTGATGGTGCAGTCTCGAGCATCTTCGAGTAACCAGCAGCGTCTTCACTCAGGAAAACCTCAGATTCAGCTGAACAAACCAGTGCCCTCTCCAACGGATCCTCAGGATGCATCTCCAAGAAGTACTCTTCAGCAATATCCGTGAAAGTGTCTACAAAGAAAGTCTGCCCATTGATAGTCGGTCTCTTCATCATCTTATCCATGTTAAAGGTCATGACCAAATCACATATGTTAAGAGCTATCTTCCCATTCCTGCAATCAATCAATGCACCAGCTGTGGCAAGGAATGGTCTACCCAGGATAAGGGGGTCTCTGGGCTCAGCATCGTACTCTAACACAATGAAATCAGTCGGGATCAAGCAATTCCCGATCTTAATAGGAACATCTTCGAGTAGCCCCTCTGGAAGTCGCACTGAGCGATCGGCAAGTATCAAAGATATCTTGGTGGGCGTGAAATCTGTCAAACCCATCCTCTTGGCAACTGAATACGGCATGAGGTTCACACTTGAGCCAAGATCACATAGAGAACGCTCGAACCTTTCGGTGAATATCGTACAGTCCAACACAAAGCTCCCTGGATCTGGAAGTTTCTTTGGAATTATGTTGGTTAAGATTGCACTGCACTCCTGAGTAAGCATCACACATCCTTCTTCAAGGTTCACGTTGCTAGACACCATCTTCTTGACATATCTTCTGAAAGCTGGGGAAGTCTTAATAGCATCAAGGAAAGGAAGTTCGACAATCAGTTTGTCCAATATCTGCTTGCATCTAGAGTCTTCCACCTCCTTCTTAGTCTTCCCAACAGCTCTAGGATAAGGTATCCTCGGTATATAGACTCGTTCTGGAACTACCTTAGGCACTACATTCGAAGTCTCAGGTGTCTTCTCCGCAGTAGTCTCAGTATCGACCGATGCTTGAGGGGTGTCTATCGACACTGGGGTTTTGGAGTTATCCCGTTGCAAGATTTTGACTGGTGTCAATCGACACTGGGGTGTATCGATCGATACCCTGGGGATTTCAGAATCCTCATCGTCGAGATCGACGAAAAGTAATGCATCTTTCACTCCTGTATTCACCTCTTTTCCACTCCTCAGAGTGATTGCATTGATGTGCTCCCTCCTTGGGTTCTCTCCTCTACCTGGAAGAACACCCTCTTGCCTTTTCACAGCTTCTGAAGTTTAAGCAACCTGAATTTCCAACCTCTTTTGACTCATACTGAGCGCTTCGATCCTTCCATTCAAGGTTGTGTAAAGATCATCAACCTTCCCATTGAAGCTCACCGTCATCTTATCCTGCCCTTGAACCAGCTGTTCAAGCATAGCCTCGATCTTGCTCTCAGAACTCTTAGCAAGTATTTGCTGATAAGATGAATTTCCATAGTTCCTTGTGTAACCACTGCTCTGAAGGTTTCTGGTTAAACTGATTCGATCCAGAACCACCTTGATTACCCTCATATTTGAATCCTCCTTGCTGAAAGTTGTTGTTGAAATTTCGGTTGTTGTATTGATTCCTCTGACCTTGAAAACCATAGCCACCAATGTAATTAACATCCTCTACCTCATCCTCATTGAAAACCTCGACATCATCAGCAAAGTGAACAGCCTTATGCTGCTTGCCCATCAACAAATTATGCATCGAATCCAGCTTCGCATGCACCTCAGCAATATGTGAACCTTCTATACCACCAGCCAGCTTCTTACGCTCCATGTCAGCACTCTTCGTGCTATTGCTAGACGCAAAATTCTCAATCAGCTGGTAAGCATCATTAGGATATTTGGTAAAGAAATTACCATTGCTCGCAGAGTCCAGCGCCATCTGATACCTCCAGTCAATCCCTCTGAAAAAGAAACTCAGCAACTGAACCATAGTGCACCCATGATGTGGACAATCCCTCTGATACGATCTGAATCTCCCCCAAGCAACCTTAAACGCCTCAGTCATTCCCTGAGAAAACTGGGAAATCTTATTCCTAAACTCTTATGATCTCGCATCGTCATAGAAGTTATTCAGGAAAGCAGTCTTAGTCTCATCCCATGTAGTCAATGACCCAGCTGGTAGTTGCTTGAACCAATAAGAAGCATCCCCACCAAGAGAGTATGGGAAAAGCTTACAGAACAGATAGTCGTAGGACACTCCATTGCATTTGATGCTAGAGACCAAATCCTCAAACTTTTCGATATGATCCATGGGGTGTTCATTAGAGAGACCATGAAAAGTGTGCTGACCTACAAGAGTGTAGTATGCAGGCTTCAGCTCGAAGTCATTCCTCTGAAATGCAGGAGGACGAATCGCTGATCGATTTGCGTAGAACTGATCAGGTCTGTTGCATTCACCAATTGTTCTACCACGCTCAACCGCAGCGTTCTCAGCATTTACAACAGCTGGAGGGGCAATAACGTTCCCATCTCCATCAAGTCTTTGCCCTCTCTCATTGCACAATTGACCCTCTCGTTCTCTGAAAGTACCAGCCTCATCCTGAATCAAAACCACTGGGTTGTTGTTCATCTTTGCTGGCTTCTTTGCTTTTATGAGTGTGCGTTCCAAATGTGCTAGCTGCTCGTTTGACAGATCAACTAGCTGAGTGTTCTTGTTTCTTCTGGTTTCTCGAGTAGACATACACCTGAAACACGAAAGATCAAGAACGTAAGTAACCGGGAAAAAAACGCGACGAGTGTCGACCGATACCACTAGGGTGTCGATCGATACTCGACGATTTAGTCGAAATTCTTCACTAAAATCTAATGGCGAAATTGAATCCCCGGCAACGGCGCCAAATTTGATATGCTCAAATTAATACCCTAAAAATTACTAAAGCAGTGCTGTAGTATAAGTAGGGGTCGAACACAAGAACTCCAGAATTCACGCAATAGATTATGTAGATTCGAATTAAGCTAAACCAACAGATGTAAATGAAAGCAATGCGTAAATTAAATGTGTTGTAAGTCGATTGGAAGAAAGATAGGCTCAGAGTATTTCTCAGGAATTCAATGAATGTAGATAAAATAACTAACAGGATTCAGATTTAGCGCGGTTCTTGAACTCAAATCACTAAAGTATAGCTAACCAACTCTCGTTGCGAAAACTATCTAAGTCTAAATCCTAAAATTCCAAATCTCTTTGCGAATCCTAAAGTCTAAACCAGCTTTTAATTCAAGTTTGATTTGTTCACAAAACAACTAAACCAAATCTCTTTGCGAATAGTTATTTTGCTCACCCTAAGTTCTGTCAGGTAATTAATCGCACTCTCGTGCCTAACCAATTATCATAAGATTTAAGTTCTAGATTCGTCAACCTACAATTAGCTATGGGAACAACCTATGGTGAAGAACTAATTCAAATGGTAAATCCTAATTATTCAATTAACCTAACATTCAGAGAAAACCCTTATGAGAACCCTGAACCTAACAAGAGAACTACTCAGACATGGTAATTGAGACAATAAACATGACTGAAATAATACTTAGATAAATAATAAAGAGTAGGGTAACAAGAGGGTTCGAAATCTTCTCTCGGACGAACAGAGTCTCAGATTGTCTCCCTCAGAAAGCACTCTCACAAAACTCAGAATAGAATAAAGCGTAATCAAGCGTTGCCAAGAAACTGGCTCAAAAACCTAATTAATAACCTAAAACACGTTTTGGGGCTTATTGCAATTATTAAAGTCTTCTGGGAAAATTTGCAATTCTTCAACTCTTCATAAAAGTCGCGACTTCCTTCTTACTGCAATGAGTATCGACCAATACTAGGGTAGTATCGATCGATACTGAGACTCTAAATCGGGTACTCAACTACACGAACTTCTGTTTTGCTCCAAAATGCTCCAAAAAGCTCCAATATCTCCAATTATGTTCCAAATGTGCTAAAACCTGTAAAAGACTCCAAAATAGTAGAAAGACTCTATAAAACGGACCTATATCATGGCTTAAAGGGGTAAAAACCATGATATATCATATACGTACCTACCCCCCCCCCCCACCTTTTTAGATGAGAGGGAAGCCGAACCTATCCGAAGATGGGTTATCGAGCCCAATACCGTCAGGAAGAATATGACGAACTGGAATTCTGAACCGAAATTGACGATCGAAAACTGAATTTTGGGGAGCTCGGTTTGACGAGTTATGCTAATGGATCCGGTAGATTGGTAATTTTTTTTCGTTTTAGCGAACGAGCTGAAACCAGATCGGTTAACGTTCTCTTTTCTCATATCCTGATAAGGGATTTTGTGTTGCTGAGCTCGGTTCTTTGGTGTCTATTTGGGGTGGAGTGGAGATCTAAAATTGCTTGGACGACAAGCTTATTGCGATGGTGGTGATTTCGGAGTAGACAGAGGCTGCGATCATGACGTCGGTGCCATTAGAGATGGTGATAGCATAAGTGATTGAGATTGAAGATTATTAGCAGCTTTCGGCGACAAGGCGACAACGATGATGATTTTGGTGTGTTTGAGATCTGGATTGTTGCCCGGATTTAGGCAATGGCGATGTTCTTTGATATATTTTTTTGGTGCAAATTGTGAGGCCGATTGGAGTTGGGATTCTTCACAAGCGTTTGTTGCCGTTGGGTTTTGTTCTTCCTAAAAGTTGGACCTCTGAGTCGTCGTCTTCACTCGAAGATGGATGTGGCGGCGCAATGCTTGGTGTATTCTCATTGTCGCTTGAAGCGAGAAAACGGAGATGGTCTCGGAGGTTCTTGGCGAGCGATGGGGCTAACGGTGGAGACGGCTCAGGTCGTAGCAATTCGCCGGGAACTACAGGTCTGGTCGGGGTTTATCGGGTTTGACTTCGGAGCTGCGTCTGTTTCGTTATCGAGAAGGGATCGTGATCTCATCGTCGAGATGATGACCAATGGGATTTAGTCTTCACACCTATTGGGCCAGAATTTGGGTCTGATAGTTCACAATGTCAGATGGGTCGAGAATTTGTTCAAGCCCAAACAAACATCTAATTTCCTTGGGATGTCGACTTGTTTTGTCGTGGGAGCGGGGTCGAGCAACGGCGGTGATGGCGGATTGCTGATGTGTGACGATGAGTGAACATGAGCTTGACGGTTGTTCTTCAAAATCTTTGGAGTCAACGTTCTTATGAAGCATCTCGAGTGCTTGTTATGAAACTGATTTGTCACGGCGTCGGACTTGGTTGGAAGTGGAGCTTCGTCGTGTTAGAGCTTTCCGGGGACGAGACTTGAATAGATTGGTGTTAGGTGGGTGGCAAAAGTAGTTTCTTGCCGGAGAGGGTAGGGGATCTCGTGGGCTTCTCTTTCTTTCTCTTTGTTTTTCTTTAGGAGATCTGGGAGAAGGTCGGTTCTGAAAAGAAATCGCGCCAGAGATTGATCGAATTGTACTCGAGCTTTCTGTAACACCCGCGTTCCGTTTGACTCTGCCAAAATGGGAAAAATGGTTAAGGCCGGGACGAGTTTAGCCGAGGAAAGTAGTAAGCTTGGGTGATTACCGGGCTAAAACTGACCTTCGGCGGGCTGGGCAAGTTTTTGGTCGCCTCGTTCGAAAGAAAAACGAGAGAAAAGTCGGTTAAGTGAAACCTAGTTTTAGCCAAGAGAAACCCGATTCAAGGCGTGAGGATCCGTTTCTAGCCAAGAGAAGAGGATCGACCGGTCCAAACGTGGGATTGTTGATCCGGAGCGCAAGAGGTGTCAGAACCTGTCCGAACCAAATCGTGAAAGTCCTAAGGTGAGTGCGTGACCGTGGCTATTATCTAGGGTCGTTTCATGCTTAGATTTCGTAGTCTGTCTGCTTGTTGGTTGCGATTGATTGTCATATTCATTGTCTGCTGGCTAACCGTGTTAATTGATTCACCTTACCGGCAATCCGTGTATGGGATTTGTTGGTACGCGTGGGTAATTAGACTCGGCTGGTTTCTGTTTGATAAGCATGTCTAGCTATGTAATCGAAGTCTGATGCGTTTTCTGGACTATAGCTCAGTGGGACGGAATGATCGATCTCACTAAGCATTTATGTTGCTTATGCCTCCATTTTGGATGCAGGTTCTGATTATAGCCGTGATGGTAGTCGTGATGTCTGATCAGATCGTGGGACAAAGCATGGAAGCGGATGGATGGTCTCGTTGGGTAATTGGTCTAGTTACAAGATGTAATAGTTTATAGCGAACTTATCATTTGTACTAGAACTCGCTGAATAAATCCAAACTGCTGTTTAAATCTATTTATGCTCGATAAATGGTTTGTCTAATCGAACTAAAACGCACGTCCGTTAAGAAAAATCTGAAAATAATCCAGCTAAATAATGAAAACTGGGTTAGGGTGCTACACTTTCCTCGTTGATTTGTCATTCGTTGTGGCTGGAGTGATGCAGAGAAGAATTCGTACTATGTTGAAGTCATGTTAAGCAAGGCTTGATGTTGGGGCTCCGGAGTTTTTTGGTGACAAAGCAATCATCGGTAGTTGCCACGATCGTGGTCCTAGAACGACATATGGCCTTCGGTATTAAGAGAGACGCCGGTGACGTTCGGCCTTCTTCCTTGTCATGAGTGAGCTTGTCCCTCTTTGTCGTGAGAGAGCTCGTCTTCTCGTCCTCAGTGTGTCGTCATGATCGGCTAGTCCTCTAGTTGTTGATTTGTCATCCTTGGTGAGTTGGTTGGCTTGTTTGGCTCGTCGTCGTTGCTCTTCTCGTCATCGTTGCTCGTCATCGTCCTTGGCGAGTTGCAAGAGTGAGGTCGTGATGTTTGGTGAGCTCGTTATCGATGAGCCTCTCCTCGGCAAGCGCTCATGTTCGGTGAGCTCGTTCTCGCGTGGTCGTTAGAGTGAGGTCGGATCTCTCGTGGTTGGCGAGTTGGTAAATGGTATGTGGAACGAGCTTGGCGAGGAGAGAAGAGGGGAGGACGACGAGGGAGCGAGCTCGGTCCACCGAACGGGAGGACGAAGAGGGGAGGACGAAGAGGGGAGGACGACGAGGGAGCGAGCTCGGTCAACACCGCGTCGCGGAGAGAGAGAGTAAGGTCGTATTCCTCTCTCGTGGTTGGCGCGTTCCTCTCTCATGGTCGTGATCTTTTTCGTGGTCGTCGTGGTTGTCATGCTCTCCTCTTTGTTATGCTCGGTTCGTCTCTCCTCCCATGGTCGTCATGCGCGTGGTCGTCATCTTTCTCCCCGAGCTCGTCCTCCTTGTTCGTCGTCTCCCTCACGTACTCGTTCTCGTCATGCTCACGTTGCTCGGCACATCTTCGTCATGCACGTTGCTTGGCATGCACGTCTACTCCTTTTGTCATGCTCGGCGCGTCTTCTCCTCGTTGATCGATTTCGTTCCCTTCTCCTCGTTCGTCATCGTGAGGTCCTTTCATGGCGAGGTCGTACTCTCCTCGGCGAGTTCGTGTTCGCCTCGGTTCTCTCTCCCTCTCGGCGAGCTCGTTCTCTCTCCCTCTCGGCGAGCTCGTTCTCCTTCTCTCTCGACGAGCTCGTTCTCCTCAGTTCTCCCTCCTCCTCGTCATCATCGCGTGGTCGTCGTCTCCTTGCGATCGTGATCTCTCCTTGTTCTTGTCTGCGAGCTCGCACTTTGTCGGTTTGTTAATCTCGGGTTGACGTGTTCGGTGGTGCTCTTCCTTTTTTTTTTTTTGAATATAATATTAAATTAATTCAAGAAAAAACAACGTTTTACAACAGCTGCAACCCAAATCCGAAATTATAAATCTAAGTTATTAAAATGTTTTAACACAATTTACGTTAGTTCCCGTAAGAGAACCACATTTGAAGAGCTGTCTCGTATCTCCTATCGTCCTCCGCTCTTATGGATAGGAGCTTGATTCGCACATCCTTGTTGACATATTTGATTAATCGCCCAGCAAAATTTTCCTGTTCTCCATTTTTTCTTCCGTTTCTTTCTCGCCATATGTTGTGTATCACCGCTTGGAAGGTGTACCTTATCAAGAAATTCCAGACCCTATCTTTGTTATTTTATGAGATGGTGGTAGTTAAACACATGCCGTTCATTCAAAAAGCAAGCTCCCATGAGTTTTTTTGTGAGCGAACTCCATATTTCCGTTGAGTACCTGCCCGTAAAGAAGAGGTGGTTTCTTGTCTCCGTGCCGTTGTTGCATAGAACACACATATTGTTTGCGCATGTATTCCAGTTAGCCATTCAGTCAGCCGTTGATAAGCGATTATGCATCGCAAGCCAAGTGCAGAAGGAGTATTTTGGTGAGGCGTGAGCAAACCAAACACATCTGTGCCAAGCGACCTTGTTTGATGTTGTTCTTGTGTGAAGTATCCCTGTTGAGAAAAAAATTCTTGTAGGCATCTCCTTTTCCTTTCCATAGAACCATGTCCTCTCGCTCGGACGTGTTACGAGCTCTTTGATCTTCTATGGCCTCTTCGATCATGTTTAGCGCTTGAGTTTGGTGTCGTCTTTTTTTTCTTCTTCCATACAAAGCCTCCGAAACCGTTGCTGTTTTGCTTATCCCCATGTCGATTACTCCTCGTAACCCATTGATATCGATTAGACATCCCATTCTCGACCAATTGTCATACCAAAATGAAGTCGATTCGCCGTTTCCAATATCCGTCTTGTAGAACCCCTTCGCCACCTCCCTGTATTTTAGGAGTTTTTTCCAAATCTATGATCCCATGGTTGTGTTTTGCTTCAGCGACCAGAATGAATCTCCTTTAATTACATTTTCAGCCATTGAACCCACATCGAATCCTTTTGAGAAATGATTCTCCAAATCAGTTTTAAGCAACAAACATCATTAGCTTCCTTCAGTGATCTTAGACCCAAGCCTCCTTCCTGTTTTGGTTTGCACACTTGCTCCCAATATATTTTTGCCTTTCTTTGGTTTAGTTCTGGCCCCGTCCATAAGAATGAGGAACACAGTTTTTCTAGCTCTCGGATGCATTATTTCGGAAGTCTAAATGCAGCCAGCCAAAAATTTGAGATCCTACATATCACCGAGCTTATCAGTTTAATCTCCCTGCATATGAAAGGTATCTTGCTGTCCATGTACCTATTCTTTTCCGGACCTGCTCTATCAAAGGTAAGTAATCTGCTCTTGACATTTGTGCTCTTCCTTCTCTTCTTCTTTTTTTTTGTTTTTTGCTTTCTCCATGAATCTGATCTTGATTCGTGTAAGATTCTCAATCCGTTGTGTGGTGATAGGTCTTGATTATTGATGATACGAGATGATGATGATGATGAGTGGTCTCTTCCTTGGATTTTTCTGTGACGATGTCGTATTAAGTTTCCCAATCAGCTCCTCCTCTTCCTTTACCGGCGTCGGAGAACTTAAATTTCCTTTTTTTTTTTTTTTTTTTTTTTTAAAGCTTGGTTTTACCGCAGGTCGGCTTTGGATTTCGTCGGCGTCGATACGTGCGAATCCGGTGGCATTTGGCAAAGGCGTCTGGAGAGTCCGAGTGGTGGAGATGGGCTCAAGATGAGAATCTGAATCCGAACATGGGAGCAGATCGGTGGTCGGGAAAATTCAGATCGAAGGTCGGTGGAGGATGTCGCGGACGGAGGTGGTGCTGCGTTGTTTGCGGTGATGGAATTATGATGACGGTGGCTCGTCTCCGATGATGAGCGACGGTGGGATGGTGCTGAACGGAGGTGGTGGTGCTCGCGGCTTCTCTCCCCGCTCATGTGCGGCGTTTACGGCGAAGAAGATGGAGATCGGTGATGAGATCGACGGCGGAGAAGGTGAGCGGCGTCGTCTTCTGCTGGATTTTTGTACTTCTTCTTCGGAGATCGGCACTGAGGATTTGCGGATTGCAACGAAACCTTCTGATCTTTCGGCAAAGGACTCCATGGAACGTGGTCGTGTGGTCGTCGGCTTCGCAAAAATAAGAGCGGAGTCGTCAGTTCTCATCGGTATTTTTTTTACCTGTCATTGGAGGAAAAGATGCATAAAAAAGAAGACCACATAACTTGATTTTTTTTTTATTTGTGTGCAATCAAGCGTGAATTGGTTTAGCATTAGATTATACCAATTGGTTATTCTAAACCAACAATATACGAAAACCCTAAGTAACGAAAGTAATTAAATCTGATTGAGAAAAACTTCTTTTTTTTTTTTTGTGTCTTCGCCTGCGATTCGACGAAGGAGCATGTAAAGAAGAGGACCAAATGCTGAGATCCAAGGAAAAAATGTCTAATATACATTACAAGATTCTCCATACACTCCTTTGTTTACAATAATATTGAAAACCATTTTTGCCCTTCATTAAATGCATCATTTTATTATTCAGGAATTAGAAAAGTTAAAAAAATTGATTTGTTAATAAAAAAATAAAAAATCGGTCTCATACCTACCTGACAAAAAACGAACCCAGCTTCTTTTTCTTCGTTTTTTATTTAATGTAATTATTCGTTCTTATTCTTCAATCTATCAAGCGAGCTAGGCTCATTTTTTGTGTGCTATTGAAATTCTAGAATGTGATTTTGTGTGCTATTAATGTAGAGGCTTATCCTCATGGATTTGTGCAGAGGCGACAAAGAAGAAGAAGAAGAAGAAGAATCAAGTTGTATCATACGAAAACAAGTTGTACTAAGTTATACAAATCAAGTTGTACCATTACGAAACTAAGTTGTACTAAGTTATACAAATCAAGTTGTACCATTACGAAAACAAGTTGTACTAAGTTATACAAATCAAGTTGTACCATTACGAAAATAAGTTGTACTAAGTTATACAAACTTCTTCGCTTCTTCTTCTTTCTCCTCGGAATTCTTATTTGTTCAATCCATTCCGACCAGATTGAAGCTCAAGAAGGTAATTGTTGTAGCTTCTCCACATCCACCATTGATGATTCAAGTAATTGTAGAAATTTGTAGATATTTGAAATTTGTTATTTTTGAATGTTTATCGGATTAGTAAGTATGTTTTGTTGGTCAATTAATGTCATATATTGATAATTTATGGGTTGTATTGGTAAAAATTTTGGAAAATCCGAAATTGGAACTGGGATTTATAGGGAATGATTTGCAGACCCAAAACAACTGGGATAATTGGGATAACTGGTACAACTAGGATAACTAGTATAACTGGGGATAACTGGTACAATTGAGATAACTGTGAGATTGAGTATTTCTTAGAAGATTTGACAGCTAATGTAAATGTGTAGTAATGTTATTTTTCTTTTTTCTTTTCAGGTTACAATGGATAATAACTATTTCACAATCATACGTTTAATGATCTTTGTTTCGTACAACTAAGTACAACTGATAATCGTAATGGTATAACTACGATCAATATCTTAAAAAAAAAAACTAATAAATTATATTAATGTTACAAAATTATGATTCAAAATTATATTAATGATACAAAAGGTTTCACAATTATATTTATAATACAAAATTATATTAATGATAGAAAACAAAATTATAAAATCTTTTTGTTTTTGTTTTCACATGAAACACCTTATACTTTCATGAACACTTTGTTAATATCAACTATGTTTCATTGTGAAAGATACTAAATTAATTTTTTAACACATATTTTTGCATAAAAACGTGAAGAATGTACCTTAATTACCTATAATCATGTGTACAACCAAAAATATTTAGTGTAACGTAATGTATAACTAATTACAACTCAAAATTCTCAAAAGTACAACTTGATGTATTTGAGTACAACTGTTAACTAAGGACAACTTTGACACCGCATGTGAAATAAACAAATTTTTTATTATTTTGTCAGCACATATGAAATTAGTCGGCACACGTTTATTTTTGTTTTAATATATTAAATTATTTTAGATTTATTATATTTTCATTTTGACATGAAAATAATTAAGTTGTACAAAATAGTTCCAGTTATACTTATCATAGTTGTACCTAGAAATTCCAGTTGTACAATAAAAAAACACAAACACCCTTGTTTCACCATCAAAAACAAAAACCAAGCAAGAAACCAGAAACACACCACAAACAAGCAACGTCAGGAAACTACAAACCAAAAACAAAAAAATATATTTCTTCATCTTCTCCCGTTACTTCTTCTTCCTCTCCGGTTCCTTCTTCTTCCTCTATGGTTACTCCCTCCAGTATTTCCTACAAGACAAAAGAGAAACAGAGAGGCTGTCAAAAATTTCCAACCAAAGAATCCTCCATCAGCCTCAGTCTACAAAGCAATAAATTGCTCACCGCTTGTGTCACGGTTCTTGGAAAACCATCAAGAATGTATCCAGATTCACCCTTCTCTTTGCCAGCTTCGAGACGCTTTGATAACAAACTTATTATGAATTCATCAGGAACCAATTTTCCATGGTTAACAAGCTCCTTTAGCTACACCAACGATTGACATATATAAATATGATAATCACTTCACAACAAACTATAAGCATCTAAAGGAACAAAGATCCTATCTAAAAACTTCCGTGGATACTTCAGGAAACTAGAGAGGAAAAAACAAATCGAAATCAACTTAACAGAACCGCACAGCTACAGAAATCAATCCCCAGAAAAAAGCCCTAACCTGAGAGGAGAAGAGTCCAGAAGAGGAGAACTCTTGGCGAACGAGATCACCATTGGTAATATGAGGAACACCGAGGAGAGAAGAGAGACGACATGCATATGTGCCTTTACCAACACCAGGACATCCAAGAAAAACCCAGTGGAAATTTCTGCCTTTGGACAGAGACGGAGACGGAGACGAAGACTTCTCCAGCTGAGTCGTGGCTTCCTCGAGATCGATCTCAGGGTCCAGAAGAAGAAGAAGAAGAAGAAGAAGATAGAGACCTAATCAAGAAAGAAGAAAGGGTATTCTTCGCCGGCGAGTGCAGCGAGAAGAGACGGTGAGAAACCGCCATGGAGAACTTAAGCGTTAGATCGAGAAGAAGAAGATCTAGATTCGACCCGATTTTTATTGGTTCGGATGGATAATCCGTTATAGTATGGTTGGATCTGTAAATAAGTTAATTGGTTAAGGTTATGTAGTAATTTCAATGTTTTTCGATTAAAAAGAAAATAGAAAAGAAAATCTCTTTTATAAGAGATGCATATGAGCCTGTTTTTACATCGAGAGAGGTGTATGAGAATTTTGTCCTAAAGAAGACAGCCAAAGTATCTTGTGATTGGATGTAGAATCAATTCACGATAAAGAATACAATTGAACTTGATTATAATAAAACTTAGCTTTTTGTCTTAGACCGGTTGCGTTGTCGGAGATCTGTCGGTGGTTGGTGGCTGGACATCTCAATCGGTAAACATGGCAAGACGTTCATGTCGTCTTCACTCATTCGTTTGTCTCCACACATCTTTTCAGATCTCGTTCTCGGTAATTTCCGCGAGTAAGAACTTTTAATTCCCCACAGTCGGCACCAAACTGTGAGAGTCGAAACTCGCACAACTAAATTTTGTAAAAGAATTTAGAGGATACAGAAGATTCTAAGTATGAAATTCGAGAACAAAGATCCAAAGATGGTTTTTTATTGCTGACTTGATAAGCTTTTTGTACAATGATTTTTGTTTAGGGTTTCTGCTTGGCTAAAAGTCATGTTTAATGAATGAAGCTAACTATTTATATAAGTTTCATAAGCGGATATCTCAGAGAATATTTCGGAATATTTTTTTTTTGCTTCGTGCGGCCACCGTCTTAAATCTTCCTCTAGGGTTGTAACGCCCCCGAACCGCTCTGCGGCCGGCCGGGGCTCACACTAGAGCTCCCGCGCGCGCGCACCCACACAGAGACGAGCCGGGGTCGCTACGTAGCGGCTCCCGCGGCCGGTCGGCCGGGATTCACGGATAACCTGTCCGATCCACCTGAGCCTCCCAGGCACGAGCGCCGCAAACTCCCGGGCACGGCCTAAGGCTTTGCAACCCGTACCGCGGCCGGGAGCCGTCGGTTCCATCCCGAGCCAGCTACTACCTAAAAACAACAAAGCAGCGTCATAAGTAATCTACAATTACTTAGTGAGCCCGGGATCTCTACCATGCGACCTAGCATGACCTAACAATTATGCAATCATGCCTACCAACCTAGCATGCATGAACTACGCAACCTAGCTCAATCTCGACTATTATGCAATCCTAGCAAAAAAATCAATACGCAGCGGAAATATAAACACTCAACACATTCACAATATTCCTAGTCACACCAAGTAACCTAGGCAATATTCAAGCATGAGTAACCTATACTCGATGCATGCTTCACGCAATAAATCCCATAATAAATCACGCAAGCAAGACTATCCATAAATTCAACCAAGTATGGATTCAACAACCTCTATAAAATTTAAATAAACCTGAATTTAAATCCTAACCATGTGTTGCCTCACATGGTCGGAAATTACTCACAGTGATTTTGTTGGAAGCTTGGATCTGATCCTGTCTCGGCCCTTCCCACCGTACTTCTTCCACCCGGCTTAAGCGTTCGGACTAACCCGTTTCTAGAGAGAGTTTTTCTTAGGATTTCTAGTGTTTGGTGTGGTTTTTCTAAGAGGTTCTCAAGCCTATTTATAGGGGTTTGGTTAAGCACGAGGTGGCCCGGCCGGATCTAAGGTGGCAACATGTGTTCTACCTAGGACACTAATCCACCCTCAGCATCCGACACCTCAGGTTGCCATGCATTTGATCCTATCCAAACTGCATGCTTATCCACAACTCAAGCCTATCTACAACTCATGTTTATCCACAACTCAAGCCTATCCACATCCGTTCTTATCCGTAGCCGCTATTGTGGACTTTTCCTGGTCCTATCCAAAAGCGGTTACCTAAGCAACGGCTGTGGCCGCACCTGGTCCACATGTTTTCCCCGAGTCTGTTCGAGCCCATCTCTTACTGCATGTCTGCCGGCATCCTGCCGAGAAGGTTCTTTCGGTAAAACTAGAGTTCCAAGCCCTTAGCCCAATTTTCGCGGACAATTCCTTAAAGGCGCCTCGACCAGACTTTCACCTTTTTTAGCCCTTAGACTACCGGGTTAAACTTCAGGGTTCAGTCACTCGGTCCATTGGTGACAACCCTCTCGGTCTACCCCCGGTAATTCTGTCTAATCTAGGCCAAATCGGTTTCTGTCTCGGCCAAAAATTCCTTTTGGCCGATTTATAGCCGAGTACTGGGGCATTACAAGGGTAATCGATTGACTGGGTCATCTTGATATGGTCTCGGTTTAGTCCTGACTTGGCCTCGACTCAATACTGGTTCGTCCAAGGCATGATATGGGTTCGCTCAAGGTATGATATTGGTTCGACCATCGGTTCGGCCTTGGTTGCAACTCAGCCTCGTCTCGGTTTGGAGGCGTTGTTCTGGTTCAGCTCGTCGTCTAGGGTTTATTCTAAAATGAGAACTCTTCTAACTTGGTTTGGGTCGGTCGGAGGAGAGGCAGTTCATGTCGGCCTTGTCTCCTTCTCTTAGCTTGATCCGAGGTGAAGGCAGCTCGGCCTTGTCTTCTCATCAACTCGGTCTTAGGTGAAGATAGCTTAGCTCGGCCTAAGGTGAGCTCAGCTCGGCCTAAGGTGAGCTCAGCTCGGCCTAAGGTGAGCTCAGCTCGGCCTAAGGTGAGCTCAGCTCGGCCTCATCTCCTTTCTTCCAACTCGATTTAGTTCAGCTCGGCATGTTCCTTCTCCTAGCTCAGCTCGACCTCTTCCTTCTTCTAGTTCAGCTCGGCATCATCTCGTCTTCTACTTGGTCCGAAGTGAGGTGAGGTGAGCCGAGGTGGCCGAGGTCGAGGCGAGGACTGCTTGGCCGAGGTGAGGGACAAGGTGAGGTGGTCGAGTGATGCATCTACATCAAAGGAGCCATTACCCTCAAACTAACGAGCTGTTTTTATCTTTTCTATTATTGTGTTTTGGGCTTTTAGTTTCATTCAATTTAGGTGTTGTTATTTAATAGGCTTTGGTTTTGATCCTCGTTGATGTCGGTTGTGACCTAAACGAGTTCCTTATTTAAGTTGTTCTTTTGCTTCTTTGAAAAGGCAGACTTTGAATAATAAAGAAAACGATTTTTATACTCAAACCCTAGACTTTGATTTCTTTGAGATCGATTCTTAGGAAGCAGGTCCCGAAAGTTCGCTAAGACTTTCGGTTGAGCTGAGTCCTTGTTCGTGTGCTGCGCCATCGAGGACGAGGTGAGGGTTGCTTGGCTGAGGTGAGGGACGAGGTGAAGTATGACGTCCTAGGCGAGTTGTTTTTCCTACTCGGTCACCTTGCTCTCTCCTCCGGGTTGGTTCCCTTCCTTCACTTAGTTGTCTTTAGCAGTTGGTCTTAGGCGGGTGAATTCACATGTATCGCATCTTGAGACACTTCACGCGTGAAGGGCTTACCTCGGACCCATAAGGAAATAGAATCGGAAGCACAATGGAGGAAGAAGAAAACCCTCCCTTGGCACGGCAAGTACGGCAAGACGATCCGAGCAATTCACAAACCGCCCTATCTGTCAGTGCGAGCAAGGCACTGAAAGATTTGGAATCTACCTCTTATGCACCTTGCAAAACGATCTGAGCACGCGCAAAGGTCGCACCCTCCTACCAAAGGAGTCCGCCGTATATCGATTCGTACTACTGTTACGATACCACACATACTCTTACTGTGCGTCCC
Source organism: Eutrema heterophyllum (assembly GCA_002933915.1). Classification (NCBI taxonomy): domain Eukaryota; kingdom Viridiplantae; phylum Streptophyta; class Magnoliopsida; order Brassicales; family Brassicaceae; genus Eutrema; species Eutrema heterophyllum. Next base: position 531,220 of record PKMM01017727.1, read on the forward strand.
ACTCAATCTTTGAACCAACCCCCCCCCCCCCCCCCCCCCCCCCCCCCCCCCCCCCCCCCCCCCCCCCCCCC
>PKMM01017727.1:531295-569523 GCA_002933915.1 Eutrema heterophyllum
AACCCCCCCCCCCCCCCCCCCCCATGCCCGATAAGCACCACCGAACTCGCGACAAAATAAGCAAGGAGAATTTCGAAGAATTCAACCAAGTAGTCCGCAACCTTCCCCGAGGAATCATGTTCGAAAAAACATTCACGGAATACAGACTCGGACGTTTCTTCGGTGAAAGCAAATAACCTATCATGGAAATAAAGAAGCTCGTCACATATGCTAGGAACGAAAGACCAGCTCGAACACTTCACAAAACCCAGGGCAATTTCTCATCTCTTGCAACATCTGAGGAATTGAATTTACCGGCGTCCTCTGCGACTCCGGGGCTTGCTTGAGCATCATCTCCAAATCAACTGCTAAGCACCTCGACATAAGGCACATCCACCTTACCCGAACGAGAATTAGAATGGCCGACGAATCCTGTGCAACACCAAAAGGAATCGCTCATGACGTACCCGTGAGAATTAAATATTGCATAGCTCCAGTTGATTTCTACGCCTTCGAAGCAGCGAGGATTTACCCTACGCTAATAATCCTTGGATGGCCTTTCTTTGCTACCACCGGAGCCGTCATGGATTGGCCAAATCAACCCGTCTCCTTTGCTAACATCGACAAAAATATTTTATATTCCGCTGTCCCACTCAAAAACGAGGAAGAAAAACATTTTAACACGAAAGCTCGCCTTAACAACGAAACGTCATCCGAAGAAACCGAAAAGAAATCGAAGAGAACCTGTATAAGGAGAAGAATCTTTACCTAGATCGCCCCACCACCAATATCGAGCTGAACGACTTTAACCAAAAGCTCCCAACGGGAGGCAACATATTTTGGTCTTTTTCACCGCATCTGACTTACGAACTACGAATGGCAATCACATCACCTCAGCAATTGTTTGGGTCGGTTTTCACCCGCTTGAGATTAACAATTCGTCACATCCAAATGCGCCGAGCCAAAGAAAGGAAAAAGTTTCCGCACCGAAGCATGACAACCCCGTGCTGCCAACCTCGGTCGCCTCGCCTCGGTGAACCTGTCCTATGTGGAGCAAAGCCGAGCCGGAATCGAAACAATGATGTTTCCTGGCTGAGACTAAACCAAGACAGGCCGGTTCGCCGTAAACCAGAAGGAGAGATCAGACCCATCAAGTTACAAATGGGTCGAGATAAATGCTTTGTGGACCGAGACAGAACCTATTCACCAACTCCTGTGGGCCGAGCTAAAGGCCCAGATTATCAGCTACCCTAGTCGAAGCCTGAGTCGCTAGCCGCACGAAGTAAAAGGGAAATATTCCTTTTTGCCTCCGAGAGTCTCGCATACGGACTCGTATAAATAGTAGTCATAATCCATTGTAATGCATGATCGAAAACCCTAGCATAAACTCTTAGCAATATTACTCTGGTACTGAAACGCTTACGAACAGCAATAATAAAACAATATTTGGATCTCTTCCTATGTTTTCATCCCATAAACTTCGGTTCCCTCTTTAAATCCTTGACAAGAATTTGATTGCGTGAGTTTTGGCTCACACAATTTGGCGCCGTCTGTGGGGAATGTTGGGCCCAGATTCCACACTCAAGGCCCAGCCCGAGTAAGCGGGCTCGACAAGGGAGGCTCGGACCACGACGAGGTCTCACGAGCCTATTTGCAAGTGGAAGTAAGCAAGGTCGCAAGGTAGAGCAGGTCGACAAGCTGGAAGAACTGAGCGCGCAGGAAAGAAGCGAGGTTGTTGAAAGCAGAAGCATGCATTTGACCGAGTCAAAGGTCGCTAGCTTGAGATCCTAGAATCAAGCTAGGCATTAAAGACAAAAGATTACAAATTTAATTCTGTAGTTAATGTGGATAATAACTAGGCAGTTACATTTTTTAGCTGGTATAAGTTTCGAATATCAGCCTCATTGTAAAGGACCGAATTCTTGGCAAACAAAATTATATACAATTTTTTCTCTCGTTTTCTTCTAAGTATTTTTTTAGTGCATTCAACCTAAATCAAGCCAAGGATTGAGGTTGTGAGATTCTGCTCTCACAATTTGGCGCCGTCTGTGGGGAATGAGCAAAACAATTTCCTTCTTGTAACCTGCGAAACCGATCATTCGAAAGAAGATAATGTCAGACACAACAAGCACAATAGTCACTGCTTCATCCAGAGTTCTGAATACCTCCATCCCACCGTCTCGGCCTGATGTCGCCGCTCCGACGAGCCCGGATGGAACAACAAACGTTCCCATAACCACCTCGGAAGCGAATGTCACGGCTGGGACCAGCGAAACCGTTGATCCTTCGGGAGCAGCAATCTTGAACCAGCAGACTCCGGATCAAATAGCTGAGATCCAGAACCTAATATCGATTCTCATATAACAGAATCGCCAAATGGTAGGTCGCCAAGACAATCTCGAAAGAGCAGCTCGGACGGGTGCGATCGGGCAATCTGTTCCCCAATCTGGGACACAAGCCCCGTTTGCGTCAGGGCAAGGGGGGCTAATGTTTACACCTTTACCAGTGTCAAGGCTGAACTTCTCCAATATCGACGCCTTGATCAGCAGAATGGTTGGCTCAGCCACCACCTCGCGGTTCAGCTCGATGATATCAGACCCTATATTTACTCCTTCTACGATCCAGTTCGCGAAAGGAGGGACTCCATCAATGGCGACCTTTCCAGGAGTAGGACGGATCTCAGACCAATTTGCCAATCAAGATCGTTCTGGGAGCGCCAATGAAGTTGAAGCTCGGGACAATACCGAGATAAAAACGCGACCTGAAAATGAGGTCGGAAACCCTGCCCAGTTCACAGAAGGATTCCTGCCACGGCCTATAACAAGAACGGGTTACGATCCGACGCCTTGCATGGGTTCGAGTCAATTAAAAAATACTATGAAGACACCAGTGCCGAGCTTCAGCGGATGAGATCACAGGTCCACGCCACTCTTAGCTCGGCACCTGAAATAGATCGGGTGATTGATGAAGTCAACCAGACCCCATTCACCTCGCGGATTAAGAGCCCTCAGCTCGGAGATGTCGGGAACATCCGATTTCCCCGATATAACGGAGAAACCGACCCCAAGGCATTTATGAGAAGTTTCAAATTTGCCTTCTCAAGGGTGCGACTACCCGAGGGCAACCTCGAGGCAGCATGCTATCGTTTCTTTGCCGAAAATCTAACGGATTCGGCCTTGGAATGGTTCACTTCCCTGGAGCCGAATTCGATTGATAACTTCACCCAGCTTCAAGCAGCATTTTTGAAGCAGTATTCGGTATTTATCCAAATCGAAACTTCGGAGGCCGATCTGTGGGTACTTACTCAAAAGCCAGGTGACTCGTTGCGGAAGTACATTGACAGTTTTAAAGCCGTTAAGGCAAAAATTGCCAATTTACATAACCCAACGGCCCTGAAAGCTCTTCAAAACGGACTGATAAAATCCTTAAAATTCTTCGAGGAGCTCACAGTCCGGGATTATTCTTGAGGAGGCAGGTGCAGCTCAATCAAAGCAGCAGGCATCCGCAACCTCAGGTAGGCAAGCTCATACGACAAACTCCCAGGGACCTAAAAAGTTTGGGAAGAAAGAATCCCAAGACCAAAAACAAGGTCAGGGGTTACATTTGTACTCAGTAGGAAGCCCACCTCATAACAGATTCAAGCCGTATAACCCCAGCAAGTGGTGTGATTTTCATAAAATCAAAGGTCATTCGACTGAGGAGTGCTATGAGGTAAAGAAGTAGCTCGCTGCGAAATTCGCAGCAGGAGAGCTGGGCAACGTCGAGCTAGAAAAACTCCCTCCGAGGAAGAACTATTACCCAGCTCGAGATGGCGAAAGACGAGATCGCCCATCTAAGGATGATCATAAACGAGAACGCTCATCCGACGACGCAACGAGGCGAGGGCGCCCCCAGGACAGGGAGGTGGATCTACCTCCCCTCAGCACGAAGAAAAGAATTGACTTTATTCATGGAGGATCCCAGTTGTGTCGCAACTACGTGAATTCGATCAAGAAACATCAGCGGAGAGTAAACACTGATATACGGGACAAAATCCCATTTAAGGGACCTAATACGCAAATCTCATTCTGGGAAAGCGAGGTCGTTGAGCTGGATTCTCCACATGATGATGCTCTCCTAATCATGCTGGAAGTGGGTGGATGCGAGCTCACCAAGATGCTCGTAGACACTGGGAGCTATGTAGAACTCATCCTCCTAAGTGTTCTTAGGAAAATGGGCATACTGGATCACGAAATCAAGGGGGATAAGATGGTGCTAACCGGCTTCTACGGGGAAACTACGTTATCCCTCGGAATAGTAAGACTCCCTGTGATAGCAGCTGGAGTAAGGAGGATGGTTGAATTCACTGTGATAGATAGGTCAGCCCCATTCAATGCCATCCTGGGTAGAACGTGGATACATTCAATGAGGGTTGTATCCTCAACCTACCATCAGTGTATAAAATTCCCTACCCAAATTGGAATCGCAATGGTGAAGGGGAGTCAAAAGGCATCCAGAATATGCTACATGGGAGGTTTTCAAATAGCAAAAGGAAAGCACGTTATAGCAATTACAGCGTAAGGACGAGCTCGCAAATCGCCTGGCCAGAAAAAAAGAATGGTCCAGGTGCCATCGGACCTCGCAAGGACTTTATCGAGAAAGTCGTGGTCAACGAGTCTCATCCTAACCAGAAGATAGGAATCGGATCCGAGCTCTCCAAGGCCCAAAAGGATCGATTAATAGCCTTCCTCAAGGAAAATATCGGTTCATTTGCACGGACAATAACCGATATGCATGGCGTTGATATGAGTATCATCTCACACAAACTCAATGTCGATCCAAATCATAAGCCAGTGCGTCAAAAACGCCGGAAGTTCGGACATGACAAGACCGAGGCTGTTAATAGCGAAGTTATCATATTGCTAAGTTTTGGGTTTATCAAGGAGGTCAAATATCCCGACTGGCTAGCAAATCCAGTCGTGGTGAAAAAGAAAAATGGCACATGGCGAGTGTGTGTGGATTTTACGAATCTGAATAAAGCATGTCCTAAGGATAGCTTCCCACTACCTCACATCGACCAGTTGGTGGAAGCTACCGCAGGGCACCATCTCCTCAGCTTCATGGATGCATTCTCGGGGTATTATCAAATACAAATGAACCTTGAGGACCAAGATAAGACATCCTTCATAACAGAACGAGGAACGTATTGTTATAAAGTGATGCCATTCGGCCTCAAAAACGTAGGAGCGACCTACCAAAGACTCATGAACAAGATGTTTGCCAGCCTCATGGGCAAGTCAATGGAGGTCTATTGACGACATGTTGGTTAAGTCCTTGAAAGAGGAAGATCACCTAAGTCAGCTAGGGGAATGTTTCGACTTACTGAATAAGTATGAGATGAAACTGAATCCCTTAAAGTGTACCTTTGGAGTTACTTCAGGTGAATTCCTAGGTTACGTAATAACCCAAAGAGGGATAGAAGCAAACCCTAAGCACATTAGCGCGTTCTTGGAAATGCAACCTCCGAGCTCGGCAAAGGAGGTGCAGAGGCTGACAAGTCGCATTGCTGCTCTAAACCGGTTTATTTCCAGATCGACTGATAAGTGCCTCCCCTTTTATTAATTGTTAAAGGGAAACAAAAAATTCATTTGGGATGACAAGTGTGCGGAAGCCTTCAGGAAGCTAAAAGCATACCTCTCCGAACCCCCCCCCCCCATTCTTTCAAAGCCAGTTGAGGGAGAACCCCTCTACCTGTACGTAGCAATCTTTGAGGCCGCGATAAGTGGTGTCCTCGTGAGAGAGGAGCGAGCGGAACAGAGACCGGTCTACTACGTGAGCAAGTCCCTGGTAGATGTTGAAACCAGGTATCCTCGAATGGAAAAATTAGCCTTGGCGGTAGTAATGTCAGCTCGCAAGCTCAGGCCGTACTTCCACTCACACTCTATCATAGTGATGACAACACAGCCATTGCGTACAGTGCTGCATAGCCCCAGCCAGTCCGGTAGGCTAGCCAAGTGGGCCATTGAGCTAAGCGAGTACGATATTGAGTATCGACCTCGAACTAGCGCCAAGGCACAAGTATTAGCTGACTTCGTTATCGAGTTTGCAGCGAGCAGCGAGATGTCCGAATCAAACTTTGGGACTTGGCTGCTCTACGTTGATAGAGCTTCCTCGAAACAGGGGGCAGACGTTGGAATTCACCTTGTATCCCCGACTAGCGAGGTCGTGGAACAGTCTTTTAGGCTCGGTTTCTTAGCGTCAAATAACGAAGCCGGGTATGAGGCTCTAATAGTAGGTCTATGACTCGCAGCTGGAATAAGAATACTCAACTTAAGTGCCTTTAGCGATTCCTAGCTCGTTACAAGTCAGTTCCATGGAGAATATGAAGCCAGAGATAGCAGAATGGAATCCTATCTAGCTCTAGTCCACGAGCTAGTCAAACGATTCAAAGTCTTCAGCCTGACGCGGATCCCGCAAGGTGAGAACACGATCGCAGACGCGTTGGCAGCTCTCGCCTCAACCTCGAATCCCCTTGTGAAAAGAGTGATTCCAATTGAGGGAATTGAAAAGCCTAGCATTAACGTCGAAAAAGATGTTGAGGATTTAATGGAAGTCGATGTCGACAATATGGAGTTGGATGTCGTGTTGGCCCCTGTAGAGGATGACGTTGTTCCTGAAATAGGGGAAGCTGAGAACCCGGATCAAGCTCCGCTTGACGACAGGCATGTTCCCCTCCGCGAAAAAATGGTTGCGAGAATTGATTGGCGAGCAGCAATTATACAATACATTGAGAGGGGTGAGGCCCCACCCAGCAAGTGGGGAGCCCGTAAAATCAAAGCCATAGCTTCAAGATATTGTATAATCGATTCTCACCTCTACAAACAAAGCGTGAATGGCCCCTACATGGTGTGTGTCCATGGACTCGAAGCTTTCACGATTGTGCTGGAAGTTCATGGGGGCTCGTGTGGCAGTCATTCAGGAGGAAGGGCGTTAGCCATCAAAATCAAGAGACAAGGGTATTTTTGGCCCACCTTGGTTGTTGATTGCGAAGAACACTCTAAAGCATGCGACAAATGCCAATGGCATGCTCCCACACTACATCAGCCTACTGAAAATTTGTCTTCCATGTCATCCCCATACCCCTTTATGAGATGGTTTATGGACATAGTAGGACCTTTGATAACCTCGGGAAAAAGGAGATGTCGCTTCCTGCTCGTCCTTACTGACTACTTCACAAAATGGATAGAAGCAGGGGCCTTCCAAGTGGTTAAGGCAACACACATGGAAGAATTTGTATGGCAAAATGTAGTTTGCCGGCACAGAATCCCATATGAAATCGTAACCGATAATGGCTCGCAGTTCATTTCAAATCGGTTCCTCGAATTCTGTGAAGATCACAATATCAGGCTGACAACCTCAACTCCGCGTTACATTCAGGGCAACGAGTAAGCCGAGGCAGCAAACAAACTAATATTGAGTAATCTCAAGAAACGATTGGACGCTAAAAAGGAAAAATGGTCTGACGAACTCCCAGGAGTGCTATGGGCCTGTCGGACCTCACCTCATAAAGCAACCTCAAAAACACCATTCTCCTTGGCTTATGGGATTGAGGCTGTGGTCCCGGCCGAGGTCGCAGTCCCTAGCTTTAGGGTAGATGTGTGTCCCGTAAATGAGGAATTAAATAACGACATGCTTCTCGACCAGCTCGATGTCATCGACGAGCGTCGAGATCGAGCACTCATTAATCTTCAAAATTATCAACACGCAGCAACGCGATATTATAATTCAAAGGTAAAACAACAAAGATTTCAAGTTGGCGAGCTCGTCTTACGGAAAGTATATGAAAATACTAAGGAAAGGAATGCTGGAAAACTAGGCACCAATTGGGAAGGTCCATATCGGATCTCCGAAATAGTAAAGAACGGCGTATACAAGCTCATCAGGGTGCGCGACAACACACCTGAAAGGAACTCATGAAATGCTATGAACTTGAAGAAATACTACCATTAAAACGAAAGATACTTGTAAAATTGAACTACGAAAGGCTTGATCCCTCCTCAGCGTACGTAGGCAACCTCACAAGGGTGCAGCTATTAAAATAAAATAAAATTCTTCTCTTAAGCCTGCTAACAGCAGCCTAAAGTTTCTCGACTTCTATCTACAAGCTAAAAGCTTTACTCCATAAATGAACAGCCTTACGAGCTAGAGCATGCTACCAGCTAGTATGACTCGAATTTGCGTCTAAATTGCAAGGTCACAACCTTTTTAGTCTCTAAATGACAACGACCTTTACGTCTAAACTGTTTAGGTTGCATACCCGCCTCTAAACGGCTTCGACCCTGCGTCTTAAAATCGCCTGGTCAGTTCCCGAGGTCTCTAAACGACCTGGGAGTAAGGTCTCTGAACGGCCCGGATCTTTGGTTGAAAAACTACCTTTGATCCATTGAAAAGTGTCAGCCTCTAAATGGCGGAAATGGTTCTAAAAACTAAAGATTTTTTAAGATCAAAGTAAATAAAATTAAGCCTCCACGAAAGGAGCATGAGTTCAACATAAAACAACAAAGAGGCCCCCTCGGGCATAATAAGTTCAACAACAATAGAAAATGGGTTTAAAGGCCTCCCCAGGAGTTCAAAAGATAATCTAAAACGAGGTAAAAAGAAGGAAAAAGTCACTAGTTGGCAGGCTCAGTCGGCTCACTCGCTAAGACAGGCTGGTCTGGGGGCAACGGGAAGTCCCTCCTGAGCTCCTGAGAACCAAGGTCCAGCTGGTCATTTAGTGCTTGCACATTCAACCCAGTAGGTAAAGTAACCGAATCCTCGGATATCTACGGAAGATCGAGTTTGCCCAAGGAAAGATCGGATACCTGGACAATGGCAAGTTCCGCACCCAACTCAGCTTCTCAGCCTCGATATCTTCTTCTCAGCCTCGAAATCATTGATGGTCTTATTAATGATGTCATCTAGAAGAATGATGTTGGACTTACACTTCATGATCTGGGTCTCGGTGTCAACCTCAACCTTCTTCTTCTCAAATTTCTCCTTTATCCTCAGCAGGATGACGTGATATTGCTTGGACATCTCCTTCCTCGCAGCCTTCTCGGCCTTCTTCACCATCTCTTTTTGCTTCTTAACAAGCTTCTTCGAGTCCTCCTTGACTTTCTCAACCTGGACCTTGAGACCAACGATACTCTCGCTGGCAGAGCGTAGGCCATCCTCGGCAGTTCCAGCACGACCCTCGGCAACTCGGAGGTTCACCCTCAAGTCTTCACGGGATTTCTCCAGTAAGGAGATCTGACCTTGGAGAATGTCTGAGCGAGCCTGAGCTTCCTGAGCAGAGTCCTCCCACTTCTTGGCCAAGTCGGCCTGGACTTTAACCTGACTCTCTAGGAGGGCGATGTTAGCCACTTTCTCCTCGCTCAGAGCAAGCCTCGCTGCCAGCTCGTCCCGTTCAGCGACCAGATCGGTAATAGTCTTAGCCGCCCTCTCGATCTCCTCAGGTTGGGTGGTGGAGCGGAGATCTTGCTCGCACGAGTTAACCAGCTCATTCGCAGCAGAGATAGCCTAAAAAGAAATTCAAAACTCAGCATGGAAATCAAAAAGTAAAGTAAGAAGAAAAAGCATTGAAGTTACCTGGCCCATCGCGCTCGCAAAATTGGTGTAGCGATACTTTTAACTAATAACAAAATTGTTCTAAACGATCTAAAACATTTTTGAAATTTTAGGAAAGATTCCAAATATTTTAGGAAAACTTTTCTAAATCGAAATCGAAGAAACCATCACAAATTCTCTTCAACATTTTCTGTTCTTTTTTGTTTAACAATTTGTTGTTGAAATATCTTTAGTTTTTCAATCTTACTATAATAATTTTTTAACTGTTTTTATCATACGTTTTTATCGGCAAAAATATGAAAGACAATGCAGTCTGCAATAATAATCAACCAGTTCTCAACGTTCACTGTTGTGGATACTGTGAAAGACCTATTTGATCTTGACGAGTTCAGACGCGTAAATAATTGGCTTATGGGACTTATTAATTAGCAAGGTGTGTTCTAGAGTCTTATTCTTTTCTTCAAAGATAGTCCATTAAATTCTGAGTAGACAGCTTGTGATGAGGAAAAATACGAATTGTGGCGGGCAAGCAATAATATTCTTTATAGAGAAATTTATATGGTGACATGATAAATGTTATCGCTAGACAAGTTAGTAAAAGAAGAAAGAAGTGGAACTAACAAAACACTGAACTCAACAACATTTTCTCAGTTTCTGTCTCATTTAGATGAACTTTCAACAAGTAAACACATATCAGATGAATGTTAATTGGAAAAACATTTGAGATGTAATATGTATGTCATCAAGAACGTCAAAAAAACACGTTTATACAAGATTTCCTCCAATCATTATTGATCCAGCGCAATTCAGCATAATAACCTTCATAAAAGAAGTTTTTAAGTGATGGTTTTAATACAAACCCAAGCAACAGAAGAAAAAACATGGTGCAAAAACGAAGCACACATGCACCACCACTAATTAATGTTTTTTTCTTTTTTTTTTATTCGCAACCAAATTCATCCATTGATACAAGGACAAGTTCATTCTCCAACATGATGCAAAATTAGATCTCGTTTCAGTACTTTGGGTCAGAGAAGAAGCCATTGATAGAGGGCATGATCTGAGGAGCTTTGTTGCGCACAAACTTCCTCAGACTATGTTCTGCGTACCTTTCTCCTTCTGCGAAGTTCTCAAGCACACCAGCAGTCCTATTCTCCTTTGTCACCCTGATGATGATACACCAGTTTGATCACTTTCACATATTATTATTCACCCACATCAATCTTGAATCGTTCATACTAAAAACACACACAAAACAAGAAATAAACAGTTGTACACCAAAATCACCTAAAACAAATGGACCTTAATTTGATACAGAAAAGAGGCAAACTCCTTTAAGACATTTGGTAAAAAAACAGGTCATGAACAGATGTAAAGAGATCTCCACTAATCATCAAAAGACATCATTAGTCACGGGTTTGAATGGAATGTGGTTTTTCACGATTCCGCCAAGTACATATCATTCACACTAATAAGCACGGAATGATACAAAAATGAAAAAAAATTAACAAGTTATTTTCCACTTAATCCTCACGTTTTAAATTTGTAACTAGTTTAGACAAAACGTTATTCTTTTAATAAATAGTAGTAGCTTAGCTATTCAACTGACATATCGGTCAAGCCCAATGTATCTATGAATATATATATATACCTGACATCAGGGTTAGTGGAGATGTTCCTCACAAGCTGCATTACGCAAATTCCAACTGCAACTCCCACCGAAGCGAACAAGGGATAAACCTGAAATGCCACACAAATTAAACCAATCTTATTCATTCATTCATGTTTTGTGATCAAATTGACCCATCAAATCTCAATTTGGTCAGACGAAATGGTTTTACTATCCACTAACTCTATTGTTATTGACCACAAAGCGGTACGACAAAACCCTAATTCTTCGTTCATATCCCGAGATCGCACAAACCAGTGAGATCAGGCTTGAATCTCGCGACTCTCAAGGAATTTTTAATAATATCAATTAGTGAATTAGATTAGAAGAATCAAATCGATTAGATAACTTTTAATTTAAAGTAACGCACAGTCGTAAGAAACATATATGTCTTGATCATGATCTCGAATCGGTACCTCGGGCCTGATCCATCTTGAAGGAGCCATGGCTTAATGAATAAGCTATGAGAAATATAAGAGGAGAGAGACGAATCAACCACCTGAGAAAGCGTGAATACAAAGAAATGAAGAGGAAACGAATTGCAGGCGACGAGAGAAAACCCTTACTGACCCCTTAAGACTCCTTTCTCGTCTATCCTTTTTATAATGCTCAAAAAAAACGGGGCGATGTTCTGATGTGCAATTACCAACTTGTGTATAATCCAGTAAGACTGCGTGCCGTTTTCTTGTTTACCACTAAGACAGATCAGCGATTTGACGTTTTTAAAAACAAAATTTTGCCCATTTCTCTTTCGCGTCTCACATCTTCATTCACCTCAAATAAGTTTATAGACACGTCATCATTTTTTTTATCGAAAACTGAAAAATTTCAATCATTTTTCTGTAGGCGCAAATTTGAAAACTAATTTGGAAGTTTTATGTGTAAGTATAATTAGTTTGAATGTTTAAACTGCGAATGTAATACCAGGTTTAAAGTGCTGTCTTTTGTTACTTTAAAGGTTTAAAATGCGATTTTCTCTATTGGTTTTTGTAGGCTCTTTCGTGTCTCATGTCTTCATTCACCCCAAATATATTCAAAAGGACATGTCGATTGTTTAAAGAAATTAGCACGAGTCATATCAGAAGTAAAAACGTTGGAGCAACATTGATTAAATAATCCAAAACAAAAACCATTAATATAACAAAACGATCTCAAATATTAGACATATTTTGAAAACCTAGCCGAACATATGTTCGCAATACAAAAGAAAAGTTTGAAAGCTAAATCGGTAAACAATAAAGAGAAACAAAGACACAAAAAAACATCAATCCTCCATATCAATTCGGTGCCGTATTTGTCTAGAAGCGTAGCATACCAAAATATGTCAATTTGGTCTTCTCGTTGATTAGATCATTATCCTCGACGACTTTCTTCATAACCATTCCACGTAGTTCGATTATTTCACCGTTTTTTTCAATGAAAAATGGCTCACAAAAGCGAGCATGTGAATCTCCCACCAAAAGCAAGACGAGGAAGACGAAGAAGAAGCTGATTTTTCTCAATCGAGTGGACATAATTGAAGATAAGGTTCAATTAGGGTCTATTTTTCTGAGACAGAGATCACATGGATACATACGTGTTTATATAATAAGATATGTTGCAATTTCCTTTTTCTATTAGGAAAGTGTTTCTCTTTGAACTATTTATCACAAATCAAATTTCGCTATATTTTTTGGTTTGGGATTTTGATAGGACAAGTATACTGTATACGCTCGGTTTATCACAAACTTTTTGTTCTATCTCTCTATAGTCATTCACCCCAAACTAAGTTTAATGTATTCTTACTAGCTGATGCACAGATTACATTGTTGCTTCGATTTCTCATATTCTCTTCTAGATGGGAATAGGCAGAAGCAAGAGATAAAAGTGTTGGGCCGGGCCTGAAATAACTGGGGCTCCAAGCCAAAAAAAAGGGAGCCTTCGTGACTCATAATAAAAAAAAAATTTAAGAGTCCATCGTGATTTATAAAAAAAAAAAAAGTTGGTCAAACCTAAAAAAAATTTTAGTCATAATAAACCTAAAAAATTTTAAAAATACGGGGGCTCTAGACCCAGGCTTCAACTCGCTCTGTCCAAAGCCAGCCCGTACATTACATATCAAAAACAGATATGGCAATTTCCTCTGTTACTTGCGGGATCTGCATGGCAAACACATGATCACGTCTTCATCCTCCTAATTTTGTATGGGATTTTGATGGAAATTAGTGATTTAATTTGTTGTATAGACGAAACAAATCTCATTGATTGTCTTGAATTATCTTATAATAATTAACTCCGCATACATCCACTAAATTCATGAAACTTCCGTTACTTTTCGATTTTTTTTGTTTGTTATGAAATTTGATAAATATATATATTTCGGATTGGATTTTGGATATATTTCGTGATTTTTTTTTTTTTTTTTGGAAAATGAACTACTGCCCTAATCCTCGTTAGGGTTTGGGAATATATTAATCTGCATGAGATATTGAGATTGCAAAATGCAAACGGTAGAAAATGGTATTTTTATTTTTCTAATACATTATGACGCTAAAGTCAGTAACGCTAACGAAAAAGTGAAAAAAAAATTAGATTCAAATCAGATTTATGATCAGCTTGGATTTCGAATAATCTTTTCATCTGATATAACAAAGTATCTATGTTATTGACTTATTGTTTTAATCTTTCGGGTTAGGATTTCGAATAATTGGATCGAGTATTACCTTCGGGTGATACGTGGTTGGTGAGAATTGATGATGTTATTTCCTCACTTGAATGATGAATCTATTACATGCCATTGAGGCATGCATGGCTAAATTTTGACAAATTATTTGGAACCAAACCGAACTAAACTGAATGGGACGTTTGATTCGGTTTCGAATAGCTGTAAATATCCATTGGTTCCTTATTTAGATCATTTTGGATAACCAAACCGAATCTAGCACCAAGTACTTGGATATTCGAAATATCTAAAATACGATTATATATATATATATATATATATACCCAGAAATATCAGTTATAATTAAATCTAAAATAACAAAATTAATTACAATTATAAACCCGGATATATTAGTTATATTTAGATTCGCTAATCGAAATACCCATAATATCTTATTTTTTTGATGTTCTTATATAGATCCAAAATTTTCCGAACTATCCAAAATTTGAAAGAACTGATCCAAATCTAACCGATTAACTGAATGTTCATGTCTATGCAGGGCTGCTAGATTTGGCGGAAGAGATATGTTGTGGCTTGTCAAACCTGTAATTTTTTTTTTTTTCTAAGAGGAAGGTATGGGTTGTAAATTGTAATATCCGTCCTAAATTAGTAAATTGGATATAACACTTAAACAACAAAAATATTAAATAGATAGAACAGAGTAAAAAAATCAATAACTGATATTCTGGTGTCAATAATAGCAAAACTCTCTTCACATTAGGCCACGCCAACATTCATTGACTTCAAATACAAAGAAACAAAGAAACCAAAGTGGTATAACCGTAATTGGAGAACATACACCACAACATCCCCATGAAAGGCTTCCCCACAACTCATGACTATCTTATGAAACAGAAAACGAACTAAAACCTGTCGTAAGGTAACAAACAACCCACACATTCTTTCTATTTTTTTAATTAACTAAAAGGATATAAAAGGAAGAAAATAGTAGAATTAAGTTATATAAATGAATTGAAAGAAATCAGTTTTTATCATTGCAAGGCACAAATCTAACAACGTTGGTGTTGTGCCTGCCTCCTTCACCACCTTGAAAAACAAGTGTCTTGCTCTTAGATATATTTTTTTTTCTCTCATCATTCTCACAATACCTTTTTTGTGTCACCCTTTTCTCTCCCTCTTAGTTTCAATTTCTGTTTGGTGGTTCTTGTTAGTTAGTTCTTGAGAGAATCAATCAGAAGAATTAAAGAAGCCATGGGGAAAAATCAGTTATCTTCGAGCGAGGCTGCATCCGCAAAGCAGAAGAATGTGGACGATTGGTTGCCGATAACATCCTCTAGAAACGCCAAATGGTGGTACTCTGCGTTTCACAATGTGACTGCCATGGTTGGTGCTGGTGTACTCAGCTTGCCCTACGCCATGTCCAACCTCGGATGGTATATAGACACGATCTCTCTCATTTTTATTAAAGTTGTATAAAGATCTCACAAGAAAAAAAAATCTCTACTTTTCTCAAACACACTTGCATACGTTCACTTTTGTTTTGATATTGAAACCGAGTTAATAAGCATGGCCGTCTTTTAGTATGTAAGATATGCATATAAAATATATCTTAACTAAAAAATTGCTGATGACCTACAAATATTTTGAGACGCCCCTCTAGATGATTACACTGCCATATAATAATCTAACTAATGATTGGTTTATCATTTTGATGGCAGGGGACCTGGAGTGACAATAATGATAATGTCATGGGTCATAACGTTTTACACATTATGGCAAATGGTGGAGATGCACGAGATGGTTCCGGGGAAGAGGTTCGACAGGTACCACGAGCTGGGTCAGCACGCGTTTGGGGAGAAGCTTGGACTGTGGATTGTGGTGCCACAACAGCTAATAGTTGAAGTAGGTGTGAACATTGTGTACATGGTGACTGGAGGGAAGTCATTGAAAAAAATCCATGATCTTCTGTGCACCGATTGCAAAGACATAAGAACTACCTTTTGGATCATGATCTTCGCTTCTGTACATTTTTTTCTCTCTCACCTCCCTAATTTAAACTCTATATCTGCTGTCTCCCTCGCTGCCGCCGTTATGTCCTTGAGGTAAGCCTAAATTCAATCGCAATGACAGACGATTTTCGTTAAATGATCAAAATTATTATATATTTATTTGTAAGAAGATCCCACATCGGGAGTTTAGATGAGACCTAAGTAATATTCAAAATCAATTGAAAATGAGTGGATTTGCATTTGCTTATCTATTATTTAAGGTTTTTAATTTCATTTTCTTAATATGAATTTGTTTGTAATATATGCAGCTACTCGACAATCGCTTGGGGAGCCTCGGTGAAGAAAGGGGTTCAACCAGATGTAGACTACACGTTTAGAGCCTCGACGAACTCGGGAAAAGTATTCAACTTCATGAACGCGCTGGGAGATGTCGCATTTGCGTATGCGGGTCACAATGTTGTGTTGGAGATTCAAGCTACTATTCCTTCAACTCCTGAGAAACCATCTAAGATCCCAATGTGGAGAGGAGTTGTGGTTGCCTACATTGTGGTCGCCATTTGCTATTTCCCCGTTGCTTTCGGTTGCTACTACATTTTTGGAAACAGTGTGGACGACAATATCCTTATGTCGTTGGAGAAACCCACTTGGCTTATCGTTATGGCTAACGCATTCGTGGTTATCCATGTTATTGGAAGCTATCAGATATACGCAATGCCGGTTTTTGATATGCTCGAAACCTTTTTGGTTAAGAAAATGATGTTTGATCCTTCCTTCAAACTCCGTTTCATCACTCGAACTCTATATGTTGGTAAGTTTTTTTTTTTTTTGTTTTATAGATTGAATCAATACTCTTACTGTCTTACAAAACAAGATCTGAATTTATAACATTGGACTTGATGGAACAGCTTTAACCATGTTCGTCGCCATATGCATTCCGTTTTTTGGTGGTTTACTCGGCTTTTTTGGAGGATTCGCCTTCGCTCCAACAACTTACTACGTAAGAAATTCAATACACAAATTAAATTTATTCATTAGTTTTAAACAAAAACCCTAGTAAATTATTTGATACACTTTTTATTTTCCCTATGATTAGCTACCATGCATCATGTGGCTGATTCTCAAGAAACCAAAGAAGTATGGATTGTCTTGGTCTATTAACTGGGTAACTTCCTTTCACTCATCATCTTCTATTATATATGTCTATTTATTTAGTTTTGTTAAAATTTGACAATAAGTTGTTGTTTGATTGTGTGAAAATTGCAGTTCTGCATAGTAATAGGTGTTATATTGACGATCGTAGCTCCCATTGGTGGCCTCAGAACCATCATTATCTCCGCCAAAGACTACAAGTTCTTCTCTTGAAAAAAATCACCTTCTTGCTTCATTGTATTATTGTTTAATTATGTTAAACATCTACATAACAAAGTTCTTACAAATATATGCATTCATGTGTTTCTGTGGAACATACAGAAACACATATATATATATATATATATATGTTAGGGCTTCCAAAATGTAACTTCCATATGAATATGAATTTATTATCTCTTGTTGTTGTATATGTATCTCATATAAATAAATTAAGTTATATAATAATTTCTGAAACAAAGGTCTATCTGGATATGTTTCCCATAGTTTTAATTTATGTTCTAAAATGCACCGCGGATATGTTTCCCGTAGTTTTAATTTATGTTCTAAAATGCACCGCCTAGCCACATAGGCGGACGCCTAGGCGCTCATCGGGGCTCAACCCCGCAATTTTTACCAAATCGGATTAACTAATCGGTGAACGATTTTTTGGCCGCCTAATGTGATTAGGAGCCATTAATCGGATTAATCACCCGATTTTAACCACTTAGATATTTAATTATTGGCAAGATTTGGGCTTTGAAGAAGCCCACATACCGGCTGTGCTGATGTGCAAGTGTTATCATTTATAGACAAAATTTATGATCCTCCCTTCTTGAGTTGTCGATGTGGGACTTTGTTTTTTTTTTTTTTCTTTTGTTTTTTTTTTCATTTGTATTTGTTTCGTCTCGTGACCGGGGGAAAAGTTGGTACATTTTTTTTTTTTTTTTATAAACCCTATCGGCTATTCGGTCGGATCCGGGAAAGAACGCACTGAGGTGCTATATAGTGGACTACAAAGACTCCGAAGGGCTATCACCCCGTCTTATCTAAGTTTGATATGTCTTCCGACTAAATGCATAAGGGTAACCATGCCGCCTGCATTTCTGGACTACCATATAAAACAATTGGACATTCGGCCCAACTGATAGACTTCCCAACAAAGCAGTGTTTATTAGCAAAGGAGGAAGATCGATCCCAAAGTTTCACCCTTTGATGGGCCCGCCCTACCACTCGCCCACCACTTTGCGGGCAAGTTAGTACTTTTCAATTTAGTACTTTTCATTGTAATTTGTAAGTTTGTAACAACACTATTCTATAATAATATGAATATTTGTACAATATACATACAAAATTTTGAATCATGATAAATTTTATATATTTATTTTAAGAAAAAAAAACTATTAATAGTTTTTTCTATATAATAATTTATATTTAACATTATATAATTATTATTTACCATTAATTAAATTAAAAAATCTTTAAAACTAATCCATGATTAATTTCCGATTTTTTGGCTAGGCGCTAAACCTGACCCGATCGTCCGACTAGCGCCTAAGGCAATTTTGAACATTGGTTTTAATCATGGCATATACTATTCTTGGATTTTTTATACTTATCTGGAATCGGCCATTTATAAATTTTAACCCAAAGATTTAAAAATTCATCTTGATAAGATGTCATTACCTTTCGGAATTAGAAAGTTTATGTCATCATTTCAAAGATTTCTGATATCTCCTCCTCTAGAAGATTTGTGTTAAAATAATAAAAAAGTTTGGTTTATTAATATAACCAGAAGTTGAAAAAGAAAAAGAAAAAAAAGCCCAAACCGTCGAATTCTTTAACATTAGCATCTTCCGCTCGGTTTAAGAGTTTGAAGGCCCATTAAAAAATCCCACGAAACAATATCAGCCATCCCGCCCAAAACGAGACATTTTCCCGCCAGTTGCCATCGTCTTCTCCAGTCGCCACAACAAGTCTCTCTCTAGAAACGCAGAGAGTTAGAGAGAGAGAGAGAGAGAGAGAGAGGTTGAAAGAGCGAGAGATGGCGACAGATGAGGAGATAAAGAGAGAATTCAACCGTAGCGGCTTTGCTCTTGTGGAAGAAGAGGAGATTCTTAAGAGATGTATGCGAGAGTAAACCTAATTTCATTCTTCCGGATCTTGTTTCGTTCTCCAAATCACGAAATCTGAGTTTCGTTTAGTCTGACGTATTTGGGTTTTCTATTTAGGTGTTACTCTCTGCATAAACTACAGTCTGAAGCCTTCTGAACTCGTTTCAAGCTGGGAACTTTATCATCTCAATCGGTAAATCTACATTCCTAATTGCTCCGATTCATAGTAAATTTCATTGATTTTGATGCCCATAGCGACTGTATTGAGGTATTAAGTATATGTAATTTGTGTTAGTGATTGTCTCGTCCCAAGAAATTTGTTATTCTAAGGCATATTTATATGATGCTATTGGTGAAGGAGAGAATTGGGTTTAAAACCTTTCTTTTGTGTTTTGGTTTGATGCAACAGACAAATTATTGATCAAACTGTTAAGAAGGATGAAATGGATGGGTTTCTACTGCATCTTCAGAACCAACAGAAAGAATCTATTAAGAAAGAGGAAGCTGGTCTGCATATCTACTCAAACAGAGATGTCGACATGTAAGTGCTTTTGTCAAACTTCTTCTTCTTTCTTCCATCAGCTTTTTGAAGGCATACAAATTGCTTTGATCCAGGCTTTTGGACAGGATTCCCGAAGACACAACAGACGAGATTGTCACTACCCCTACAAACAAGTCTCAACGGTTACATCCGGATCCTTTTGATTCAATAAACAGATCAAAAGATTACGGTTACTCTACCGGGAAGTCGGCTGGACATGTGACACCTTTTGGGCGACGGATCGACAAGTTTGTGGTGAAATTCAACATAGGTAATGTGGCGGCACAAGCAGAGAATGGACAAAACAATGATGTAGAAAACAGTGAGGATGATATGATCATTAAGAGAGTTCAAACAAGCCACAAATGTTCTCTAAAAGTCAATGGCACAGGTCCTGAACCGGGTTGTAGGTTCATGTATGACAGAACGGAAGACAGGTTTAATGCACTCGAGAACCGGATCGTAAGGCATGCAGATGCATTTGTTGCCTCGGGGTTATATGAGGAACAGGTGGATCCAGCTGTTGCTTCACAGGTAGCCTTGGCTGTACACACTACTTTGGTGTCAAATAAGTATAACATTGGGGTATAGAGTTTGCTTACAATGTGCTACTGATTGCTTCAGAGAAGTATATTTGCTGTGGGAATGATTTGTTGTGATGGAGAGGGGCATTTGAATGACAAGTCCATTCTATTGCAGAGCAGGTAACTCAATTATGGCTTTACTTGTCTTTGTATATTTTTGCATTCTGTTTCGACTCTGCAATGAATCCTGTTTTACAGAAAGTTACATATCCAGATACATAAGCTTTTTCAAAATTTGGATACCAGAATGACTTAATACGGACTCTGAATTTGGACATTGTTGGTTCTATAGGTATAAATGATTATAGTTAGTTACTTTCATGTCTTTTAAAACACGAAGCACCTCAATTCAGAATATGCAGAGTTTCCCTATCCTAATGCCAAACAAATTCTATGATTGCAGTGCTGAGCGAACTTCAGGACAGCGTGTTCCACTGGACTTGAACAGACTAAATCAGTTCTCTATTTTTCCTGGCCAGGTGATAACTTAAAGCTAACAACCTCAGGTTTTGTGTTTTTCCCACAGAAGACTCGTAATATTCATGTAGAGGTGGTCTGAATTTGATGCAGATAGTTGGTATTGAAGGACAAAATCCTAGTGGACATTATCTCACAGCATCCAAACTGGTAGATTCAGTTCCTTTAACACTCACTGCTGACGTGGATCTACCTCCTGCTAAGAAGCAGAACTTGGATCAGGAGATCTTAACTCTCGCAGATGAATCCCGTGAAAAGTCAGAGGTTTCATTTGTAAGTATGCGATCCTTCATCTCAAGGGAGCTGTACTAGTTTTCTTGCATTGTCTTCAAAAAAGCCATTGATTTTTTTTTGGCCATTTCTTTCTTTTTATTCTGGCTCATTTTTTTCCTACATAGATCATGGCATATATGCACACATGATCAAAATGATGAGATGAGGGAAATGCAAAATGTTGAGAATTTTAGAGACCACAAAGCTGTTTTGGATTAGCTAGGTTGGTAACTCCAAAGACTGGATCTTTGGAAAGATTAGTATGTTGTGTTCCCTTTATTCTGGGGATATTTGAAAAGTATGTAGGTATGTATGTATGATCTGTTCTGCTTTTATGCATATTAAGTTGTCGTTTTCAAGCACAAGGGTGGTTTATTAGAATCAGATGGCATCATCATTTTCTAGTTTGGGATTCAAATTAATGCTTAAGGGTCGTTATGTTGACAGATAGTTGCATCCGGACCATTCACCACATCAGATAACTTGCTGTTTGAGCCACTGAATGAGCTACTAGCCTATGCAAAAAGAAAGCCACCACAGTTACTCGTGCTGGTGAGTAACTAAGATTCATTCAGACGTTCTGTAGACTAAATGTGTCGTGTGTGATTGTGTCATGGGGTCACTTATGGTTTTTTCTCAAACTCAGCTTGGACCGTTTGTGGATTCTGAGCATCCAGAGATTAAGAAAGGAGCGGTTGATGCCACCTTTAATGAGATATTCCAAGTGGAAGTCCTGAGGAAGGTACTGAAAATTGAACAAATGATATATTATACACTGTCTGACTTCTGAATAAACAAGGATCTTTTATGTTTTTTGAGTTTCACAGTTGCAAGATTATGTGGAATTCATGGGATCAGAAGTACGAGTGGTTCTGGTGCCATCCATCCGCGATGCTAATCATGATTTCATATTCCCACAGGTGCTCTTTTCTTGTCCTCTCAAACTCTCTCTTCTCACTTTTACGCATTTCTCTTCTCTATTTTGACCTGAAAAGTTTCCCCTTGCGTAAGCAGCCTCCTTTCAACATTCACATACCTGATCTCGAACATCAGGTATTTGCTTCTTCTCATTAACGAGTCTTCATTTCATAGCTCAACTCTCCGTGCACATGCGGTTTTACTAACTACAGTCTCTTCTCGTTCTTCTCCCATACATACAGATGACCAGTCTGTCAAACCCGGGGACCTTCGAGGCAAACCAGGTAATAAAATCACTATGACAATTCTCTTCTGAGAAGCCATATTCTCTCAATTCTCAAAGTCCTTACAACACAAACCTTAATTGGGGGATCTCAGGTGAAGGTAGGTTGCTGCACAGTGGATGTACTAAAACAGCTGAGCGGGGAGGAGATGTCAAAAAATCCAAGTGGAGCCCCGAATGATCGCATGTCCAGACTCGCTAGTCATCTCCTTCGTCAGCGAAGGTATATCACTTGTAACTTTTGCCTTTACTTGTTCAAACAATATTCCATATATATCCCCAGCTACCAAAATACTCAAAAAAAATTGTATTCTTATGAAACAGCTTCTATCCTCTGTATCCACCGCCCGAGAGCCTCCCTTATGATTCCTCACTGGCTCCTAAGGCTCTACAGATTTCATCAATCCCGGACATTCTCCTGCTTCCATCAGACATGAGGTACTTCGTAAAGGTCAGTCAGTATATTATTAGTGGCAGCGTCAAGTTCAGAAGCTAAAGAAGTTGTGATGTGAGTTACTGAATATTTTTCTCCTGAATGGCTGCACGTGAAGGTTTTATCTCTTGGGGAAGGGGAAAATGCAGCCAAGTGTGTGTGTGTAAACCCTGGAAGACTTGCGAAAGGAGAAGGGGCAGGTACTTTTGTTGAGCTTTCCTACAAGGGCGGTCCAGAATCGATGCATGCTTCCATCATCTCTATTTAAAACAGAAACTGCAAAATGTTAGGCTAACTCTCTGCTATTTCATATATAAGAAAAAGCCTTTGGTTCCTCTCACTTTCCATGTTACATTATATGCAATGTAATTTAAGCGGAAAGATGTACAGTAAATCTCCCCATGAAACCAATCTCTCGGCTGAATTTCAAAAGATTGGGGTTTAGTACAGTTTTTTCCTTTTCTTGGGTGAGAGGTAGCCATTCTCACAGAGACACCGACAAGTAACAAGGGTCTAGGGTTAAATGGAAGAGATAGGTGGCGAAAGCCAGAATGACTGCGTTGTCCGACAATCTACTCTTAGAAATATTATTGCTTGTTCCGACCAAAGATTCAGTGGCCACGTCTTTGTCTAAACGATGGAGATTTGTCTGGACAAAGTTGCCTAGACTTGACTACAAAGAAAGCAAAAACTTCAAAAACAAGAGTGTGTGGTGGTTTCTTGACGAGTCAATGCGATTTCACAATGCATTTTTGTATAGAAAAACTGTGTATTGAACTCTGACCACAATGTCCCCTTGATGTTGATGTTGTAGAGTGGGTTGTAAAGGCAGTTGATCGCTGCGTGCTGCATAAGCTAAAGTTCAAGCTCCTTTGGAATAGCGAGCCGGCCATAATGCCTAAGAGCCTCTACACTTGCAAAACGCGTTTACAACATTGACTCTCTCCAACGAGATTCTTGTGGATGTTCCTTGTCCGGTTGTGTACAAAGACGAAGATTCTCATATCAGGCTTTTATTAGGTTACCCCGTTCTCAAGCGTCTGCAGGTGTTTCGACATGATTACGTGCATGATAATAGAATGTTCACTGTGAAAGTGCCTTCTTTACTGAGAGTAACGTATATGAATGGAGAAGACGACGATGATAATGCTGATCGATCTTTGGTTATAGACACCCCGGATTTTATATATTTAGACATCCTTGAATATTTGGGACACTCTTGCTCGATTGAGTATATGCCTCGTCTTAGGAGGGCATCCAGTGATGTTGCGTTTTACCTTGTTGACAATTTTCTGACATCTCTTTCTTCGATCGAGTATCTTGAGCTATATCCAGTTTCTACAATGTTCCATGGTGGAACGCCGTTTACTCTCTACTTATAGATTGTAGCATATGTCAATTTGGTCCAGACTAGTGTGGATCACTTGAGGTTGTACTCTCTAATTGTTCTAAACTAAATGTTTTGATCGTCGACTCCACATTTGAGATTGCTCGGTCTGCGAATCATGTTCCAGTTTTTATGGAACCAGCCGAGTTCTGTTCCCGAATGCTCGTCTTCTTATCTCGAGATCTTTGGATGGAAAGGATGTGCAGGAACGAAATATCAAAAAGAAGTCATAAGATACATTCTAGAAAGTGTTTAAAAGAGGGCGGAAATTTTGCTGAAATCACTCTGCAATTTTGAAGAGGATTGAGAAGTTAAAAACTATGCCTAGGGATGGTGGCCTTGGGTTTCAACATCTCTTATGCTGGCCGGTCCAATGATTCCGGATGTTCTACGCTTAATAAAAAAGGTGGGAATGGTCTAAAACAATACAAAATGATAAACAAATTGCTAAAATAGTACATCGTTTGGGAAAATTGTCAAAATAGTCTTTTTCAAAAAAAATTGAACTGTTTTGGGTTTAGGGTTAAGTTGTTTAGGATTTAGGGTTTAGGATTTAGTTTTAAGGATGTAAGATTTAGGGTGAAGGGTGAAGGGTTTAGGATTTCATCATAAACCCTAAAAACTTTTCCCAAAAATACTATTTTTACAATTTTTCTAAATAGTGTACTATTCTGGCAATTTGTTTATCATTTTGTACTATTTTGTCAAATTAGTCTTCAACTATTGTTTGGGCAGGGCCAATTCCCTAGTGTGCATTAACTTTACAATTTAGGTCTAAAAAATGTCAATGTTAATTTGTAGATATGACTCGTTAAGTTTATCGTAAGGGTCGTTTTATATCATCTTCTCTTCCAATATTTTTACCCAAAATTCAAAACCCTAAATCCCTTAATCGATTCTTCCCAAATTGAAATCCGGAACCTTAAATCCATTTCTCTAAATCGATATTTTTCCTTCTTTCAAATTTTTTTTTGTTTGTAGAACAGTTACAATACAAATCCTAATACCCACTATTATGAAAATTATTAGTGAATACAAAAATCCTTGTAAGATTCTTTTCATAGTCGGGACAAAAAAACACATAACATGTACTTAGTCAGCCGTTGAAAATTTAAACTTGCATACTTAAAAGTTATTTTAATTTTTCAAAAAAAAAAGACTTCTGCTTTGAAAAAAGGGCAAAAAAAAGTTCAGAAAACAAATTGGTAAAATACGCATATCCATAGACCGCTCTGTCTCTCTTCCACGTCTAACGGCTCTCTTTTGCCAACTGTTAGAACATTTCAAATGTCACCTTTTTTTTTGACAAAATAAAGTTAATTTAAATTCACCCCAAAATTCCTCAAAGTTTTCAACCTAGTCCACAAATCCGTGCTCAACGATTCCTTATTTTGGTAGCTATATGTAAATATAGAAAGTATGTAGCCATATCAGGATATTAATGAACTAAAGGGACCTGTATCTGTCACTAAAAGCATTTTAAAAAAAGGTTTTCTCCTCAGAATTTGAAGTTTTGAATTTTTTTTTTGTTTCCGTCTTATCCTTCTCTCTCATTACTTCAAAATCTCTCTGATTCTGATTTCGCTTCCAATTTCAACTTCTTCATTTTCTTCGGCAAATGGGTTGCTGTTTCAGCAAGAAGACTTCTCCATCTTCTTCTTCTAATGGCGGATCTTGTTCTGCGAAGTCACCAGATCCGAATAAATCCGCCATTGATAAACCTCTGAAGCTCGAGACTGGAGCACAAGAGAAGCTCGAGTTAGAAGAATCGAAACCAAAGAATGAAGTGAAACAAGAAGCAGAGCTACAAGAGAATGGCAAGACGAGGAAAGAGGTGTTCGTGATAAAACACCGAAGGAGCCATGAGAGATCCAAGACGACAGATCCGGAGGATTCTACGGTTTCCGATGAGAAATCAACCGGCTCGAATCAGAATCCAGTGGATGTGGATGCTATATTGATTCAGTGCGGGAGGCTGAGCCGGAGCAACTCCGCCGCCGCGAAAACCAGGAGATATTCTGGATCTAAGAGGAGCTTTGATTTTGACCAGAACGAGAGGAGTCGCGACGGTGACGCGGACGAGGCGGATGCGGAAGACGGCGGAGAAGAAGAGGCTGAGCGGCGAATTCATCGGCAGCGCCACCGTGGCGGAGATTCGCCTCGGGAACGGAGAAGACGAACGCCGAGCAGAGAAAGGGAGGATGCGAAGAGTTATCGATCAGGAAGTAGGGAGAGAGGAAGTGGTAGTAGAAGGGTAAGCAGATCTCCGGGAAGAAGATCGGAGACAAACCCTAACTCCTGCGCCGGTAGTGGCAGTTCTGTGAATTCGAGTAACAACAATAGACCGGCGAAATTTGTCTCGGTTCCTGCAACGGACAAGAGCAACAATGGAGAGCCATCTATCAAACGGACTATTGTGAAGAGAAACGTTGGAAAAGCGGCGTCTCCTAGGTCACAGTCTCCGGCGAGAGCGGCGTCTCCTAGGTCACAGTCACCTGCAAGAGCGACGGCTAACACCAGTAGCTATGCTCAGCCTTCGCCGTCAAAGCTCAGCCGGAAAACGGAGCATTCTCCGTACAGGAGGAACCCATTGGGAGAGATAGATCCAAACTCGTTGGCGTATCCACAAACTCAAGGGGATAAATTGGGATCTGGTAACACCAATTGCAACAAGAGGATGATGAACAGAGAAAATGAAAGTCAGGGATTGACTAAAGAATCTGCAAATTTGGTGGCTCAGGTATGAATTCTTACTAGATCGTAATGAATCGAATCCAAGTGTTTGGTATTGTTTGAATGAATGTTTCAAATGTTTATGTTTCAGAAGTTTGAATCCAATCAAGTATTATGTATTGTTGGAGTGAATGTTTATAATGTTTCTGTTTCAGAAGTTGAATCCTGGGATGAATGCCAAAACCGGTACTCAAGCTCCCATCCGCAGAAGCGCAAGCCCGATTCGTGTCACCAAAGAGCAACAAGAGGCAGTGGAAGAGTGTAAGATAGTGTTGTCGTCTGGAACTGAATTGCCTAAGCCTCAAATTGTGAGCCGCAGCAGATCATTGAGGAAATCCCGTGATTTCGATTTCAGTCCAGAAGCATTGCTCTCGAACAACATCGACAACAACAACAATGCGGTAGCAGCAGCAGCATCATTACCATCTTACACAGCTTTGCTTTTAGAAGACATTCAAAATTTCCACCAGAAGAGTGTCAATGTCAATGCCAATGCCATAAGTTCATCTATTCCCAAGGCTTGCTCCATCGTTGAAGCAGTTGCAGATCTTAACTCCACTACGAATCAACACCAAAGAACCGAGTTCAAGAATTTCACATCTGTAGCAGTGAAGAAAGCGGATCTAATGGAGCCAAGCTTTGAGAAGTATGTGACTGTTAAGAGAGGCGGTTCTTCGTTGGAGGACATGGAAGAGCAAGAATCTTCAGGAAGCAATAGTTTCACTGGAAGTAGTTGCGTGGTGCAGCGACATGGATACTCATCGTCTTCTTCATGGGAACCAAATTCAGCTGAATCGACTGATCGAGTGTGTGTGAGATCAAACAAACAAGAACGTGACCGGAGTCCACTTGGTGTGAATACTGAGAAACAAGAGTTTGATCCGTTAAAGAAGAATGGTGTTGGAGTTGGACGCAAAAGAGTAGCTCTTGTTGATTCGTCTTCAAGCAAGCAGGCAACAACAGCTCGTGTTGCTGCAGTTTCAATGTAACAATGAATTCGTCGTTTCTTAATTGTTATTGTACTTCTTCATGGTTGCAGAGTAGCAACCGGAGTTTGGTTTTTTTTTTTTGTGTAATCATTTGATCAATCCAAATAACATATTCCTTTTTCACGGTTAAAATTTGAGGCTTTATTAAATGAATTAAATTTAGAGAGAGTTACTTAAATAGCACACATGTTGGTAATAATGACTGGAGAGATACAAATATTTTTTTAATTACTATTTTGTTTTCCATACCCAGAATACCCTGATAAGCCTTTGAAAAAAAAAACATAATTACGATTGTGCCATTAATTTTTTTTTCCACGTCAGCAAAAAATCCTACGTGGCGTTATGACTGCTGACGTGTATTACGAAACTGGGCCGAAAATTTTTTCGTGTAAGTGATAGCTGAGTTACAAGACGAGTGGCTGATTTATCGAAAGCGGCTGACTTACAAGACGAATGGCTGATTTATCCGCATAAATCAGCTGAATGTTATGGCTGACTTATCGAATGAGTAGCTCATTTACGAATTTTTGGCTGATTTATAGACATTAGACATGGCTGAATTTAACTCCGAAGGCTGAGTTATAAAAATTTTGGCTGACTTATTGCTATAACGTGGCTGACTTATCATCGGAGCGGCTGACTTATTGCTATGACGTGGCTGACTTATCATCGGAGCGGCTGACTTATCAATGGACAGCGGCTGAGTTATTTGATCTAATGATGGCTGATTTATAATAAACCAGCCACTACACGGCTGATTAACAGATAACTCAGCTCAGTACTGGCTGATTTAGTAATTAATTGTTAATTACTGTAATAGTACGCTTACACAGCTGATTTATGCAGTGTAGCAGCTGACTTATCTTTTCCACCTGACTTATTTATTTCAGTGGCTGAGTTTGCAAATTACTGAAATAGTATTCCTAGTTACGACTAACTTATCAAATCTATGGTGGCTGATTTACTTTGATTGCACGGTACCATGTCAGCAAAAATGAAATCCACATCAGCTCGTTAACAGCGCATCTCTAGGTTAAGTCCCTGTAAACAGATCAACCCGCCGTCTTCTACCTAATTGTTCATCAAGAATATTTCTCTCTCTCTTTCGTCTCAGTTTGAAGATCTCAGCTCGTCAATGGATTCCGTAATTATAGTTTGCCGGCAATTGCAGAGCTTTTTAAGCTTAAGGAAAATCGACGAGTTACGTCTTTGTCTGGAGGTCACAGATAACAAAGATGGTGACATTACTCAGAAGGGAAAGTCGAATGAGAAGGTCAAGCGAACATTCTCTGAGGTCTCAATAGATGAATCTAGGGCGGATGATAATGAAGTCTTCAACAGTAGCGATGAAGAAGATGATGTTAGAGCAGATTTCAAATCTGGAGATTCTTGCGATTACAAAGATAAGGCGAACAAATCTGAAAGCTACGAAGAAGATGACGAATCTGAAGATGATGACGAATTTTTCGAGTGGCTCGATGAAGAGGAAGTTACGGGATGGCCAAAGGCGGCTTTGATAGAAGCAAGAGATGAGATTCGAAGGTATATTAGTATATGGATAGCAGCAATGTTATTCATAAATCAGCCGTGTTATTCATATAAATCAGCCGTGTTATTCATAAATCAGCCATGTTATTCATATAAATCAGCCGTGTTATTCATATAAATCAGCCGTGTTATTCATATAAATCAGCCGTGTTATTCATATAAATCAGCCGTGTTATTCATATAAATCAGCCGTGTCTTCATAAATCAGCCGTGTTATTAATAAACCAGCCGTGTCGTCATAAATCAGCAACGTTTTTCATATATTAGCCATGTTTACGTAAATCAGCCATGCTATTCATAAATCAGCCGTGTCTTCAGAAATCATCCATGTTATTTATAAACCAGCCGTATAATGTCCATTACTCAGCCGTAAGTAAGCATTAATAAAAGGTAGAGTTAAGTGCATAAACCAGCAAATTAAGTGCATAAATCAGTCGTTACTAACGGAAATCAATAAAATTGAGATAAATAGTCTGGTGCTTCGTCAAGGATCTCTGCCGCCATCTTCTCTCGTATTCCTTGTATGGTCCGGTCACTTAATCCTTCAAAACTAACGCCCAGTGCTAGCATTTCAATGTATTTCAGCGTGTACACGCCACAATCACCATGAATCAATAATTCAGCCGTTAATTTCGTAAATCAGCCATCATATAATCCATAATTCAGCCATCATGTAATTCATAAATCAGCCATCATGTAATTCATAAGTCAGCTGTTTCATAAATCAGCCGTGTGAAGCATAAATAAGTAGCCATCATGTATTTCATAAATCAGCCATCATGTAATTCATAAATCAGCCCATCATGTAATTCATAAATCAGCCATCATGTAATTCATAAATCAGCCATGTGATACATAAATAAGCCATGTCATTCATAAGTCAGCCATCATATAATCCATAAGTCAGCCATCATATAATCCATAATTCAGCCACCATGTAATTCATAAATCAGCCATCATATAATTCATAAATCAGCCATGCAAATTCATAAAACCATTCGAATACGACCACAAATCCAAAACTCCAATACCGAAATATGACCAGAAATCAACAGTAAGGCAACATCAAATATAAAAATTACCGTAAAAAAGATGAAGACGACGAAGCGGAAGATGAACAGTCGAATTCGGAAGCGGAAGCAGAAGCGGAAGCGGAAGCGGAAGGTGAAGACGACGTAGACGGACGACGGAAGAATGAAGGCGAGGCGGTAGAAGAAGGCAAATCGTCATGTAATTTAGTTCGCCGGTGACTAAACCCTAATTTGAAGCTGGCGAGATCGGAGAGGCCGGCGAGATCGCGGGAAACTGATGGCGAGGCGGCGAAGAAGTGAAACGGCGAAGAAGTTCTTCGGCGAAGAGGTTAATCGGCGAAGAAGAGAGTGGAGAATGTGAACAGTTTTTTTTTAGGGCGGAAATGAACAGTTTTTTTGTTTTTCTTAGTTTTGTAGGTTAAAAAAAAAAACTGATTTTAAAAACTGATTATAAATTAAAAACGAGGGAAAATTAAAAAAGTTAAATATCAGGATTAAAATTAATCAAAATGGCATTTTGGTTAATTATATAGTTACTATCAAGGTAAAAATGGCATTTTAATGGATTTTTCAACATTCTAGTAATATTGAAAAAATGTATGCTAGTTTAGTCATATCATAACAAATGTATGCTATTCTAGCTTTTAGAAACACCCAAAAATTACTCTTTGTTAAAGTAATTAAATTTATTACATCATTCACTCAATATGATTAAAGAAAAGCTGAACTTCGTGATGCCACAGACAAAACTCACAAGCAGAAAAAGTATTCATGTCGTTGTCCTCACCGTATCGATGCCAAACACAATTGTATGCTAAGAACTTGTTGGTTCGGCCATCGCACTGGCACTTCTCTCGAACGTACGCTCTTTTGAGTTCTTTCATCACCGGTATGCCACGCCACAGAATGCCGTCTCTAATCCTGTCCCGAAGTTCCACCAGCTCCTTCAACGTTGTTGACATCAACGGTTTTATTAAAGCAGACAAGATCTTGAAACCCTTTTGTTTTGTATTGCCTCCTGATATTTATAGACTCAAGCATATCAACAAATTTTTGCCTCTTTTCAATCGGTTATATTGCTAAAGATAAAAAAAAAAACGCAAATATACACAACATGCATCAGACCTATAAAACTATAATAACCCATATAAGAAACTGTTGGCACAGGTTAACAAAATATGAATTGCATTCAACTGAGGCTACAAAAAGGTGCTTCTCTTGCTTACCTCCAGGGCTGCCTCTGCCTCCAAGACAGATTATGATCAGCCCATAAACATAGTTTGCTTCATGGTTTCCTTTATCCGCAGCTCTAGCTAAAAGTTTGAGTCCTTTGTGTTTTTGGTTCTCTAGAAAGAAATTGATGAGTCCTTTGCGGTACAAGGCTTCGGGGTTTCCATTCTTTCGACATCTCTTGAAAAAATTTGAGAACCTTTCGGGGTCGTGAAGCCAGTGGAAAAGAGGGGTTTCGTGTAGTGAAAGTCGAGAAATAACGTATTGATCATCACAGATCCGTCGAAACGATTTCGAAACTAATCTGAGACTACGAACCGATGACAAGGAAGAAGCTGCAACACATGAAGAAACCTCCACAAGAAAATCGTCTGGTAAACAATCGATAGAAATTGTTCTTTTGCGAGATTTCTTAAAAGAAGAAGACGAAGACAAAGAGGAGAATACCATGTTGAGATTTGAAGGGTACCGTTTCAAAGTTGGCTAATTTTATATAGAGGCCTAAATTCGTTTTCCTTTTCTGAGAAGGAATAGAAATAGATAAGACAAATTATTTCCTTTTCCTGATTTTAAAAGGAAAAATTAGATATAGAAAGAAGTACATATCTGACCCAAAAATAATATAAAAAAAAAGAAATACATAATCCTATTCTTAACCCGTCTAGGATTTTATTACCCCCTCGAGAGATTCAAGATGTTTATGACAAATTGTTCAACAGTGGCTTTTCCGGATCAAGAACTCACTTTAGCCGGTTTCTTTTTGGAGTTGTTTATTGGTCGGACCTTTACAAAAGCTTTTTGTAGATCCTGCAACAAAAGAAACGTTCCGTTGGAAACTGAATCACAACGAGCAACAACGGGAATCAATGAAGACATTAACCTAGGCTTTATAGACTACTACTCAATTGTTTTGTCAACGGATCGATGAGCAGATGAACACAAACAGAATAATGCACATTGTAAAGAGCAACAAAGATCCACAAGCTTTTAGAGATCAGGAGTGTCTTTCAGACAAAATGTAAATATAAATCCTAAAACAGAGCAAGAGAAGCATGTAGTCATATGGTGGAGATCTAATAACTGGTTAGTTCAATCAATCAACTGCTCGAGAGACGGTCATTGCCGTATTATCAAAACCACTGTAGTATCAATTATCAAGGAGGCATTACATAATTAAATCTTCCATCTCCGTAATAGACATACTTCCTAGTACCATCATCTCCCACCTCCATTTTTGGATGATGTATAGACACAAACCCAAGATAAAAGTTTCAGCTTTTATTCACGAAAACACGATATTAGCAGTAACTAATATGGACCAATCTACACCAAGTCTGTCTACAAAAAAAAATGTGAAAGTTGTTTACCTTATCTGAATTATCATTAGCTGATGATGCTTCAGCAGTCCAAAGGCTTTCCAAATTGAAATATACCCTGGCCTTCTCATCAAGTGCATGTACTACAAACTTTCCTACACGGAGGGGAAAAATTGCATCCAGAGAAAGATCATTACAGACAGCACAGAAAGAATGAAACATGAAATCACAACAAAACGAAGCGGCATTAACACGAACCGTAGTCTATAACAATCCACTTGCTATTGTACCCTTGTACAGAAGGAAGCGTTACATGTTTGGCTCCTATCTGCTTCTGCTTAGCCTGTGAGTGAACAAAGCCAGAGAATGTACGATCACTCTCAAAAGGAGTTGTTGCAGTGAGCTAGCCAAACTGACAAAACAAGTACTCATGATCCATACAGTAGATTCTTACATCGAGAATCGAACATCTTATCACAAAATTACGATATCCGAATGTTTGATCGAGGGCTCAAGTATCGGAATTCGAGATTTTCCTTTAAAATCAACAATCTCGACGAATAAAAAATGCAAAAGTAGAAGGTGAAACGAGTTACCCTGTAGATTAGAGCCTGAGCGATATTCTTTAAGTGCCAGTCGGATCTTCCGGTGGCGATGATCGTGAAATCGGCCCAGCAACACTGATTGAGCGTTGGAATCACAATCACGTTATCCGCTTTCACGTCGGCGAGTATCTTCTCCACTTCGGGAACCGTGAGAACCTCTGAGGTATCATAGGCGCCGGCGGCTGAAGAAAAAGAGGGGGAGGAAGCGAAGACGCGGCTTGAAGCAGGAAAACCGAGCTTCCATGACTGATCTAGAAGTGACGACAATGGAGGTGATGTGAAAAGAGAGGGAAGAGAGGGAAGAGAAGAACACCGAGATCGGAGAGCCGCCAACATGAGCTTAGCGCGGTTGCGAAACGGCCACGATTGGGCTAAAACCTAAATAGTAAATACCGAGTCCAATGTCCCACGATTGACCTGAAAAATGTCTAATTTTTTTTTTAAAAAGTTAGAGAATTAGTAAAAATACATCATTTTCTAGTTTACTCTTTTATTTTATTTCTTGATAAACTGGTTTTAGTTTAACCTACGTTGCACGGAAGCGCCGACGAAGCTCCGATTCCCACTCCGGAATCGGAATACTTGGAATCGCTTGGAATTACTTGGAATCGCTCGGGAATCGCGATTCCGAAAAAACGATGTTTGAAAACGCTAGGAAAACCCACGATTCTGAGTTGGAAGCGTTTGGGTGATACAACGGAAGCGTCGCCGACAGTTTAGATCGAAAACTGAGTTGAAGATGAGGAAGACGATGTGGCACGTGGTTTATTAGTTTGGGCTTTTGATTTTTTCAGGCCCAATTACATTAGGCGGCTAAGTTTAGAGTCTTTAGACGTTTAGTTGTTATTTTTTTTAAATGATTTAATTGTTTCTTTAACAGAATAATAGCATAAACCTAATTATGACCACAAAAAAAAAAAACTAATTACGTATTGAATCTAAAGAGAAAAAGGAGATTAAGCGATCTTCCTCGGTAAACATAAATATGATTTTATGTTTGGTGTTTCATTATATATATATACACGTTTCCAACACGTATTCACTTTCCAATTTTTTTTTAAACTCGCTTCTGCACTTCCAAAGGTTTCTGCTTCCACATATCCGCTTTTGATTCCATGCAGCTTATGACTTTTAAGTTTTAAGGATTCTAGGCTCAGATTGGCGTTAGGACGGTGAAGACGTTAATATGTTTTGGCATTCGGTTAATTGGTTCAGGTTTTTCAGTTTTCGGGTTTTTCAGTTTTAAAGTATTATGTCCCGTTCGGGATTAAATTCTATTTCGGTTCGGTTCGGTTTTTTCGGGTTTTATAAATAATAACTGAATTAGAATCACTTTTGTGTAATTTCGATTATTTCGGATAATACGATTAATTTTAAATAAGGATAAAAAGTTTGACGATTGTGAAAAAATATTTAACCAAAAAAATGAACAAAGAAAGAAGAAGAAACATTTTCTAGATTATTACGGTTGTTAAAATCATCTCCAAAATCATAGTTTTGTCTTTGTTTTTCACTTCAACTCGACAAAAAAAAAATCAATGGCTTAGTGATTCAACTCACGTTCGAAGAGAGAGCAATCTATGGACACATGTCACTAAGGTACTTTTTCCAAATATAAAAATTCACACGATAAACTACTCTACTTTGGCTAAACAATTCAGTTCTATATTAATTTAGTTTCAAGTGCTAATTATGCGTTCCTTAACAATAGAAGATCAAAAATATTCTTTTTCATATTTTCTAAATAAGGCATCATGGTTTAAGAGTTTCAACTTACATATTCACTCCAACAAAATAAACCACTATAAAATAACTTGATTTCGTAATAGCAAATTATATGGTATGTAAACATACCTTATATAGGTTGGGTTTTAATTCGGTTACCCAATCGGTTAATTTGGTATGCAGTTAATAAACCGAACCGAATAAATTTAATAATATGTCCATTTGGATTATTCGGGTTATCCGAAACCGAACCAAATAACGTTATTCGGTTTGGTTCGGTTTGGTTCAGTTTTGTTCGGAAAATATGCCCAGCACTAGTCTCTACAGCTTTTTTATCCAATGAGCCTTTTTTAGTATAAGATGGAAATACCAAAAGGTTAAATTATTAAATAATGGAAGTTTAATAAGGATTCTGTGTAGAATCTAAAACTCTATATAATTCATATAACTCAAATTTAGTATAATTTATATAACTGACAAAAAAAATTACATTATTTAAATTAACAGAAACCGATTCTACAGTTTTGGTTACCAATTAGACTTTCAAAAATTTTAAAAGTAACACCCACAATTTTTACGGTCAAATTTTTATAGCCAAAAGCTTACAGCCACGGTTTACAGTCCTTACCAATCGGAGCCCTAATTTTTTCTAATTATTTTACGTTGACTATAGTTTTTGTTTTCCATATAAAAGTCTATCATACATAATTTACTAGGGTTAGGTATTCGGTTCGGTTTGGTTTCTTCGGGCTTCAGATTCCGGGTAGTTCGGGTATAGGAGGTTTAAGAACCATATTGGAACCGAAGAAAAATCGGTTCAGTTTCAGTTCAGGTCTTTCGGGTTTCGGGTCGGTTCAGTTCCTAAAGTGAAGAATTGCTTTGGATCCAAAATATTTTTGGATTCGGTTCGGATCCGGTTCGGTTCAAATAATTTTACATGAATTACTCAAACTATCCGAAATACATGAAATAAATATACTCAAACTATTCAAATTATCTAAACTATCTGATATTTTTACCATAATGACCTGAAATTCCCGGAAAAAAAAACTTCGGTTTATAATTGTAATTTTGTGTATTTTGATTATTTCAAATCTAAATATACCTAATATCTATATATATAAAGCAGAATGTTTCAAAGTTAGTAACTCGCAAGATCGCGACACGTGTGGAGTTAATCCATCAGATTTTGACACATATAAAAAAATTACCAATTAGATTTTGACACATAATATTAACAAAAAAGGAAAAAATATAATACAAACTTAATCTTAAAAGTAGAGTTAGCAAGAAAAAAGGAAAATAAAAGTTGCTTTTAGATTAAGGAAATTTATCTTAAAGACTAAAGTTTTTTTTTAAAAAGAAAAAAAATAGTTTTCAAGTTTATAATAAAGCAATTAAATAATAGATTAACATCCTAAAAAGGAATGTAAACAAAGAAAAATTAAACCAAAAATTATCCTAAAAGCTAAAGTAAAAAAAAAGGCTAAAAGCTAAAGTTTTAAAAAAGGAAAAAAAAATTCCTATTTAGATTAAGAAAATTAAAAAAAAAAAGAATACAATCATATAAGGAAAATGAATTATAATTCTTCACCTCTATATAACCAATTTGATAGATTCTCAATTTTACGACCAACAAAACTTTCACTCATTAGGATCATATCTTATTATATAAAGGAGAATGTTTCAAAGTTAGTAACTCACAAGATCGCGACACAGTTAATCGATTAGATTTTGACACGTGTTTAACAAATTATAATTATAATTTAACAAATAATATTAACAAGAAACTTAAAATTTATAATTGATTCATAATCGTAAAAGGTAAAAGAAAAAAAAATAGTTGTTATGTTTAGATTAAGGAAATTAAACAAAAACTATAAATAATAACCAAAGTTTTTTTTTTTTAAAAAGAACCATATTTCATATCAGAAGAAGAAAATTAAACAATAGATAACAATCATAAAAATAAAAAGAATAAAAGCCATTTTTTTTTTTAATAAAAAACATACTTCAGTTTAGAATAGGGAAATTTTATTATATAAAACTGAATGTTTCAAAGTTGTCAATTCACCTGATCGCGACATGTGTCAAGTCAAAGTTGGAAAATTTTAAAATCGATTAATAAAAAAACTTTAAAAATATGAAAATTTAATAACTGATTCATAATCTTAAAAGATAAAGTTACTAAAGAGTAAAATTAAAAAATTAAATTCATCATAAAAGACAAAATTAATATAAAAAAGAAAAAATAGTTTTTAGTTTTTCCATTTAGATTAAGGAAATCTTATTATATAAAGTTGGATCTCTCAACGTGAGCGTGACACGTAGGATAATTTTCATTCACGAGATCATGACATTTGTCATGGCTAATTTAGATATTGACATGTGTCAATTAATTAAAAAGTAAAAATGAATTTAAAGTAAATATTAAAAAAAATTAGAATAAAAAAGGCAATCTTAAAAAAAGAAAAAACAAGAATAAGTAAGGAAAACTTATAATAAAGGAAAGTGACAAAAAGAAATTTTTAAGTTGAATTTCTCAACGTGAAAGAAAAAACAAGAATAAGTAATGAAAACTTATAATAAATAAAAGTGACAAAATGAAACTTTTAAGTTGAATCTCTCAACGTGAGCATGATACGTAGGATAATTCTAACTCACGACATGTGTCAAAGTAATAATATAAACTTTCTTATTGTTAGTTATTTATTTTTTAAAAAGAAAAAATAACAAAAAAGGAAAAAAAATTGTGTTCTATATTATGGAAACTAATAATATTGAAAAAGTAAAGTAAGAGAAAAAAATAAAAATAACAAAAAAAAAGAAAAAAAATTGTGTTTTATATAATGAAAACTAATAACATTAAAAAAGTAAGGTAAGAGAAAAAAAATAAAAACTACCAAATAAAAAGCGTTAGATATAAATAAATATATATGATTCATAATATATAAAATTAGAAGAAGAAAAATTTGTTATCGTGTGTTTGGTAATTATGGAACC
>PKMM01017727.1:569645-666863 GCA_002933915.1 Eutrema heterophyllum
AAAAACTACCAAATAAAAATAACAAAAAAGGAAAAATAATTGTGTTTTATATAATGGAAACTAATAACATTGAAAAAGTAATGTAAGAGAAAAAAATAAAAACTACCAAATAAAAAGTCTTAAATAAAAAAAATATATATATACGATTCATAATATATAAAATAAATTAGACGAAAAATTTGTTATCGTGGATTTGGTAATTCTGGAACCTTCTCATTCATTTAAAGGGATTGTTTATAAGATTAATGGGTAATATGAATCAATTTTGAGTTTTCTTAAATATGAATTACTAAACGTAATTCATGAATAACTAAACGAGATTTTAATTTAGAATCTAACTATACATGTCATAATTAAGCATATTATCAATTTTAGTATCTAAATTTTTTATTTTTTATCCGCGTATCACGGAGGACCTAATCTAGTTAATCATAAAAGGAAAAGAATTATAAGTTCTCACCTCTACATAAACCACAATTTGGTAGTACGTCAATTACACATCAAAAAATCAAAAGTTCAATAATCGTATCCAAAACTATTTACCGCATCTCTTCACCAAATTTTTCTTTCAAAGTATATATTTATTTCATCGTAAACTTTGTTCCTAAATTTAAGTATTATATATTTTCACGGGTGATCTAATTTTGTTTTTTTCATTTTTTTCACGGGTTATAAAATATTAAATTACAAACCTGCATATATACGGGTACTTATCTAGACTTAACCCTAAAAGTAAAATTAGCAAAAAAAAAGAAAATAAAAGTTGCTTTTAGATTAAGGAAATTTATCTTAAAGACTAAAGTTTTTGAAAAAATTAATCGACACGTTGTAAGTTAATCGATTAGATTTTGACATGTGTTTAATAAATTTCCAATTATATTTTGACACGTGTTTAGTAAATTTCGAATTATATTTTAACACATAATATTAAAAATAAAAGTAAAATTTATAATCGATTCCTAATTCTAAAAGGTAAAAGAAAAAATAGTAGTCATGGATAGATTAAAGAAATTAAACAAAATCTATAAATAAAAACCAAAGTTAAAAAAAAAAAAAAAAAAAAAAACCATATTTCACATTAGAATAAGGAAATTAAACAATATATAACAATCATAAAAAGAAAAGGATTAAAAGCCAACAAAAAAAAAATAAAAACCATATTTCAGTTTATAGTAAAGAAATCTTATTATATAAATCTGAATGTTTCAAAGTTGCTAATTCACCTGATAATAACCGATTCATAATCTTAAAAGATAAAGTTACTAAAATATAAAATTAAGAAGTTAAAAAATTATAATTATCCTAAAATGCAAAATTAATATAAAAAGGAAAAAACATTCTTAAGTTTTTTTCCATTTAGATTAAGGAAATTAACCATAAAATGAAAAGAATTCTAATTTCTCTCATCTATATAAACCACAATTTGGTATTATGTTAATTACACACCAAAAAATTAAAAGTCCAATAATCGTATCTAAAGCTATTTACTGCATCTCTTCACCAAATTTTTCTTTCAATGTATATATTTATTTCATCGTAAACTTGTTTCTAAATTTATGTGTTATATATTTTCATGGGTGATCTAATTTTGTTTTCCATTTTTTCGTCTTTAATTTTGTTTTCACGGATTATAAATTATTAAATTACAAACCCGCATATATGCGAATATTTATCTAGTTTTGTATATATAAATGTATTTCGGGTACTCATTTGGGTATCGGTTTGGTTCTAGTTATCTAAAATATTTTGAAAAAAAAACCATTCGAATATTTATAACTATCCGATTTAGTTCGGTTCTTCCTAATTCGATTCAGTTCAGTTAATTCGATTCCGAGTAATTTGTCCAAAAATAATTTATGTATATCTGTTTTGGAATTTTATGACCTCGCGGCCTAAGTAGCTAGCTAGTTCTTCTTCGGTTAAAGCGTAAAAAGCATATTCCTTAACAAACTTGAAAACAAAGAAGCATATTCTGCTCAATCACATATCAATCAATAAATAAAATTGAGTTAACGTATTCATATTCTCTTTAGCCATGGTATATTACTACTATATTTTGTGAATATACACTCAATTTTTTTTAACCTTTTTTTTGGCTTCGATTATCAACAGAATGTACTTTATAAGATAGAGAAATACATAAATGATAGAAGATAATATTTCAATTATATATATAATTTTGGATAAAGATGAAAAAAAGTTTTAGATATTATATATTTAAAAAACAATAAATGATAGCCTTTCTCGCTATCAACATAAATGGTATATTATTTATTTTTGTCAAGCTGTAATTACAATAAGAAAACTAATGTAATCTGTATTTTCTTGAGAAAAACACAACTGCACTGCACATAGGATCGTGTAGACTTCCTAGTTAAAAAAAAATATATATTAAATACAAGAACCGTTGGTTGTTGACGAAGAAAAAGCGAAAGAATATTTTGAGGAAGAAGAAGAAAAAGAGACGAAAGGAAATTGAAGGGTAGACGCCATTAGAGAGAGATCACAGGGAAGATATTTTTCACACGCAAAGGTTCGCCTTGTGGATTCATGTCGTCTCTGTATCTTCTTCTTCTTCTTCTTCTTCTTCTTCCTGTAGCAGCTTAATGAGATCCATCGATCATCGTCTAATGGAGGAATCGGCGGCTACGTCTTCCTCTTCGTCCCATTACTTTTCAATTTTCACGAATTACCCTCTGATTTCCGCCGTCTTAGCTTTCACCATCGCACAGTTCATCAAATTCTTCACCTCCTGGTACGTTTACGTGCTCGAGAATCACTCATATATTTTTGTTCCATGTTCGTTCTTTGATCATGACTATTGTTCAAAACTCGTAGTTTTAAAGATTTTTCCCGATTGTTGACTTGCGATCATCAGGTAGAATTGATCATTTTGACGATATGAATCAAACTTGGTGTTAATTTTTTGTGCAGGTATAAGGAAAAGAGATGGGATCTGAAACGGCTTGTTGGGTCTGGAGGAATGCCTTCTTCACATTCAGCAACAGTTACAGCTCTAGCTATGGCTCTTGGTTTACAAGAAGGATTTGGAGGATCACATTTCGCAATCGCCTTCATTCTCACATCCATTGTATGTTTTTGCCTTTCTTAATCACTTTTTGATGGTTAAGGAGATGATTAAGTGAGGGGTTTGTGTTTTGTGTGTGGCAGGTGATGTATGATGCGAGTGGTGTAAGATTACATGCTGGAAGACAAGCTGAGGTTTTGATTTGATTGTTTTCTTTCGGTGTCTCAAGATGTGTTTTTTTTTTGTTTACTGATTTGTGTCTGCTTCATTTCCAGGTTCTCAATCAGATTGTGTATGAACTTCCTGCAGAGCATCCGTTAGCTGAAAGCAGACCCTTGCGTGAACTTCTCGGTCATACACCTCCACAGGTAAGTTAGTGATGCAATTGAGTCAAGATCAGATCAGTCGGGACTTAGAAATGGTGTTCATGTTAAGACAAGTAAAAGACTGCTTGTGGTCAGTACCTGAGCATATCTTTTTTTGGTTTCGTCAGGTCATTGCTGGTGGAATGCTTGGAACCGCCACTGCAGTTGTTGGCTACTTAGTCACTTTGATAGATAAGTAGCTAAGGTTCATCTAAAGCTCACCTATTTCTGTTCCATCGCGTGTTAAAAGCCACTGTGTTACGTAGCTGAAACGGCCATGACAAGCAAATGGACTCTGGAAGCTGGGGTTCATTGACCCTTTTTCTTATTTTGCTGCTCGGCTCTTATCATTGGCAACATATTAATTATAGGTTTGATCTTGTACGGAAAACGGGAAATGTCGTTTTCACAGATCTTTGAAGTGGTTAAAGAGGAGCTTGTGCCTTGAACTATACAAAAGAACATGATGTGTTTAGATTCAGCAGGATCAATACTTTGGAAACTCTTCTTTATGAAAAGCTCTATCTCTATCGTGGATATTTATTGAATTGCAGAGGAGGGTTCAATCCAAGATTACGTCAAGCAATGGATCCTTTCTTCAAAATCTAGCAGATATCCCACCACGAAGCTTCATCTCATTTACTTTAAACTTCCACGATATTGAACATAGTTTTTGCCTGTAGAGCTAATGCTGATTTGCTCTAATTCCCTTGGCTCCTTAGACACATACCTTAGCATTAACGTCTGTCTCTTTTGCCACTTTGATGGCACGAGAGGCAGTGTTGATTCCTTTAATGATGATATTATAA
The DNA here is from genome assembly GCA_002933915.1 of Eutrema heterophyllum. NCBI lineage: Eukaryota > Viridiplantae > Streptophyta > Magnoliopsida > Brassicales > Brassicaceae > Eutrema > Eutrema heterophyllum. The sequence goes on from PKMM01017727.1 coordinate 573,848, forward strand.
GGAGGAACTCTCAATAAACTACAAGAAAACAATCGATTTGCGACGGCACAATCCATAGCAAAGCCGTCGCAAATCGTAAATAGCGACGGAATTGCGAGGACATGTAGTCCGTCGCAAATCAGTCGTCGCAAATCAAAACTCGTCGAAATTTCATTGCAAATTTGCGACGTATATTTCTCCCTCGCAAATTTGCGATGGATTTGCGACGGACCACATCCCTAGCAAATTTGCGATGGATTTGCGAGGGTCTTCTTTTTTGTAGTCTCAAATCCCTCGCAAAGTTTGCGATGGATTAGCGAGGGTCGTTTTTCATGTCTGTCGCAAATCCCTCGCAGATTTGCAATGGATTAGCGAGGGTCGGTATTCGTGTCGTCGCAAATCCATCGCAAATATTGCTAGGGAATTGCGAGGGTTGTTTTTGAGGTCGTCGCAACTCCCTCGCAAATTTGCGATGGATTTGCGACGGAGTACTTCTTTATTAATAATTTTAATTAATAATTTAATTTATAATTCAAATAATATTATTAATTAATTTTAAAATAAAAGAAAAGAGAATATGAATATTAAAAAGAAAATTAAAATTAAAATATTATGTTTTCAAAATAAAATAAAATACATAATTGTTCTACAATAAAACCAAAAGAAATTAAAATGTTTGCGACGGAATGGTATCGGTTCCGGTTCCAGTTCCGGTTCTGGTTCCGGCCCCGGTTCCAGTTCCGGTTCTGGTTCCGGCCCCGGTTCCCAAAGATGGGCTGGTTCCCGAAGACGGCTTTGGCGAAACATCGCAAAAGCCGGATCCTTCTCAGCAAAGTAGTCCATGAACATACGAATTTATCTTCTCGGACTGATTCGTTATCATCTCGGCTTGAGATTGTATCATCTCGGCCTGAGATGTTATGATCTGCTGTAGATCGTCCTGGGATCGAGACAATGAAGTTGGAGTAGAAGCACCTTCAATTTGCGATTGCAGCGAACCGACTCCGTAAATCCTCCTTTTTTTGCGGAGAGCAACCTAAAAAGGAAAAAAAATCTCAATATTAAAAATATTTTTAAAAATAATTAAATAGAATACAACAATTTCAAATTTAAATAAGTACCTCGGCAAAAATCTTGTTCTTCACGAAAGGAGTAAGTCCGCCAGATGCAGTGCTCTCCGGATCATCACTATCGGGTTGCTGAGACAACAGTTGGAGCTTCAAGGTGACATCATTGTAGATCTTCTCTGAGCGTCCATCGATAAACGATCCATCCGGTTTTCGTTTCGTATCTTCGAGAACCGCTAACAAATCTGGAACTGATTCTCCGGTCTTCGCCGCCTATTAAAAAAATCATAAAATCATAGGATTAAATTAAATTACGAATGAAGTATTTGAATAGAGAAAGAGAAAACTTACTATCTTTCGGGCCCATGCTTTATACGAGATATGTCCGGAACGATGCTTAGAAGGCCCGTAGCCATCAGGATCAGAGTATCGGGCCTTGCGACTATTGGCACTCTTCTTCTCGCTCACCGGATCCAACCAATATCGAACAAGACCGTCCCAAACATTCGGATCAATCCACTTAGGCTTCGACTCATTGCCTTTAATCTTCCACTTTTCTTTCCACCGTCCAACCTGGCCGCACATACGAGCCTTCAACTTCTTCTCAAATTGTTTGCGGACCGTTGCGTTAATCGCAAAATCCCAATGATACGATTGCTATTAAAAAAAATAAGGTTAAATTCATAGAAAATAATATTAAATAATGAAAAATTAAATTTTATAAAAATTTAAAAAAAACTTACAGCAAACGTTTTATACCAACGTTCAATGATATAGTCCGGTGTTTGGGTGTAATTAGCATGAGGTTCTTTGAAATCTGTTTCAAAGATCGAACGGATCTGAGCAGCCACAGCTCCGTCATCATCAAACTTAAAATAAGAAAATATCGTAAATTACAAATCAAAAGATTGTTAATTAAAACAAAAACATAAATACGTTAGAAAAAATAAATTATACCATAAAGTTCATGGTGGACGTTTTGGATCGAGCCGTGGTAGATTACTATGACCGGGACTATCAAGAAGCTGATGTATCGCAATATCAATGGGGACAGGATCAGCCGCGGAGTCAGTCGCGGTGTTAGCCGCGAGGTCAGACTACTCGGTCGCAAAAACAGCAGAAGTCGTGCCATCCGTCTGCGTAGTGGAACCGGTTCCAATAACGGGAGGACTAGATGCACTACCCATCGAAAGATATCGAGCGTAGTCGTTAACTCGAAATCCCGACATCTGGAAAAAAAAACGAAAAAGACAATTAAAATCAGTATAAAAATATAATAATGTATAAAATTAAAAAAAAAACAAAATTTATCTAATCATCAAAATTAATGATATGACAACGATTTATAAATACTCTAATTATCAAAATCCAATTATCTAATTATCCAAAAATCCATAAAATCCTACACAAACAACTAATCTAAATTCATAACAAAACAATCGAATATTTCTAAATTTAAACAGTTCCCAAATAATACTGTTTTTGTGCCAATTGTGAAAAACGTTATATCCGTCAGGCATGTTTGCCGTAGTGTGCCAATTTCCCCCACGTTTACATGTTTGTTGAGCACCGTAATAATCAATATGCTCAAACATATCATTGCCTGAAAGATAGACGGGGGGGGGGGGGGGNNNGGGGGGGGGGGGGGGGGGGGGGGGACACGCACAACCTTGTTCTTCCTAAACAACTTTTTGTTCTTTCGGTACGGATGATGCATGGAAAGAAACCGACGATGACAGTCAAACCAAGATGGTTTCCTTCCATGCTTGAGCTGAAAGGCCTCTGACCGATCAAGATAATACGGACAAGATAACCTTCCATGCGTAGTCCACCCCGATAACATTCCATACGCCGGGAAGTCACTAATGATCCACAATAGCACATCACGTATCTTGAAGTTCCTTTGTTGCGAATAATCGAATGTGCGAACACCTGTATACCACAACTGTTTCAACTCATGAATCAAAGGTTGGAGGAATACATTAAGAGATCTCTTCGGATGCTTTGGACCGGGCACTAGAATACTCATGAACAAAAATTCTGGTTTCATGCACAGTTCCGGAAGAAGATTGTATGGCGTCAATATGACAGGCCATAGAGAATATTGTCTCCCAGACATACCAAATGGACTAAATCTATTGGTGCATAAGACAAGATAGACATTCCTGCTCTCGTTAGCAAAGTCTAAATGCACAGTCTGAAAGTGTTTCCACGCCTTTGCATCTGACGGATGCGTAACCTCCCCATCCTCCGTGGTATGTTGTGCATGCCATCTCATTGCCGCTGATGTCCTCTCTGATTGGTATAACCATTTCAATCTATCAGTGATTGGCAAGTACCACATACGTTGGTATGCAATGCGGGTCCTTCCAGTAGTTGGTTGAAATCTCGGCTTCCCACAAAATCGACATTCCTGCAACTTATCATCATCTTTCCAGAAAATCATGCAATTGTCAATGTATACATCAATCATTTCTAATGGTAACCCAAGACCCGCAACCAACTTCTGTATTTCATAGTAACTCTCAGCGGAAAGATTATCTTCTGGCAAATACTCTTTAATTAGCTCAGCCCATGAATCGATGCAAATCTCATTTAGGTTATGATCACTTTTAATGTCATCATCCTAGATGCCAATGATAGTTTAGACTGCCCTTCTCTACATCCATCGTAGAGGGGCTGTTTTGCGACGTCTAACATATCATAAAATCGTTTTGCTTATATGTTGGGTTCTTCCCTAGTATTATCATCAACAAATTCAGTTGTACTTTCATGAAATGCATTTCTAACCATATCATGAAACCTATTTCCCTGTTGATACCCTTCATCAATATTTCCGAATAAATGATCATGGCCATAACTATAATTACCATAATTATAACTAGGCTGATCAACGCCATGACTCGTACTACTACTTCCTACATCAACAGTACTACAACCTTCCCCATGCGAAAACCATATATAATAGTTTGGCTTAAATCCTCTATTATAGAGATACCTCTTCACAGTATCAATTTCCAAATATTGGGTGTTCTTGCACTTTCTACATGGACATAAAATTTTACCGTCACGACTTGGACATGGTTAGTTTGTCGCCTGGTACATGAATGCTCGCAACCCGTCCCGAAAGTCTTTCGTCACTTCACCCGTCCCTGGATCTCTTTGATTATACATCCATGATCGTAATGCGTATATTTCGTGCCGCGAAGACATTTTTTAAACACCCACCACTCAAGATCTATTTCTCAATTTTTTTTTCTAATTTTTTTTTAATTTTTTTTTTTGTGACGAGCTCTCATCTCGATTCTGTATTTATAGAATTCCAAAAACTTTTGCAACGGATTTGCTACAGATATTTGCGACGGATTTGCTATGGAAGAGGAATTTGCAACGGCTTTGCGATGGAAAATTATTTCTCATTTAAAACGTGTTCCACCTATTATCACCTAACTACAAGTACCCGCCCTCGCAAATCCCTCACAAAAATAAGCCTTGCAAAGCCGTCGCAAAACGGTCGCAATTTTGCTAAATAGAATAGCCTCGCAAAGCCGTCGCAAATTTGCTATGGATTTGCGAGGAGAATCAATCCATCGCAATATCGTTGCAAGCGCGTCGCAAAGTCGTCGCAAATTGCGACGACTTTGTCCCTCGCAAATTTGCGAGGGAATTGCGATGACGGTTAGTTCACTCGCAAATCCCTCGCAAAACACATGCAAATACGTCGCAAATTTGCGAGGGATATATCTGTCGCAATTTTCCGCTGCAAATCGATTATTTTCTTGTAGTGATACAACCTCCTCAGAAGAAACAAATAGATTCTAATTAAACAAACACGTACCTAATCTGGTGAGGAGGTTGGACAGAAGAAGGATTAGAATAGAAAGATTAGAGTCTACCGCCATGAAAGAGATTTATGTAGAAAATGCACCTCGTAGGGTAAACTCTAATTCTCGAACTTCTTTTCTGCTTACTCGTGTAGACTGAAAGCCATTGTGAATGAGCATTGTAAAGGCAGATGGAAAGTGGAGATGAAAGGAGACATGGACGATGGTAAAAAAATTTGGTTTGTTGCTGGTTTAAGTTAGGTTCAAAACCAGTGAAAGAAAGGAATGAATAGTTTACCAAAAGCTATTTTCTTGGGGTTTTGGTTGGAATCTATGTTTTGTTTCCTATGTTTCTTCCGTTGTTACCTGTTGTAAATACAAACTATGAGTGAATCACTGGTGGTAAGTATGAGTAAATCTATGTGTATGCAAGAACTATAGTGAAAACAATTGCTAATGATAAGTCCTTGCCGAGGTGCATGCTCCTGAGATTGAAGGTATTAGTCTGGTCTTTTACGTAAAAGTGAAATTAAGTATTCCCTCTATTTCACTATAAGTATATTTAAACAAAAAAAACCATTTTAAAAATACGAGACAACGTCGTTTTACTTAATCATGATTTACTCCGTTTATCCATTCCGTTTATCGATTAATGTCGTGTCTAATTTGGTTCAGTCAACAAAAGTTTGAGATTTAAATCTAAAGTCAATAGACTTTGATGATTTAAATTGTCTACGCGATAGTTCATGTTTTGAATGACCAAAATTTGAAATTTCGTGATTTTTTGACAATTTTCCCTTTATAAATTAGACATATATGTAGATTAAAAAAACATCTGTTTCAACCATTCATTCTATCTACTCTTTTTTTTTTAATGAATGCTACGGATTCATATCTTGACTATTCCAAATGGTACGGATTCATACATGACAAATTTAAGTGTCCAATTTCATATTCAGACTCTTCAAAATTGGAAAATTCAACATAAACTATTTTTTTTTGGCGAAAACAAACATTGACCAACTTTCCGTTAGTCAATCCCGTAACACCGTTAACGGTGAGAACTCCCTTTCCACGTAAGCTGCCCTGTAAACAGAAGAACCGAACTCATGACCTCAAGGTCTAGTAACGTATACAGTACCACTGTGCTGAAAGAGTTTTTGATAATACTATAAACGTATATATTTATAAATCAAGAGAATCGCTTTCTCTTCACCAATGATAAGAGGCACGGACAGCGAACACAGGGGATCTCGGCGGTGTTACAATTTTACAATGTCTCTTATGTTACAATTTTGTCGCCGATTTGATTCTCCAATGGCCAACTCAAGCCATCTCTTTGTTCTTCTCAATCGCCACCACCGTCATCTATTCCGTTGCATCGGAGGCGGCGATTTCCGTGATTGGGCCTCCGATTTCCTTTTATTCATGTCGTATTTAATTCCGTCGTATCCTCCATCGACGGCAATAATTTCCAGCTCTGGTATATGAAACCCTAGGCTTCCTCAATCTTCCAGCTCCTGATAATTTCCCAGCACCTCTCGTCCGCGACAGGGAAGATGAGCTTCTTCGATTTGGACCTGTCGAAGATTTCTGTCTCCCGATCGAGAATTTGCCTATTGAAGCTGCTTTGTGGAAGTTCCTTTCCGACGTCGTTCCCGATCGCGTCAGTCTGGACTATGGAGTTTTCGAAATGGATGGCTCTTCCCTCCGAGACGAGCTAAATCTCCTTGGGTGTGAAGATCCTCAGATCCTAGAGGTGAAATTCTGAATCTCTTGAGAGTTCCTTTCCGCCATTTTTCTGTGTCTGTCAATGGCAATTAGTTTCGTATAGTGAAAATGGTTGACATGAATTAAATATATACGACGATGGAGGATAGTGAATGGCAATTAAAGGAAATCGACAGCAATAATGTCAATGGCAATTAGTTTCCTATAGTGAAAATGGAACGATGAAGGAGAGAGGAAGTGATTCTCTTGAACATGGTTTATGATTTTATCAAAAATAACTTTGGCACAATGGCAGAGTATATGACGGTTTTTTCCAATGTCCTGAGTTCGTCACGGAGGTGACTAAGTTGGTCAACGTTTGTTTTCGCCAAAAAAAAAATAGTTTAGGTATGAATTTTCCAATTTTGAAGAATCTGGTATGAAATTGGACACTTAAATTTGCCAGGTATAAATCTATACCATTTGGAATAGTCCGGGTAGGAATCAGCTTTTTTCCTATTTTACAGTATTCGCAGCATTTTCACGAAGTTTTTTTGCGAAATTAATCCGACATCGGGAATTGAAGTTAGATTATTAGGAATTTGACCATCGATCGATAGAATTCGAGTTTTTTTTACCGCAGACGCAGACTGATGTGGCATAAGGAGGAAAGCTTAGGTGTCAACCTCTTGTGAGATTGAGTCTTTATATAATATACTCACTCTCTTGATTTTTAAGGTTTTTACACATAGATTAAGAATTTATTTAAATTTTTTTCCATACTAAAAATATCATTTATTATCCATATTTTATTTTTTTAAGAATTATGTGTCCTTGTTTGATCATTCATCCGCTTGTCTTGTATCATTTTTGTTGTTTTAAGAACTATTTGTCCGTTTGTTTAATCCTACAATGAGTTAGAACTACGAGAGAGAGCAACGAGAGAGAGAGAGACTGAGAGAGAGACTGAGAGAGAGAGAGAAAGAAAGCACTACAATGAGTGCTTTTTAAATGGTTGTATGACTTCTCTATATAAGTTTATGATCTCCTTATATACGTTTTCTCACAATCGAAATTAAACAAAGAAAAGAGAGAGAGAGAGAGACGAGAAACGAGAGACAAGATGGAAGATGAAAACTCAGGTTTTACTTCAACTATAGTAGTAATTTACATTATCCGCAAAAATGTCATTGTTTTATTCTAATTCTTCTTACGATTCTTTGGAAACATGTGAAAATATCTGGTCTAGCCTGGTCATATATTTTACCAGAAGATTAGTCCCTCACACCTCTTTGCCATTATGATCATCGTTGGCTTGTGTGATAATGTTGAAGAAGCTGCTGAGCATTATATTATTCTCGACCCTGCAAATGATTATGATATGTTTTATTTTTATTTTTCATTTAAAAAGTATTTTAAGTTTCTCTGTTTTTCTTAACACCTCTATTTTCATTTAACTTCTATTTATTAGTACATAACTAGAGTCTTGTAATTTTGAGATTTTGACTATTCTTTTAATATTTTTCTACCGTTAAAAAAGTTATTATAATTTTTTTTTTTTTACGATGTCTTCAAGAACTAGTACCGGCACGGAACAACAACAACCCGACGCCATATGAGCCAACTATATTTGGATATTTTGTGGAGAAACTCACTAAAGCTGGTGGCTTTTTTTTTTTTTTGGATTACTAGGAGGTTATGGGCCGAAGCCTGTAATTCCCCTAGGCTCGGAACCACATGTAATATTAGTTCCGTCCCGAACGTCATTCGATCATGACATCTAGGCTTTGTCTAAGGTATTTTTCCAGTCGAGCTAATGACACTTGGTGAGCTAGTGGCTTTTGCTACGATTGGATCACACCAGACAATATCACGACGTTCATGGGAAAAACTGGTTGGAGAGCTCAATACATCGACGCTATCAAAGAGATTGCCGAGCGCCGCCGCATCAGGAACCAAAGCACTCGCGATTTGTTTAGAATATATTCTTTTTTTACTTTTATCTTTTCTTTCCAATCTAGTAATACAAAAAGGGAGTAGGTAAATTTTATTGTGATTAAATCCCCCTGGATTTATCAACTAAAAACATAAATTTGTTTATATAATTAAACTCCATACATAAATAATAGTGTAATTGATTTCAAATATGTGAGTTGTAGACATGGCGGAACCAGAAAACATGTCTACATGGGCAATACTATTTTTTTTATTTAGAAATAATAATTGCATAAACTTCAGTGAAAAATAAAAATATCACCATTAATAAAAATCTCAAAGATGTATTATATGCTCACTCATATCTTGGAATCGCTTTATCACCGTTTCGTTTGTTACTGTGTCAAATACCTGTTTTTCAATAAAACAAACTAGACAATCACTTAAAAAGTCATCACCAATACTATTACGCGATGTTGTCTTCACAATATTCATTGCAGAGGAGCATCTTTCAATGGTCGCGGTCGCAACATGAAGAATCAAACATAATTTCAAAAAACGATAAACCAAAGGATGAGAAAGATGTTTCCTTGTCTCTACCAATACACGAGCAAGATCACCAAGACTTTTCAGATTAACAAACCTTTCATCCTTTTGCACATTATCAAGATAGATGTCAAGTTGATGATCAAGAGATTTCCGCTCCACAAAACTAAAGTCATCTAGATAAATTTAATAGGATCAAAAATTATTGAGTTATAGTTAAAATAAATTTAATAGGGGTCAAAAATAATTATGGACTATGATCAATTTAAAATATTTAACAAAAATTATATTAATTTTACAAATTTCACATGGATCACTTGACCCTTTCCTTGTGAACGGCCTCCGCCACTGCACATATTAGTCTAACCGAAAGATGTTACATAAATGAGAAAATCTATTGGTGTCAACAAAAAAATTGATAAAATATTAAGTTATATAATCGAATTTAGGGTCTAAAGAACATAGAAAGTTCTCTAATATATAAGTTATATAAATAAGATAAAATATTAGAGAAAAGTTCCGACTCTGATTTGAGTCACTTTAGTATATCATTACATCACACTGAAAATTCAAATCTATATTTTAAATGCACACAAACAAAAAAAATAAAATAAAAAAATAAAAAGATGCATCTACTTCTTATGTTGTAAATTTGCTTCTAAAAAAAATACACCAAAAAAAAAATCGTGTCTGGGTATAGATTTAGTAAACATATAAAACCTTTATTTGTCAATGATAACTCCAAAAACAAAAAAATTGACTAAACTTATGTTAGATTTCTAATCAGAAAGAAAATAACATAATTCGGAAATATGGTGTGAGCATGTTAAGCCTTGTTAATCTGTTTCAAAGAATAAAGTTTGAATGAGAGGAAACTTTACCGTAGAATAAACTCCACCAACAAAGAACTAGAAGCAAATTTACAACGTAAGAAGTAGATGCATCTTTTAATGTTTAGTTGTGTGCATTTAAAATATAGATTTGAATTTTCGGTGTGATGTAATGATACACTAAAGTGACTCAAATCAGAGTCGGAACTTTTCTCTAATATTTTATCTTATTTATATAACTTATATATGAGAACTTTATATGTTCTTTAGACCCTCTTTATATGGTCTTTAGACCCTAAATTCGATTGGGAAAAATGCCAAAAACTCCTCGATTCACCATTTTTAGCTTAAAAAGTTCCAATTATCAAATGAAAAAAATAAACTGTAAATTTTTGTTGACTTCCACTTTTAATCTCATATTTTTGTTGATTTGGCCAAATCAAACTCGTCGTTAAAGAGACTAACATATCAATTAGACGGGGTTAATTTTTATCTGAAATCAACATTAAACAAAACGACGTCTCTTTTTCCCATTTTGGCCAGTGAAAGCTAGAACATAACGAGTTGCAGATCAAAGGGAGAGAAAATTTGGGGAAGAACTCGATTTAGAAAAAATTCTTGAGGTAGACAGTAAGTTGATAGCACCATATTTTACACGTTTTATAATATTTATTTCTATTACTTTTATTTTGTCTTTGAGTCTTTTTAGTGTGTTTTAGTGCATTTTATGTCTCATAATTATTCATTTGTATTTTAGAAGTCCTAGAGAATCGTTGTGGTATTTTGTAATATTTTGTGTAATTTTATGTACTTGGGAGTTGCTTGGATCAAAGCAAAAGAAGAAACGTCAGAAGTTCGGAGAACGATGAAAGCCTTCCCACCGTTGGATCAAGCTCAAATTCGGAGGCACACTAGGGAAATGGCTTATCTTTCATCTCGAAGTGGTTTGAGACCAATCCAACGGTGCGATCAAACGTTATTTCAGGTTTCGTGAAGTCAGTTCAAACTGATCAGAACACTATTCCGAGCAAAGAAGGGGAACGATCGATCCACCTATTGGAACGATCGATCCAGCCAAATGTGAACAAGCTGGAACGATCAAAACACAGTTTGTGGTTGATCCCATTATTCTGGAACGACCGTTTCAACCCCATTCACTGTTCATTCCGCCAACCAACTTTGCAACTTGTATTTTTGTGTATTTTCTTTGATTGCAACCTTTGCAAGTTGTTTCTTTTCCTTGTTTTTAGGCTTAATGGCTGTGATATGTTTACTCTACCATAGTTAGTTATTAGCCATAGTTAAGTTAGTATTTGTGCTTAAATATGTAACATAAATCATTATGAAATAACATCTTCATATTTTTGGAAACACAAACTTCAAAAGAGTTTGGCTCTAGATTAGTTCGTTTCTCGCATCTTCGGTGCGTAGTCTCTATTCCTTGTGGATCGATACCTTGAAGTGCTACAAACGACATGCCATCATGATTGCAGTGTTGTGCACGTTGAGGGTAATTGACGTGCCGAGCGTTGAAAAACTCGCACAATCAATTTGGCGCCGTTGTATGCATGATTTAATCTATCTTAAACAATTTTTTTCGATTTTTATGGTTTTTCTATGCACTTATATGTATGTATGAGACTCAAATATGCAAAAAGAAAAATAAAATTAGGGTGATTCTAGGTTTGTTCTTGATGTTTAAGAGCTAGATTACTTGAAATCCTTTTTCATTAAGTGTTCTTAATGCTAGATTAGCCTTGACAAAGTTGATCGAGAACCTAGGGAATCCCATCACTCGAAAGGTGTTCTTAGGAGATTCTTGAACGAACTTAATGAGTGCTTTTCATATCTTAGCCAACGGAAAATTGATGTCTAAGGTGAATTGTGGTTAATTAGACTTGTGTTTAATGCTTGTTAGCTAGTCATAGAATCGCGAACGGAAGTTTTTGACGGTTGATGACTAAGAAAGGGGTTAATACCATGGACGTGGATTAATCTTTAGTAGTGTTCTAAGGCCTAAGGAGATATTTAGTCGAATGTTTGAGCATCTTGAGTAGATTAAAGAATCACCCGAGTCGTTAACTTACCCGAGAATTTGTTTGTTTAAATTTGATATTAAACGTTTTCTTGTTTGCTTTACTTCTCGTTTTATTGGAATTGAAATCGTGTTCTGTCACTTGTTAAATTTCTATTTGTTTCACTTGTTCGATAAAAATCCAACCCTAATTATCGCTTAGATTAGATAGCGTCTTGTATTCTTAGTGCGTCGTTCTTATTTCCTTGTGGATTCGATCCCAAAGTGCTGCAATGACATGCCATTAGATTGAGGCATTATGCACAGTGGGTAATTGTGCGAACCGTAAAAAGTTCACTATCAATTTGGCGCCGTTGCCGGAGAAATTAGCAATAGCCATTAGTATTTGGATGCTATTTGAGACTAAGTTTTTATTTTCTTGTTATCTAATTGTTTGCTTGTTGATTCTCTTTCTTGAAGGTGTATGTGTGGAGGACACTTAAATCTGCTTCCTCTAGTTTCCGACATTAAAAGGTTCGAAAGAAAATTTTTACGAGCAAGACGGGGAAGAGAAAGAGCTGATCAACCAAATCTATTTGAGATGGGTGATCATGTACCACCAGCTATTGGTGGAGATGTGCAGCTCCAAGGAGACGTGCAAGGAGTATGCATTGGGGGACTTCCTCTTCATCCTCCAAGAGCACCGAGGTTGATTGGAGCGGGTGATGCTCCCAACGCCCATGGAAATCGCGCCGGTATACATCCACCACCAGTGGAGAATAACAATTTTGAGATCAAGTTTAGTCTCATTTCCATGGTGCAAGGAAACAAGTTCCACGGTTTAGCGGTGGAGGATCCTTTAGACCACCTTGATCAATTCGATAGAATTTGTGGAATGGTCAAGATCAATGGGATCTATGAGGATGCGTTCAAGCTTCGATTGTTTCCATTCTCTCTTGGATACAAAGCCCACCAATGGGAGAAGAACATACCTCAAGGATCCATCACTTCTTGGGAACAATGTAAGAATGCCTTTCTCGCCAAGTTCTTCTCTACTACAAGAACGACAAGGTTGAGAAACGAGATCTCGAGCTTCACTCAAAAGGGGAACGAGAGCTTTTGTGAAGCATGAGAATGGTTCAAGAGCTACAAAATGCATTGCCCACACCACGGGTTCTCCGATGAATCGCTTTTGAGCACTCTCTATCGTGGTGTTTTGCCAAAGTTTAGGATGCTTCTAGACACGGCAAGTAATGGCAATTTCTTGGGTAAAGAAGTGGATGACGGTTTAGAGCTGGTGGAAAACTTGGCACAAAGCGACGGTAACTATGGAGAAGACTATGATAGATATCCAAGAGGAAGTGGAGAGTATGATAATCAAAAGACAAGGAGAGAGATGAAGGCTCTAAATGAAAAGATGGATAAGCTTTTGCAAGCTTCTCAAAAATCTGTCATCTTTGTTGGAGATCAAGATGGAAACCAAGTGTTTCAATTTGATGGGGAAGGTGAAGATAAGCAAGCATAGGTCAACTATGTGAATGGCCAAGGAGGATATCAAAGAGGCTTCAACAACAACTATAGGAACCACCCCAACTTCTCATACCGAAACCCCAATGTGGAGAACCCTGAAGACCAAGTCTATCCACAACAAAACTCTCAAAACCAAGGGGTCCAACAAAAGACCTTTGTGTCTTCCAACCAAGCTCAAGGTTCGAACTTCCAACAACAAGGCTTCATTCCCAAGAACAACTTTCAAGGGAACCAAGGTGGTTTTCAACAAAAGCAACCATTTGCACCACCTGGTTTTGTGCAACAAGGGCAAGGAAGCAACTCGATACAACATGATGTCGAAATGAAGGGTATGCTTCAACAACTCTTGATGGGCCAAGCTCATGGAGCGATAGATTTGAGCAAGAAAATGGCGGAAATCCACAACAAGGTGGACTGCTCATACAATGACCTCAACAACAAATTCGAGGCATTGTCATCTAAGTTCAAGCAAATGGAGGGTAAAGGTGCCTCTTCTACTTCCTCAAGGCCTCAATGAACTTTACCAGGCAAGCCCGAAGTAAATCCAAATGAGTTTTGTAACGCTATCCTTTCAAGTGCTGAGGAAGAAGAAGTTATTGAAGAGTTTATAGAGCTACTCTATGACCCAAATGATGAAGACCTTCCCTCAAGAGTCAATGAGTTGATCATTGAAGATGACGGTATTGAGCCCATTGCAAAGAACGAGGCACTAGTTGCTACACAAGTGGAGGTTGAGAAGGCTCTCGAGATTGAAAAGAATGGAGTTTCTTGCAATTAACCTCCTCTACTCCTGCCCAAATCGATTCCCAGGCTTGGAAATCCGCGTAAATTTGTCATTTCTTGTTCCCTTGGTCATTTGAACATTGATGACGCCTTGTGCGATTCTGGATCAAGCGTGAATGTGATGTCGCTTGAGATGGTGAAGAGTTTTGGGATCAAGAGCATGACACACTACACATCTTCCATCACTTTTGGAGATTCTTCTTCAAAATGCCCACTAGGAATCATCAAAGACTATCCTCTCAAGATTGGAGATTGTCTTGTTCCAACGGATTTCTTAGTGATGAAGATGAGGCAAAACCACAAGCTCCCTCTTCTTCTTGGAACCCCTTTCCTAAACACCACTGGTGCAAGCATAGACTTCCCAAATAAAAGGGTATTGCTCGAGTATGTGGATGACAAGGTTTTCTATCCCGTCAAACCTTACTCCACCGAGTTATGTGGTGCCATTGCTCATAAGAATAATGAATTTCAAGTTGAGAAATTGGAGAACATGGGTAGTGTTGAGAAATTGGAGAACATGGGTAGTGTTGAGAAGGTGGTTATAGCTTTGCCTCCAAAGTCTTATGAAAAGAAGAAAATATCTCATGAAGAGAAAGATTTGGGTTATGGTAATGATGAAGAAGCTAAAGCATTGGATGGAGCTTGTTTGGACCTTCTTTTCTCTAACACAATGGAGGCTGAGATTGAGGGTATCAAGGTTCAACGGGAGGGTAAATGCACTAAAGCCAAGAAGAAGAAACCCAAAGACAATCACCCTCCCAACCTTGTCAAAACAAGCCAAGCAAGTCCAAAGATGTTGGATGCAACCCTCCAAATCCCACCACTATGACCTTAACCCCTTGGATATACGAAGATGGTGTGATTGAATACAAGGTGAACTGTAAGGGACGGTCAAAGCCATTTGAAACGGTTAGAGCACTTCTCACAGCCGAGTTTAGAGAGAAAAGTCAAGCCAGTCTTCAAGAGATCATGACCAAGGAGATAAAGCTCGAGATCAAAGAGCCACCATGGAATTCCAACACTCCTTCTCTCCCCGCCTAAAAAGGGTTTGAAACGTCAAGCTTAGCGACGTTAAACAAGCGCTTTTGGGAAGCATTCCCATGACTATCTTTGTATATATTTTCGTTCCTTCTAGTTCATTTTGATGTTTTTGTTTGATGTTTATAGTTTTCATGGGTCCAAGGTCGTGGTGCTGAATGCATGAATGGGTTGCGCTACAACACGTCACACTTCTCTGCAATCCAAATGTATGATCCAAACTCCATTTCATTGTAAATACATTCTTGCATATTTTTACCTTCTCATTGACTTTTGTTGCACTGAGACGTTGCAATTCAAGTTCGGGGGAGAAATTTGTGTCTTTTGATCTTGTGTTTTGTGATTTTTCTTATTTTTCTTATTTTTGCATTGCATATGCATAGGGGACAATGATAGACACCACTAAAAGCTTAGAAAAACCATAATTTGAAAAATGATAGACACCCTAATCTTCTTTTTCTTTTTGCATATTTGAGTCTCATGCATACATATAAGTGCATAGAAAAACCATAAAAATAAAAAAAAATAAAAAAATCCAAAAAGAAATCATGTAGTTTGCATAGTCTCATATTCATTTTAGGATTGAGTGTAGAAGCATATATGATTGTCTGGCATATACATAGGGGACAATGATAGAAACCAGTAAAAGCTTAGTTTAGAACTCGATGTGATACCCTTAGTAATATTATCATGTTGCTTGAACAACCTTTTTGAAATTTGTATACTCTTGCTTTGATCTCTCTACTCTTAACTCGTTGTCTCGTAATCACTTGTTTAATTTTAAATCAATCCCTTGATAATTGGACTTAAATGAATTTAATCATCTCGCTTATGGGCTTGTGATACATAAACATGGTTTAAAGAAAACACTCGGATTATCTTATCCACTTTTACCACTCTCTAATAACCCGAGTGGCCATTCTCATCTTTAGAATGGTTCTCTACCTTTCACCTTAACCGTTTTCTTTCCACCCCTCGTTGTTTGATTGAGTGAGGCATTTTTCTTGATAATTCTATTGTGTGTAAAATCTTGAAAGTATCGGAAACGACAAAGGTTAGCTTTCATTTTTAGCTAGTCTAAGTTGTTCAAAGAAAAAGGGCTAACATTAAGATGAGGATTAATGGAATGAATTATATTGGGTTTGGGAAACATGAGCTCATAAAAAGTTAGATGAGAAATGGTTGGAAAAGCAAGCTCTAAAGAAGAGCTTAAAATAAATACCCTAGGAAAGGATAAGAAAATCACTCTCCATGTTTGAAAAAGAAAGGGGTCGATTAAAAATGTTCTCTAGAAGTTTGGCGTTTTGGGAAAAGAAAATGGAGTTTGATTTAGCCAAAAGGGCTTGGGAGGTTTAATGAGCTTCAAGGAAGTAAGATAAGAAGAGGAAATAGAATCACCATTTGGGTAGAATGCTTTGCTAGGAGGGTAGAACAACGTGAGCTTAACTTTGTATGCATAAATTGTTTCTAGTCTTCCTTGCTTTTGGATAACATATAGCATTCTTTTTCCTTGAGAGTAAGTTACCCAAAAAGAGAATGAACCTCCTTGCACTTACATTAACTAGTGAGTTCCCACTTTCGAACCTCTCTTTCGGTTTTTCTTCTCTTGTTTGCTTGCGAATAAGCAAAAGGCAAGTCCGGGGGAGTTGATAACACCATATTTTGCATGTTTTTAATGTTTAGTTTCATAAGTTTGTAGTTACACCTTGTATAGTTTTGGGATATTTTAATGCATTTAGGGTCCAATTGAGTCTCATTGCATTTTAGATGTCCTAGGTTGTCTTTGCATTTTTTTGGCTTGTTTGAGCCATTTTCAAGTGTTTTTGGGGTCAGAGGAGTTGGAGGAGTGAAGATAGCCATCATAACAGATTATTGTTGTATACAGAGATGCATGATCAGGTTGAGACGTCAGAAGTTTATCATTGGATGAAGGACTTTCCACCGATGGATTGAGCTCATATTTTAACACAAGATATATCAATAGATTAGCTGTCATTTGGAAGTTGTTTGAGGGCATTCCAACGGTGCAATCAAACGTTATGCCAATTTTCGTGATGACAGTCCAGTCTGGCGAGCAGAAGAAGCAGGTGGAGAAAAACGACCAGAACGATCAATCCTCTATTGGAACGATCGAGCCCCCAAAACATAAAATTTTGGAATGAGTTTCACCGCCCAGAACGATCCAGATCGATCGATCAAAAATTTTTGGATCGATCGATCCCACTCTGGATCGACCAATCCCCTACTTTGACCAATTTCTGGGCCAAAACCACCCGAAGTCCTTTAAAAATCGACTCTTCTGAAGAGTTTCCATTTGGATTTAGCTTCCGAAATCTTCATGAGAGTTGTAGATAATTGAGTTAGATTTCCAATGGAAGTGGTTTTAAGTCATTCTGATCTGTGGTTCGAGAGCTATGGCGGATTTAGTGAAGACGTATCAAACCAAAAACTAGTCTCATGAAACGGTGTAAAAACGTCTCTTTTTCTACTTCACCTAATTTTTGGTGACTTTGGACGCCCAAAGCTGTATAATTATTGATCTTTGGACCAGATTTATGTATCTCTTATCACTTTTAATAAAAACTCTTGAGAGAAAACCTTGTTCTTCTCTTGAAGATTTGCAATCCTTTGAAGATCTAGAGAAGTTTTCTTGAATTTTCTTCCACTTTTCTTCTTATTTGGCTTATGGCTTTCATTTGTACGGTTTACTTTTGTGATTTAGCCATGTGTGAGTAGTTCTTCTAGGATTCTTGGGTAAGGTAGATTATGGTGATTCTAGGTTTGTTCTTGATGTTTAAGAGCTAGATTACTTGAAATCCTTTTTCATTAAGTGTTCTTAATGCTAGATTAGTCTTGACAAAGTTGATCTAAAACCTAGGGAATCCCGTCACTCGAAAGGTGTTCTTAGGAGATTTTTGAACGAACTTAATGAGTGCTTTTCATATCTTAGCCAACGGAAAATTGATGTCTAAGGTGAATTGTGGTTAATTAGACTTGTGTTCAATGCTTGTTAGTCATAGAACCGCGACCGGAAGTTTTTGACGGTTGATGACTAAGAAAGGGGTTAATACCATGGACGTGGATTAATCTTTAGTAGTGTTCTAAGGCCTAAGGAGATATTTAGTCGAATGTTTGAGCATCTTGAGTAGATGAAAGAATCACCCGAGTCGTTAACTTACCCGAGAATTCCTTTGTTTAAATTTGATATTAAACGTTTTCTTGTTTGCTTTGCCTCTCATTTTATTGGAATTGAAATCGTGTTTTGTCAATTGTTAAATTTCTATATGTTTCACTTGTTCGATAAAAACTCAACCCTAATTATCGCTTAGATTAGATAGCGTCTTGTATTGTTAGTGCGTCATTCTTATTTCCTTGTGGATTCGATCCCAAAGTGATGCAATGACATGCCATTAGATTAAGGTATTGTGCACAATGGATAATTGTGCGAACCGTAAAAAGTTCATTATCATAAGTCACTAATAGATGGATCTTACAAATGTATTCAAAATGTGTATATATATTGTATTTATCTTACATGACCCATTCAATATTATTATCTTTTGAAAGGTAATAATAGTCTTTGAAGGAAAATTCTTGAGGATCATTATTTTGGACTACGTTTTATCATCCATCATTTTTTTAAGTGTTGTCAATCCATTCTTATGATTAAACATGATTGTTGGTGTCGATTTTCACCCAGCCGAGATCAACTATTTAAACGACTAAGTAAAAGAGATGGAGAGCCAAGAAAGAGGGAGAGCCAAAAGAGGGAGAGCAAAAAATATGGAGAGCCAAAAAGAGGGAGAGCCAAAAGAGGGAGAGCCAAAAAGAGGAGAGCCAAAAAGAGGGAGAGCCAAACCAAGCCAAACCGGAGGAGACCTCGGCCGAACCGAGCCAAAACGGAGGAGACCTCGACCCAAACCAAGCCAAACCATCACCTCGGCTAGGCCAAGCCAAACCACCACCTCGGTTAGGCCGAGCCGAACCACTTCGACCAAGCCACCTCACTTTGGCCGAGTCAAGTCATTTCGGCCAAGATGAACCGACGCCAATCCATTTCATCGTGAACCAAACTGAGCAGAACCGAAGCCCACAAACCAAGGCTCGGCCAATCCGAACCAATGTCAATCTTGGGCCGGCCAAAGTCACGAGAAGGTGGTGCGACGCGTCGTGGGACGAGGCGAGAACTTTATGAGCTGCGGCGAAGCCTTCATGAGCCAAATGTAATGGGCCGAGTCGAAGGCCCATTAGACGATCTAAGTCACCATTCGTCCTAGGAGAAAATTCAAGTCGGCGGCCGCACATAGATAAATGAAATATTCCGAGAATATTTCCAGAGATTCTCACCTAGGCGGTTCATTAGACTTGTATAAATAAGAGACAAAATCATTCAAGAATGGGGGGAACTTTTACCCTGGCAAAATACTTAGCAAATCGCTCTCTACTTTCTTGTACGCAAAGCTTTTCATAGCATCAATAAAAAACTATCTTTGGATCTCTGTTTTCGTGTTGTCGTTCTTAGAATCTTATGTTCCCTCTAAATTTCATTACAAAAATTTGATTGTGCGAGTTTTGGCTCATACAATTTGGCGCCGACTTTGGGGATTAGAAGTTTTCTTACACATAGAAATCACTGAATACGAGATCTGGAGAGATGGCCGCCAACGAAGAAAGGAGAGGCGACGACTCGAACAACAACAGCGACAACCCTATCGGAGCAACAGAGACTCACGGAGACGCCCCTCCAAAAGGCGCAAAAGCATTCACGGCATTCATGGCTAAGATCGAAAACATGTTGGTCGCGCCGACGAACAAGGCCGACGAACAGGACAAGCTGAACAACTCTTTGTCGGAGAGACTTGAGGCGCTGACAACGAGCCGATCCCAAGTTCTGCGCACTCGAAACCTTGGCTCGATGATGAATCCATCCAGAGGAGTCACGAGGAAATTCGGCCTCAACCCAACAGCCCTCGACAAGGAGAGACGACGACGGGAACAACAACAGTGTGGATCTCACAAGAGCAAAAGTACTTTCCTCCAGGAGACACGGAAGCAGTCTCAGCCCCCCTGACCGAAGGAAGGAGCACGTTGGGCGCGCTGATGAAGAAGGCGGAGGAATTGGAGAAACTGAGTGGCTCGCTGACGAAGCAGCTGGAGACGCTAAAGGTGGAGAGCCAAACTCGAAGTTTGCGTGCAATAAGCTTTGGCTCGGCGACAAATCCACCAAGAGAAAGCGAAATACGACCCAACTGCTCAATGCCTCGCGGCGCATCCAACGACGCGGCAAGGTTCTTGGGAGGACGAACTCCACTGCAACCATCGGGCGAGCAGACCTCCACAACAACCAGGACGAACTTAACGGAGCCATCTTCGCCGATCCAAGGAGCAAGAGGCGCCATCGATGAACGCAAACATCATACCGACGACGGTGCATGAGCAAGGATAGGAGTATAACAGTTCGGCTCAGAACAAACCAGAGACCTGACGGAGGAAGAGGAAAATCTCCTTTGGATGCAGCAAGAACAGTAAGCTGAGGAGCAAAGGAGAATAAGCTGGGACGAATACGGCAAGCCACGAAGAACGAGCCGAAAAGATGATATGGTCTAACTCTTAGTATCCGTCCGACGAGATAACACCCGCATCGACGAAATCAAACATTACCAATCCACCCCGGCTGAATCGGAGAGCAAGAAGAAAACATCAATGGGTGCGACCAACATATTGAAAACGGTTTAAGGGAGAGCATCAACGGGATGACCGCAATCATCTTGAACGGGTAGACTGACGGCGTCGGAGACAAGGATCTGCACCAGGATCGAGCTAGCAAAGAACTTGCCTCAACATTGGAATGAGCAAAAACTAATGGAGACGATTTCGGCTTGGCACGGAACAGAAGCTTAATAAAGGAGGAGGAGAACCTCTGCTGGGCACAACACACAAATTTCGCAATGGTCATCAAAACCCCAAGCCAAGTCCAACGTTCGATAGCATATCTCGCCTCAGCTCGGTACAGAGGAGGGAAGACAACACATCTCGGCTCTGTACAGGGGAGAGAGGACAGTGCATCTCGGCTCAGCTTGGAAAAGACAAGAGACGATCGTATGTCCCCTTTCACCTCGGCAAAAGAGGAAGCATTCATACTTGTCGCCTCGGCTCGGCAAAGACAAGAGACGATCGTGGGTCCCATTTCACCTCGGCAAAAGAAGAAGAAATCGGATGTCGTGGCTCGGCAAGAAAAGGGGGTGATCACGTTTTTTCTCCTCGGCTTTGCGAGGATCCATCTTGCCTCAGCTCGGCATAAAGGGAAACGTTCATATTCGACGTCTCGACAAGGAAGGAAGCGGTCGTATCTTTGCCTCGACTCGGCAAGGGAAGAGAATAACATATTTGCCTCGGCTCGGTGCAACGGGTCAACATATAGCTCGACAGCTCGGCCATCCCGCAGCTCAGTAGCTCGGCCATCTCGCACCTCGGTCATATGACAATAAGTTGTCGAAGCCTGGGCACAAGGCTTGCAGAAAAACTCTTAGCCGGAGAGCTCGGCGACACTATAAGCCTTAAGGCCTTTGAACACGACGAGGAGAACGATCAACTGAACCAAGGCAAAGAAGAACGTCAAGGCGATGCACCCAAACAAAGAAGGATAACCGACGAGGAAGCACAGCCGGGTCCCCGAAGAATGATAAGCATGATAATGAGCAACCTTGTAATCTCGGCAGGCAAAAACGGGAACGCAACTTCTGATCTGAACTATCACTAAGCTACACAAGCAACAAACTACGGGGCGGTTTGATCCCTGAAAAAAGTACGTAGGCAAACCATATTCGGATGGGTTCAGCTGCCCCCTCTCTCAAAAAAAGGGGGGGAGTAGGTACGTATACACATATACTCCCATTTTTATAACGCGATATGCTCGCATTTTATTTTCGCATCATATTTTTGCATCATATTTTCACATCATTTTTTCTCAAAAATATATAGTCTGATTTTCATCAATATACTCATACCTCCATATTTTTGTAGTCTTAAGCGTCATTTTTAATCAATCATGATTTTTTTTTTTAAATTATAAATTATCATTTGATACATTTATCGCATACGCCATTTCCTATCTCGTTGCTGGCCACAACAGATAAGCTTAGACAAATCCTCTAAACGGATTTTAACCACTCTTCCTATAAGGATTGGGGTTCTATGACCTCCTCCACGGATAACAGCGCGCGCTATATATATTCAGATCAGGTATACATGGCAGATGGATCCCGGTCTCGTATATCTCAATCTCACAACAGTTTATTTTTGAAGGGTAAGTAAGTCGAGACTACATCGCAAATCCTAAAGCCGAAGTAAACATCTGAAACCCAGTATGTGTCTTTCGCAAACGCTTCTCAGTACACTGGTCTTTGATATCTCAAAACATATGAGATTATTTGAACGTATTTTATCGAAACGAGCATATAAGTCGAGACGACATCGCATCCAAAACCCGGTAAGTGCCTTTCAGCACACACCCTTCTCAGCACATTAGTCTTCGACATTTCCAAAAATACATTTTGACGGGAACATACGCCAAGACTACATTGCAGTCCCTAAAACCAGAGCATGAACATTTGAAACTTGACAAACTACTCACAATCTCTCAAAACATATCGTCAAACACCTCGGCGCAAAAAGAAGTCAAAAATAAACATGTAGTTAGCTTCAGTCGACGGCTCGTAAACAAGCTTACATGCTTCTTTTCATCTTGGAATCTCAGGACTAACGCATCCCAGGCCATCAAAAAAATTTAAGACTTTGGTCCGGACTCGTAAAACTTGTCTTATCTAAGCTCGGCAGCTTTCAATCATTTGATACAGCTCGCTAGCCCATAAGTTCATAAATCTGTTTGAGCTTTTCAACTCGTAGATTCTGCTCGAGCTCATCCGCTCATATCTTACTTAAGCTCGTCAATTTTACCTCGCATCGCCACAAAATCTGTTCGAGCTCGTATCTTTTTCTATTATTTAGTTCAAAACGAGTTTCAAATTTCTCACCTCGTCAAACATCAAAATGCCTCGCCAACTCCCAGCAGAACTGCTCAGCATTAAAATGGACACGACAACTGTTATCAAAATGGCTAGGCATCCCTCGCCAACCTTCTCCAAAAATTGTTTGCGCCACATTCTCCCAATTTGGCTAGAAACATTCTATGAAATAGGTTCAGCAACTTTACTATTCCAACGGTCATCAGATCCCCGTGATGTATCTCTTGAAGTCATTTCAAAGCAATGAAGCAAATCTGCTCGACAACTCTCGTCAAAAACCAGCTCGATAGAAAAATAACATGGCATTGATAAACCTTTCCTCATCATCAACAAGCAGAGTCTCGCTTTGTCATTATACAGCTCGGCATAGTCTATTCTCAACATCAGAAGTCTGCCTTCATCAACTCGGCAACAAACGATGCCTTCGCTTTGACAGCTCGGCAGCTCGACAGCTTGCCTTCGCTTCGACAGCTCGCTCTCACTTCGTCAACTCGGTAGCAAGATAACTCGTCATCATCTCGCCTCGTCGACTAGGCATCATCTCATCTCGTCGGCTAGGCATCATCTCGCCTCGTCGGCTAGGCATCATCTCGCCTCATCGGTTAGGCATCATCTCGCTTTGTCGGCTCGGTATCTTCTCGCCTTGTCGGCTAGGCATCATCTCGTCTCATCGGCTAGGCATCATCTCGCCTCGTCGGCTAGGCATCATCTCGCCTCGTCGGCTAGGCATCATCTCGCCTCATCGGCTAGGCATCATCTCGCTTTGTCGGCTCGGTATCTTCTCGCCTCGTCGGCTAGGCATCATCTCGTCTCGTCGGCTAGGCATCTTCTCGCCTTGTCGGCTAGGCATCATCTCACCTTGTTGACTAGGCATCATCTCGCCTCGTCGGCTAGGCATCATCCCGCTTCGCCGGCTAGGCATCTTCTCTCCTCGTCGGCTAGGCATCATCTCGCATCGTCGGCTCGGCATCTTCTCGCCTCGTCGACTAGGCATAATCTCGCTTCGTCGGCTAGGCATCATCTCGCCTCGTCGGCTAGGCATCATCTCGCCTCGTTGGCTAGGCATCTTCTCGCATCGACGGCTCGGCATCTTTTCACCTCGTCGGCTAGGAATCATCTCACCTCATAGGCTCGGCATCATCTCGCCTCGACGGATTGGCATCATCTCGCTTCGTTGGCTCGGCATCACCTCAACCTCTCTTCAACACCATCTTGGCTCGACGACAACAGCAAAAAAGACAACTAGGCATCGGTTTTTGCTCGGAACCTTTTTGGCTAAACAACGAAAAGGGCTTGTAGATGGCGAAGACAGTTGATCTCGACCTTGATTACTTTCACCTCGTCACAATCACTTATGAGTCTGGCGAGCTGAGGGGCTAACTGTTGGTGTCGGTTTTCACCCAGCCGAGATCAACTATTAAAACGACTAAGTAAAAGAGATGGAGAGCCAAAAAGATGGAGAGCCAAAAAAGAGGGGGAGACAAAAGAGGGAGAGCCAAAAAGAGGGAGAGCCAAAAATATGGAGAGCCAAAAAGAGGGAGAGCCAAACCAAGCCAAACAAACCGAGTCGAACCAGAGGAGACCTCGGCCGAACCGAGCCGAACAGGAGGAGACCTCGGCCAAACCGAGCTGAACCGAAGGAGACCTCGGCCCGAGCCGAACCGGAAGAGACCTCGGCCCAAACCGAGCCAAACCATCACCTCGGCTAGGCTGAGCCAAACCACCACCTCGGTTAAGCCGAGCTGAACCACTTCGACCAAGCCACTTCACTTTGGCCGAGCCAAACCACTTTGGCCGAGTCAAGTCATTTCGGCCAAGATGAACTGACGCCAATCCACTTCACCGTGAACCAAACTGAGCAGAACCGAAGCCCACAAACCAAGGCTCGTCTCTTTTTCCCATCGAGGGTCGGTGAAAGCTAGAACATAACGAGTTGCAGATCAAAGGGAGAGAAAATCGATGGAAAAAAATGATTTAGGGTTTTAGAGAAAACTTAGGGAAGAACTCGATTTATATAAAATTCTCAAGAAGTTTAGATGGAGTTTTGTTGGTGAGTTGGGCCAGAAAACAGGTGTATTTCAAGTGTTCAAATTGGCCCATTTCGGAAATAAACAAACCAGTTTTTTTTTTTTTTTTTTGGTGGGAAATCAATTTTTGCCGGCAATATTTAAAAAAAAAAATTCCTTTCAAAATTTTTATAAAAAAAGAAAACTAAGAAAACCAAAAAAAAAACGCTCAAATAGACGCTCAAATAGACGCTCAAAAAAACACTCAAAAAAACATATGGGACAAACACTAAAGTTTTCGTTGACCCAGGCCCACTTACAGTGGCGGATCCAAAAATTATTTTTACCGGGGTCATAAATACGATTGATGAAACCATAACTAGCCCTGGGATTTAAAAGACTAGAAGCAAGAAAAAAAATTGGTTGTGCACTAATTTTGAACATGAAATTTTGATCATTCGTCACATTTTACTTAACCAATATATGATCTATGTGTTCTTCATATCTTGTTTTTTATGTTGTTGTTTTATCCTCCGTTTCTTATTACACATACAAAGACAATGAAAAAAACTCATACATTCTTCATCTTTCTCTGCTTATTCAGCTTATGGTAGACCACAAGGGCAGGCATGTGGGTTGTTGCTATGTTGAATTTTCTTCTGCTAACGAAGCAGAAGCAAGAAGTGTCCCTGGCTGATGAACTCTTCTCCGATGGCACAACATACCACAAGATAAGATTTACTTTTCTTAGTAAAATATGATGGAAAATTTGAAGAAAATTGAGAATCAGAGAGAAAAATGTGCTTAATCTGGTGAGGAGGTTGGAGAGAAGAAGGATTAGAATAGAAAGATTAGTCTGCCGCCATGAAAGAGATTTATGTACAAAAGGTACCTCGTAGGGTAAACTCTATTCTCGAACTTCTTTTTTGCTTACTCGTGTAGACTGAAAGCCATTGTGAATGAGCATTGTAAAGGCAAGAGGGAAAGTGGAGATGAAAAGAGACATGGACGATGGTAAAAAAGTTTGGTTTGTTGCTGGTTTAAGTTAGATTAAAAAACAGTGAAAGAAATGAATGAATAGTTTACCAGGGGTTTTGGTTGGAATCTATGTTTATTTTGTTTTTTTTTCCTATGTTTCTTTTTCTGTTACCCGTTGTAAATACAAATTATGAGTGAATCACTGGTGGTAAGTATGAGTAAATCTATGTGTATGCAAGAACATATAGTGGTCGTTTTACTTAATTATGATTTACAACAATTTTTTAATTCTGTTTATCCATTTTGTTTATTGATTTAACGTCGTGTCTAATTTGGTTCAGTAAACAGAAGTTTAGGATTTAAATCTAAAGTCAACAGACTTTGATGATTTAAATTGTCTACACGATAGTTCATGTTTTGAATGGCCAAAATTTGAAAGTTCATGATTTTTTTTGACAATTTTCCCTTTATAAATTAGACATATGTGTAGATTAAAAACAAAATCTGTTTCAACCATTCATTCTATCTACTCATTTTAACGAATGTAAAATTTATTTAACCAAAAAAAAATACAGTTTTTACAAGTGCATCCTTTATTTTTAAAAAATTAGGAAAACAAATCAATCAAAATTCAAAATGTTCTTGTGGCGAACCAAAATATGAGGCTTTCCTCGTGTTTTTTTGTCTCCCAAAGCAGGTATCGAAATAATCCGATTCCTCATATTCTATCTACTCATTTCAACTGTCCATTTCATCCGTTTATTCAAATGATAACCATGGGAAGCGGTTGGAACCTCAATCTTATTCTCAAACCGTGTTACCAATGAAACCCAATGTCCACATTGTTCACATTTATTTTTGCTTTCGTATACATTAGTCCATATCAGTTTACATCCAATGAAAATACCATTTACTTAATTAGAGAAAATGTGAGTAAAAAGAAGTACAAAAATAATGAAATCCATAAAAAACCAAAAGACGGTCCACAAAGCAGTAGGGGGGGACTGTCAAGGACCACGTGAGTTTGTCAGTCAAACCCGGACCCGCTTTTCCCCCGACCCGGACCGACAAAACCCATCTCTCGCCGCTCCTTCTAAGATCTTTAACCGTACACGTGTCATAATCGTTACGAAGCCACCTTCATCTAAAAATAAAATCTTAAATCTAAAGTTACCGTTAAAAAGTACAACTGTATCTTAAAAAAAAAAAATACCGTTCTCGGGAACTACATTAGAAGTTTTTAACTTTTTCCTAAAACTCTTCGCTTCTCCCAAGATTCCCCCTAATTGTTTGTGATTGTTCCCATTGCATTTGCATTATTATTAACTATTTAATTAACACTATACTAGAGTCACTTTCTGCCCACGTACACATGATTAATATTTTACAGTATTCGCAGCATTTTCACGAACCAGATCGGAGCATTAATGCATTATTATTTACAAAAAATCATTACTCCTTATTTACACTATAATTCTAAAAACAAAAACAAAAAAAAAACAAATTGTGAGGATTATGATTTATACCATCCCGAGAGAGAAAAAAACAGAGTTAATTGAAGTTTTAAAGACTTATTATATAGCTACGTAAATGCAAGTAATGTAATAGTAATACTATATGACTAATTTAAAATGGGTGTTACGATCAAATGTTCTTAGTTTAACTAGAAAAACACCAGAGAAAAATGTTAAAAATTACAAGAATGAGTGGCATTTGTGACGGAATCATATTACATGTTTTTGTTCCAAATTTGAAGAGATGTAGGGGTTTTTATCCAAAACTTTTTAGTTATAAAAAAAAAAAGATGTTACGAACATATAATAATGCGAATACAAAGCGGATATATAACGAGTATCAATACCACAACATTTTCACGAACCAGATCTGAGTATTATTTATAATATCCCATTTATATCATTTCCCTTACAATAAAATAAAACAAAAAAACTTTAGGGCTATATGATTATGCTATTCCGAGAGAAAAAAACAGAATTAATTGGAGTTTTAAAGACTATCATTCTCGTCTCTACAACAACCCATCTGGCATTAATGTCACTCTGCTGAATCTCAAGTTGGGTCTACGAGAGTGACGACTCTTTGATTGCTTCGCCACATCTTCGATTTATATCCTTTTAATCCCCTCGAAGTCATCATCTCTTTTTCTCTATCCATTTTCTTAGTGGATAAAAAACCTTATATTGCTCTGATTCTTAAGAAGTTGTTCAAATAGATCTCTGTTTTTCTTTTTTTAAAGAATGAGATCTCAAGGAGTAGAAGATAACAAAGGGTGGCTTGGACCGGCGACGCCGGAGATTTCAAACGGAAACGGGAATATAGGTTATGAGTTTCAGAAAGGTGCGAACCGGACACCAAACCACCACCGGTCCACCATGGGGAAACCGGCGCCTTCGAAATGGGACGACGCTCAGAAATGGCTCTCCGGCGTTGGTTTTGCTCGCGGCGGAGGCGGCGGAGAGAAGAACCACCACTCGAGGAGTTGTAAACCGAGAAACTCGAACGCTGATGATCTTAGACTCATAGCTTCCGCTTCACAAAGGGAGCGTGAAGGAGAAGATCAGTACGTTGAATACGACGACGACGGAGAGGCGGCGGCGGGGAGGCCGGAGGTTGAGACGAAGAACGTAGATTGCGGAGAATCAGGTGGTTCGGCTTGGAGGAAGGAGAGTATTATTAATCCGACGGCTGTGATTCGATCGGTCTGTGTGAGGGACATGGGGACTGAGATGACTCCGATCGGTAGCCAAGAGCCTTCTAGAACAGCTACGCCTGTGCGAGCCACAACGCCGGTTGGGAGAAGCCCTGTGACGTCGCCGGTGAGAGTTTCGCACGGCGGCGAGGCGGTGAGGACGGCGGCGGATACGGTGACTGTGACGGTGACGGAGGCTAGAAGCGTAGCGAGTAGTAATAATGAGAAGAATGGGTTTGGGGATGATAACAAGGCGATCAATGCTATGGAAGCTCGAGCCATGGCTTGGGATGAGGCAGAGCGCGCTAAATTCATGGCTAGGTGATTAACATTAATTAATAAATGGCTGGCTTAATTAGTGTTAACGTGGTTTGGTTTATTTCAGATTTGGTTTTTGTTGGAGTGTAATTAGGTATAAGAGAGAGGAAGTGAAAATACAAGCTTGGGAGAATCATGAGAAGAGAAAGGCGGAGATGGAGATGAAGAAAATGGAGGTAAGATTATCAAATGGTAAAAATTACACATGTTCAATCCGGGTTTCGGTTTGGTATTTCAGTTTTTTTGTAAAACCAAATACATTGTGAATCCGTATAATTGGTTTTTATTCAATTTTTAATAAATTTCGGTTTTGGTTTTGGTTTTTCCGTATTAAGTTTGAGATCAGATTAGTTCGGTTTATTCGGATTGAACACCCTTAAAAAATTCAATAAGTTTTGAGAAAAATGTGTGAATGTGGGTGTAGGTGAAGGCGGAGAGGATGAAAGCGAGGGCGGAGGAGAAGTTGGCGAACAAGCTGGCGGCGACAAAGAGGATAGCGGAGGAGAGGAGGGCAAACGCGGAGGCGAAGCTGAACGAGAAGGCGGTGAGGACATCCGAGAGGGCTGATTATATAAGGAGAAGCGGCCACTTGCCTTCTTCTTTCTCCTTTAAGATCCCTTCTTTCTCTCTTTGTTGGTAGCCATTATTTCGTGTTTACTTATATTCTTATTATTGCCTTTAGAATGTAATCGTGTATGGATTTAGTGATGCAATAACTAACGGAAAATAATTAACGGTTTTGTTTGGGGAAAGTAGATATAATAAAAGAGAAAGTTTGGAGAGATTAAGCATGAGTTAACGAAATCAAGCTAGTTAGTCTCTGTGTTTATTAAGGTCTCATGAGTCATTTTTTTTTCTTGCGATCTAAAAGTATTCATTAGATTCTGGTGTAAATGAACCAGTATAGAGATCAAGGTCATACAAAAACCAAAATTAACATCTCTAGATCAACCAGCATAGTATGATATTTTTGGGTCAAGTGGCCAAGTCATGGATTTGTTTTTGGATTCATTTCCAAAAGACTTCATACTAATTAGAGTACCTTAACTTATATATTAAACAATCATTATCTAATATTACGATGGAGGACTTAAATTGATATATCAATAACTTTCTTTTCAAGAATCGTCACTACGGCACCGTAACGAGTTTTGTCTACTTGGAGTTGGAGCTCAATTCTTGATCCGGCGAGCCAGTTATATAAAAAGTGTGTACAGTCCTCCTTTGCATTAGTCTACGGACAGAATTTAAAACCTGTTAGAGCGTAATTACTTATCTCTCGTGGAAAGTTTTTTTAAACACTTTGCCAGTTCTAATTTTCCAAGTGCAATACAAATGATTTTATGGAAAAACGTTTTTCTAAGGGATGCAATACAAATGAATAAAAAAAAAATCTAAGATGTAATAGACTATTCTGATATTGCATATCTGAAAACAAAACATCTCAATTCAAAAAAAAAAGAAAACAAAACATCTACCTATAGGCTATAAATGATTGGTGCACAACCAACTTCATAAAATGGTTAAAAAGTTGACTGAAATTCTGAAGGATTAAGATTGAGTCTTTCTATTTCAATTTCGATAATTGTTGAGATTAGTGTAGGTTTTTTTTTGTTTTGGTCGAAGATTAGTGTAGGTTTATATCCAAATTTTACGTGATTAAACAAAAAAAAATTACGTGTATATATTCAACATTAATTAATTGTGTTAATGTCTGACGATCCAAATTTAAACTTACGTAATGGTACAATGTAATACATATCAACTTAACCCGTGCTAATCATAGCGCGGAGTATTTTTTTAAAAATAAACTGTTTTGAAATTTAAGAAAAATTGTTTTTATTTGAATTTTATAATATGTCTAACTTATGATTATAGATAGAGTTGTCAAACAAAATAATTTGTTTATTTAACCCGTTTTGTAGTGGACTAAAATATTATTTGGGCTACCCCGTAAAACCTATAACTTTGAAAATATAACTCTAATATGCACCGTTTAATGACTCTAGTTTTGTGGTTAGTTCACGAACTCTTAAAAAAAAATCAATTTTCTTGTGTCTAACTTTTTATAAAATTAGTAAAATAATTTTCAACTTTTATTTTGATATATATTCAAATAAAATATAATAAATTATAGTGAAAAATATAGCAAGATTTCGAATAAATTTTTTTCTTTGAATATATATGGATTGATTATTATTTAAAAATATATAATATTAACAATAATTAAGAAACTAAATAGTAAATAATCTTTTTAATGATAAATAAATACTTTCCATATTCTCATCAATAATTTTAAAAGATAATTATATCATTTCCTATTTCAATTATTTTTTTTTATTTGTAATGACATAATATATAATAACTTACAAAACAAATTTCATTTTAAAAAATGTTTTCTTAAATAATATTATGAGATTATTGTCGAACACAATAATTTATCAAAGTTTGGGGCTCTTTTTAGTAAAATAAAATAAAATGGAGGGGGAAATACTAAAATTGATATAAGAGACCTAAAATCAATCGGTAACTAGTTTTACGATTACGTCCTTTAGCTCTCGACTCGAGAGACGTCCCTTCTCTCTCTCTCTCTCTCCGCAATTGTTCGTTCCCTCTCGACGGTAAGCGATATCCACCCGTAGTACGTCCTCAATCGGAACTTTGCGACTCTTTATCAATCGGATTTTACTATCTACATCTGGATTTTTCTCTTCGTTTCGTCCTCTCTTCCTCGGTTACTCGGGTCTCGCTTTCGATTTCTAGGGTTTCGCGGTTCAGATCACAAAGTTCCTGCTTCAATCTTAAGCGATTTGATCACAAGTAGCTGTTTCTTCCGTGCGTTGGTCAATATTCGACATATCGAGGTTTAGTCTCCGCGATTCTGATTTGAACACGGCTCTAGTCACTTGGTCATAGAGTTTTTATTTGTCGTAGAAGCAGATTTGGGAGTTCGTTGAAATAGGATTTGGGTTTTTTGACCCTTCGTCGCTGAGGTTAAGATTGGAACTGTCTGTATGGCGGCTGGAAGGAATGTAAGATATCCTGACAATGAACTGAGAGACCATGAATCGAATTCTAGATTTTCCCGGCGGGAAAGTGCTTACTCAAATGAGGATTACGACCATGCGAGGAACGGTGCTCTTGATAATGAAAAGGGACGGGTTAGTAGTTTAAGACACGGGGATAGCGGTAAAGATAGAGATAGGATTAGGGCCGGAGCTAGACAGAGAGATATCCAAGAGAGAGAGATGGTTAATAGTGGGTGTCGGTCATTGATGAGCAATCGAGGTAGTAGGGAAGTCTTTGTTGATCGTGGTCCTAAAAGATGCGGGTTTTCAGCTAGGTCCGAGGATAGGGAACCAGGTGAGCTCTCTAGTGAGAGTGGGTCGGATGATTTGATCGAGTCTGAATCACTGGTGAAAGATAATGGAGTTGTGAAGCAGGTAGAGAATATAGCTCAAAGCCCTGTAGAAAAGAAGAGGAAGTTTTCACCGATAGTATGGGACAGAGATGACCTTCAAAGTAGTTCTTTGAGCAGAAATGAAAAACCTGTGGAGGTCACCCGTCTTCCTCCCCCACCACCACTAATTAAGAGGTCAAGCCAGTCACCTAGTGTCAATTGTGATGACAGTTCTCATTTTTCGCCTGCAAAGATGCATCAAGATCCCGAGCAAGTTGGTGTTCTTGAGGTTTCTGTGCCTGCTTTGTCATCTCCGGTAGAGATTTCTTCTTTGTGTGTAGTGGAATCTTCTTTGCGTGTGGTGGAATCTTCTTTGTGTGTGGTGGAACAATCATCAAATGCTGGGAAGGATGGCAAACAAGAGGATGCAACACACATGGAGGACGAGGAAAATATGCCAACAAGGCATATATCATCCTCGAGGTGGGCTGCTGGAAACAGTTCTCCAACTGACGAAGGTGAAATAGTGGAAGAAGTGGAAATAAATAAAAGGAGGAAGAAACCACTTCCCAAGGAATACTTTCAGGGGAGATTGCGCAATAAGTCTCTAACGCCTGAGGTCGGGGAGTTTGTGAGGGAAGGTTATAGATCATCTGATTCCGAAGAAAGGGGGCACCATTCTTTGTCGGGAAGGGGAGATGATTTTGAGGAGAAAGATGCTGTGAAGGGTGACAATATGGAAATAGACGAGGAGGAACGCAGAAGAGGAAATACTAGTGACAGCCTTAGTGAAACTGATTCGGATGACGAATATGTTCGGCATGAGACACCTGAACCTGCTGGTACTCCCCTGCGAAGTATAAACATGCTCCAGGGTTGTAGAAGTGTTGATGAGTTTGAGAGATTAAATAAGATAGATGAAGGTACTTATGGAGTTGTTTATAGAGCAAAGGATAAGAAGACAGGCGAAATTGTGGCATTGAAAAAGGTGAAGATGGAAAAAGAAAGAGAAGGTTTTCCGTTGACTTCTCTTAGGGAAATTAACATACTTCTTTCTTTTCATCACCCATCAATAGTGGATGTTAAAGAGGTGGTTGTGGGTAGTAGTCTTGATAGCATTTTTATGGTGATGGAGTATATGGAACATGATCTTAAAGCATTGATGGAGACAATGAAGCAGCGTTTCAGTCAAAGTGAAGTTAAA
This sequence comes from Eutrema heterophyllum, assembly GCA_002933915.1. Taxonomy (NCBI): domain Eukaryota; kingdom Viridiplantae; phylum Streptophyta; class Magnoliopsida; order Brassicales; family Brassicaceae; genus Eutrema; species Eutrema heterophyllum. The sequence goes on from PKMM01017727.1 coordinate 607,741, forward strand.
TGCTTAATGCTTCAACTTTTAGAGGGGGTCAAGTATCTTCATGACAACTGGGTGCTTCATCGAGATTTGAAATCATCTAACCTGCTTTTAAACAATCGGGGTGAGTTGAAGATATGTGACTTTGGTTTGGCTCGGCAATATGGCAGCCCGCTGAAGCCGTATACCCATCTGGTTGTTACGCTTTGGTACAGGTAAAGTCCCTTTTTACCGTTTTCTAGTTTTAAAAAAAAATTCTGTGGTGTCTGCATTTGCAATTGTAATTTTACTTCTAGTGGACTTTCCGGTAATTTTTGGCCATTGTTAGTATAATCTTAGGTGTCACTTGCCCTTTCTGGTAGAGCTGTACAACACCGTTCTCCCTTTTCTATCCCTCCACATTGGATCAATGATTTTAAAAGTCCTGATTCTAAAAATACGTTCTATGGTTACTGATTTTTTATTTGTATGGCACCTCTAACTTGAGTATTGAGGCTGACTTTGAGAATAGTCTTCATAATATGCCAGCTTTTGTGGACACCACTTAGAATGGCCATTATAACCTTGGCACATTAGGAAATATTTGTACTTCACTTTCTTGACTTGTTTTGTTCCTTGTGTTAACTCTCCCTTCTTGTTTTAGCAATAATCACTTCCTCCAGGACCAAGCCCAATGACCGCATCTGTTTTCTCAGGGCACCTGAACTTCTCTTGGGAGCAAAACAATATTCTACAGCCATTGACATGTGGTCACTGGGCTGTATCATGGCAGAACTATTATCGAAGGCGCCATTATTTAATGGTAAAACTGAGTTTGATCAACTTGACAAGGTATTTCAAACATTGGTTTTGACTTGGATCTCCAGCTATCCTGGAAGCACACGCAGCTTATAAACTACTGCTGCTTTTAATTTACAGATTTTCAGAATCCTTGGGACTCCCAATGAATCCATTTGGCCTGGGTTCTCCAAGCTGCCTGGAGTCAAGGTCAACTTTGTCAAGCATCAGTAAGTGATATAAATTCCTTGTAATAGACAGTTGTTATGCACCTTAGTATAAATTTGCTTCAACTCTCTAGTACTGTTCCCCGGCTTTCTAGCTTTAGGTGATGTGGTCTGGCATTCTGTCTCATTAGTGATTTTTTTTTTCGTTTTTCATAGTTGTTATGTCGTTCTTCTCACTGCTTGCTTATTCTTTCAGGTACAATCTATTACGTAAGAAATTCCCTGCCACTTCATTCACTGGTTCACCAGTTCTGTCCGATGCTGGGTTTGACTTGCTGAACAAGCTCCTGACATACGATCCTGAGAGGGTAATAGAATATATATAATTTAAATTGCATGTATGCTCATCAGTATTCAACTTGATTGTTCCTTGACTTTGGATCTGTGATGCTTCTTTTATAGAGAATAACTGTTGATGCTGCGCTTAAGCATGATTGGTTCCGTGAAGTCCCTCTGCCAAAATCCAAAGATTTCATGCCTACTTTCCCTGCTCAACATGCCCAAGACAGGTGCTGAGATCTATCTAAACTGAAACGATCGCTGGTTGACTTTAATTCTGTCTCTAACCTTTTTTTTCTGTGCCAAGGCGTGGGAGGAGAATGGTAAAGAGCCCTGATCCTTTGGAAGAGCAACGTAGGAAGGAATTAACACAAACCGAACTTGGATCTGGTGGTCTGTTTGGCTGAAGTGTGGCTCACCGATTGAAGATAGCAGTTGGTGTCCAACCTTGATACTCTCAGATACCATGGAATTACCACATTTTAACAAGGGCTGCTGCTTAAGCGGAGGTTGGAACATTTGTATCTCAGACTATCATTTGTACTTTCTTTACTCATTTCGAGGGTCCATGGTGATTTGTGAAGATGATTTTCCTCCTATCGCCAGCGAGATTCCTTGCAGGTTTAATGTGTTCACAAGCTAGGCTGGTCAGTTAATAGTCCTGCAGCTTTCTGACATTGCTTGTTCTGCAAGGTGTGGCATGACAATGAAAACTCATTTTCTACTAAACTTATGTATGTAGCATAGTGTTATTGAATAATGACTTTTTTTTTACTACTATGAGGGAGATAACGTATTCTTTTCACCTACAACCCACTTAATCTACTCTTGTGTTTTTTTTATATATAATATTCACATTGTGATTGCAAGAAAAACTGGTGTTGAAGTGGAGGTGACACTCTTGTCTTTAAAGAAGAAATGATGGTTGCCGATGAATCTCCGCAAGGTAATATATAGTCCTGATATTTGTAGGGGTTTAACTTGGTTTTTTTTTTGTTTTCCGCTAAAATTGTGTGTCAATGGTTCTTCCTGATCAGATGGTTGCTCTAAAACTGTTGGAAAAATTGGAGTCTTTGGTTTGTAGGGAAAAAATTGTTCTGATGATTTCTTTTTCTACTTTGATTGCTTAGGAGCTCATGGTAACAACTAAAGTAGATCCTGATTCCTCTGGGCAGGGTAATGCCACTTAGTTAACCATCCCAAGGTCTCTGAAATAAGCTTTAGCCCTATTTTCTTTGCAGTTTGCTGATTTCATGGTTATAGTCGAACTGCTGTTGTTGACTGCAAAGTGCTAGAAACGCTTTATTAGGTTTTCAGTAACAAAGTGAAACTAAATTGACATTGTTTGTCTCAACCTTTAAAGAAGCATATGCGGAGAAGTGTTAACGAGTGACTTGTGTAGAGCTTTCTTTAAAACAGTCTGCTCTTCTTGGATCATGGCAAGTTTTATCTTACATTTTTGCATGGGCTTACATTCAATGGTTTTGACATTTTACCATGATTCTAGGCGGGAGTAGCAGTATTCAAGCTGTAACTCTTGCCCGGAGACATGTCATGACACTAGAAATGGTGCTGCAAGCAAACGCAGGTTAAGGTCCGGATCAGTTGCAGAGAGTTAATGCTCGAGAGAGTGGATGATAAATCCCTTCATATAGTCCCGGACTTGGCATTGGGCATGTATCAATCGTTTAGCATGCAACTTGCTGGAGTGTTTTGGTGGTGTTGAGAATTGATCCGACTCGTTGAAATGTATTAGAGTGAGTTTGCATGCCGAGGACCCAGGAATTTATATCAATGCGCAGCCAAGTGTTTACAGAAAGAACACTCCCAAAGTCGCCAATTGCTCTTATAGAATTGGTCCAAAATCTGGACAGTGCGTTGTGGTGCCTATCCATATTCGAAATGCCAAAAGAAACAGTCCATAAAATCATGTAACAGAGGTTCTATTAAGCATTTAGTGGCAGGAGATCAAAACATAGAACTGGGATTATAATTTTCGGTTCATGGTCTAACTAATCTTACAATCGCCTTCATATGAAAGGCAAGAAGACATAAGAGAAACAATTAAAGGCCTCGTCGATAAAAGCTTATTTATCATACACTCAAATTAAGATAAGGTCGTGACAAGTTTCTTCTGCTATCAATTGCAAAATTCTCTATATGGCAAAAGGGTAAACCTGTGTATGATACACCAAACTTTTTTTTTTTCTTTTGTCATTCAGAACTGAAAACTACAGTCTTCCCAAGTACAAAGGTAACTAGAGAGAGCTCAATGAAGAATATTGTGTTTATTAGATGCCTGTCTACTGTCCACCCGAATATCGTTATCCCGCCTGGATTCATCTGCAAATACAACACTACAACAATCACCTAATCAGCTATCATAGCAGGTTTGACGGAAAGAAAAAAGAATGGAAGGAAAAAAGGTCGAAACAATCCTCACCGAAAGCTTGTCTTTTGTGATACGAGGACATGGACATGTATGAAGGAAAGTGGTTGCTATTAGCAGGCATCCTCATGTAGTGATCCATTGATTCCACATCACTTTCTGATTGGGAAATCTGAAAGGAGATGGGTGGATTCGTGGTGGCCTCCAAGTGAACTCCACTAGGAGAAGTCCTTATTTGAGTTGAATCTGTTGGTGAGCAAGACATTATCGCATGCCATTTACTTGCAACTGATGCTATTGCTTGAGCTCTGTGAGATATTCTTGTTGCTGCGTGGAGACACAGTATTATTCCAACAACTTGGACTACCGCCGAGACCTGAATATATATGGTTCCAAGCTTAACCTCACCAAATAAGAACATAACCAGTGAAGAAGAAGAAGCAGAGGTTGACTTACCGCAAAATCACCACCGTTTATATATGTGATACGCCCGCTGTACGCAGTGGTCTGGAAAAGTGTAGTAAACTGGCTGACTGTGACGACCAGAAACTGTAGAAGCAGAAAGATGCGGAACCTATGGCTTATTTTGGAGAGATAGTGGCGCAAACGGATGTGCTCGTAGATGAAACGAGAGATCTCGGACTCCCCATCTAAGAGCTTTGCATAATCTTCAAAGTGAATGACTTGCAAGTTGCAGACCAAATGAAACATGGCACTAGCAGCTAGAAATATAGTGCTCAAGTAAGTCCATGACAAGATCATTGATAAGAGAATTAAAACAGATAGCCATGGCTGGTCATGAGGCACATATAACATCCGGATGATCTCTCGAACAACTTTCAATCCAAAACATGGGAGCGACCAAAGTGCAAGCAGTCTCACAGAGTTCTGCAACAAGGAAGAAAAAAATTCAGCTTTCCACAAAAAAACGCTTACTTTAGCGGAAAAAAAACTCGAACAGGACTAACAATTGACAAACACATTCAAGAATTGATGCTTATTGCACATTGAAGAAGCAGAGTGTATTAAAGCGTCTCAGTATGTAGAACCAATGATCCTTCACAATCAACCAAGTATCATCACAGAAGTCTCAGTCCTATCTGAAAAATCCAAGGCAAAAAGTAGAAAAAATCACCGAGATTTGCTGAATATATTGAGCCTTGAGCCGTCCCATTCGCCCACTGAGTTGATCGACGAACAAAAACTTCCTAATCCCATGCTTTCTCAAATTGTGAGAAACGCAAAGCAGAGAGACACCAGCCAAACACGCCTGCGAAACAACAATGTTGAGCTCGAAACTCTTGTACTGGTATCTCTCACACCCCAAACAATGCCCGAGCTCCAGCACAGTCACCGGAAGCACCAAACCGATAGCCAAAAAGACGATCCAAGACAAGACAAGGCTTCGAGTAGACGATTGGTTAAACCCAAGGAGCATCAGAAACATCTCGAGCCATTGCAGCGTTTCCCCCAGGTCGTCGTCGTCGTCGTCGACGCCCTCTCCTCCTCCTCCTCCGCCGCCGTCTCTCTCCGGCGGATTCGAATCGAGCAACGGCGTTTCAGCGACCGGTGGTGATTGCTCCGCCATCAGAGCCTGAATACGTTTACAGAAATCCACCGCAACGGATTTGAACAAGGACAAAGGGGAAACATCGAAGCTCGTTAATGGCGGTTTCGATCTCATTTAAAATCCCCATCGATTACCGGTTAGACTCGTGACGATCTCTCTCAGATCGACGGTTGTCATTCATTTTTTTTTGTTTTCCGATTAATCTGAATTGGGAACCGGAAAATAAAAATAAATTAAAATCCAAGAAACGAGGATTGGCATTTAGGTGTGATTTGGAGGGGAAGTTTATATAAAATTAATTTTCTCGTTATGGTGTTTTAAGCCGTTAGATTGAGGGTTAGGCTGAAGTTTCAACGGTTGATGGTTGATGAGGAACATATATGATAGAGTGAAACCAGTACCACCTGAATACTATTTTTGGGAGATTGTGTGAAGTTAGGCTTGATAGTATTGCTGACGTTTGATTTGGCTTGACCAAAATAATATACAAAACTAAATTTTGTTCCACTCATTTCTCTTGCTAGTGGAAAGACTTTTTTAAAAAAAAATTCTGAACGATCTCAGTTTTATTCGTATGGAATTGGGTGGAATTGGGTGAAATTGAATAGAGTTGGTTTTTGTGTGTTTTCATTGTAAATGATAAAATTTTAGAAAAATACACAATCATTTTATTCTTCTAGTTATGCATCCATTTGTACTTTACATGATTTTTTTTTGTTTTTTTATGTTTTTTTTTTTGGGTAAGGTACAAAAAAGTATATGATTTGGAGATAATATTTCCCCTATTGATGATGACAAAGAATATGATTTGGAAATAATACCAAAATTCAATTATTTATCTCCAACGTTTGATTCCATATATATATATTTTTTTTTTTCAATGTTTTTTTTGTTAAAACTTAGAAGGAAGTCAACATTTTTATTGGTGGTGGTTGGAATTACAGTTGAACAGCAATTGTGAAAAGTTACTGCAATTACAAAGACAGCACAAGATGACAAGAAACATACATAATGGTTTGTGTAAACTTGTTGTGGTGTATATATTTGCAATTGGTTTTTCAGTGTCCCTAGTATTATTAGCTATGATAATGATATTGCCATTCAAGAATTTTTATTTTTCTTCTTTATCAGATGTATGTCTTTGTAGATAAAAATAGTCACAATTAAGTTGTTTTCAAAAAAAATCTATTTATTTTTCGTAATGATGTAATTATGATTTTTTTGTTCTTATATGAGCTTTTAAAGGTGATCCCCATACGAAAGTTTCTCTAATGATATTTCTCAAGACCAACCTTAGCTATAGTTTCATAGTACAAAAAAATAAAAGATTAAAGTAGGAGTTTGTGTGAAATTGTTGAACCTTCTTGCATTATTATCATATGATACATTCAAAAAAGAAGTAATTATTCCTCATATTATCATATTGAGACTCTTAACCACAAAAAGAAAAAAGAAAAAAACCATACCACATAATAGTAATAATAATAATCTGTTTTGTGCATATATCTAAATAGAAATGCTGTTGGGAATACCACGGCCAGTGACTCCATGTGGTGAAGTAGGGAGAAGTAGTTCGTAAGGAGGCATCCCAGCACCTGTTCTGTTCTTGAGTTTCTTATCTTTGTTTCTCTGGTTGATCTTTTTCTCTATCTCCTCAAGTTCCTCAGAGAACTTGTTGAAATACTTAACCACTTCCTCATCTTGAAACCAACGTCTTTGAACTTCTCTCAGGTCGATCAAGTACTCTTCGTCAGCGGAATGCGTCGAGAGCGTCTCTTGTACCGCCATAACTTTTGTTGCTTGGAGTTGTGTTGGTAGAGAGCTTAGGAAGCTGTACTGAGGGTTTCGCATGAACATCTCGTAGTCCAGGTCATTTTCGTGCGGTATAAGTTTTCTCAAGAGCGTAGGTCGGTTCGGGACATACCCTCCGAACGGGTATTGCCCGAAGTTAATGGCGGCGTGTTGTCCCGAGGCGATCCATATCATGTTGGTTAGGATATCGGACAAGTCTTGTGTTGTGTTGAGTTTAGGCCACCAAGGCTCGTCTTTCTTGTCGTAGTGACCTTTGTTCTTGATCTCATCCCACCAAGCTTGGAGCTCAAAGTCAGAGGTTATGGATTTGGGCTCAGAGTAGAAGTGTTTGACATAGGATTCAACGAGGTCCTTGATAGCTTTCCAGATCAAAAGACCATCTGCTGCATACGGATAATCATCGATCACAAGCTTCACGCCACATTCCGCTGAAGAATCTTCCTCTGCCATTCCCCTGTAAATGATTCCAGACCGAATTAGAGAGAGACATATGACCGAAAAAAAAGAGTGTTTGTTACTAAAGCAAAGCAAAGAGCGTTAACCTTCGAACAAGATCAGCAGGAAGTCCTTCCATGTCAAACCGCCACATACTCTTGTATGCTGCAGAGCTTAGTTCCATCGAGTATTTTCCGGGAGTGAAGCAACTTTCGATGATTCCTCCTCCATTGATTAAGCTTTTACGCGCACGTGCATTGATTTCTAGCGTGTAGCGCATATGAGGGTGAAGCAGCTTGTAAACCGGATGCATCGTACTCAATTGTCTGTTAGTAGCAATGATGTAAGGCTCCATGGAAGCGTGAGTCCTTAGCCTGAGAGTTTTTAAAACAAAAATACGGCTCTCCCTCAATACATCGATGGAGACTACAAATGAAGCTGGACAAAGTTAAAGTTAACTTAATTACCAGTGGTTCACTAGTTGGTGAACACCAGCATCATTTGAGCAGACATGGGCTTTAGCTAATTTCCAAATCCAGTGAGTAGTAGCGTCATGCCCGTGAGCATAAACAAACTTGTTCTCGCTCTCGGATGTGGGAGGTAACGAGAGCTCAATGGCCAACGGCCTCAGAGCACCCGTCTTTGAATATAAGAAAATTGTTCTTGAAGCATATGTCTTTCTTGGATCCTCTTTGAGGGAGTTTATCTTCTCTACAAATGGCAAGAGCATGTCATGGTAATCCAATAGAAACAATCTCTTCTCCTCAAACGCCTGCATTCACCAATTTACTAAACGTTTTAGTCGCGATCTCAACAAGATGAGAAGATTCTATAGTACACTTGTTGTCAAATTACCAAACCTGTTCTATAGTCATTCCATAATGTTGAACTTCTCGAGCTATAATTTCTTCTGTGAGAGCAGATTCTGGAGATCCATATAGAGCCGGGTCAAGCTTGCTTCGAATTGGCAGCTCCTGTCAAAACAAATAAAAAGTTTCAGAAACTCTCATGAGAAAATCCCTGATTTAAAAATGGTAAATTGAAACATACCTTCAGAAGCTCAATGTTCACAGGGTTTACACCAGCAAGAGCTTGACGTCCGAATTCATTGTCTCGCAGCCACGCAAATCTGTCCCCTGAACAACAAAAACACATGAGAGAGGATTAAAATATGTATATATTTCAAGAATGATGGTTACTCTGAATGACAAATTTACATTTTATAACGGCTGGAGTGTCGTATTTTAGCAGTGTTTCCCCAACGTTGAGGATCCCGTCCACAAAACCGCCAAAAAATCCGCCAAGTCCTGTGTCTTTTGGCTCGCTAGGTCTCAAGACAATGTCACATTTGTATAATCTGTCGATATCCGAGAAGCATGTGAAGGGAATGTCTAAGTTTGACAACGCAGCTGCAATCGATGGCACGAGATTGTGAAAGAGAGCCTTAAATCTCCCGGCCGTAAAAGTGTCTCTCTTGATTTCCTCGAAGACTTCGTCTCTTGGAACATAAAACTCTTCCTTCTCCTTTCCTCTGCTCTCACACGGTGGATCTGAATGATTTCACCAAATCAAGAATTAAAACAATGTCTCATATACTAGTATGCAAAAGTGAGCGAGGAAGAGATGAATCAATCACCTCTTGAAACGAGAGGCCGGCCAGACCTGCAGCGTCTTGGATACGGCATCTCCGGATTACCAAGAACAGGCCTAACACGATCGCTTTTACGGGGATCGCCCAAATCGTTGTAAACATCGTAATCATAAATCCTCTCATGAGGTTTTCTCTCGCCTTTTCCGTTACCACGGACATTGAGCAAGTCCTTTTCCCGTAGCTCTTTGATCCCAGCCGGTGTCTGGGAAGGTAAGCATGGCTATGAAACAACATGATGAATAAGCTCACACTGGTTAGCCAAAAAGCCGAAAATGAATGATAAGAAGAAGAAGAAGAAGAAGATCTCTCACTTGACTTCTGAAGATAATCCTGCCTTGAGGATTATCATTCCTGGAGTGGATCCAGGTGTTTCCAGGGAAGAGAATGGTGTCATTGTCATCATGGATGATAATCTCCGACAAGCAAATCTCCGTGGAAAGGAGATTAGTGACAAGAATGGCACCAGGTTTACCAAAGTCTGTTGGGACAGTGAAGTTGGCTGTGAATTCGAGGTATCTAGGATCGTTCCGAGCCTTTGGGAGTCCGAGCACCGGAGTTTCTAAACTCCTCCTGCCTGAACCACTTTCTGTAAAATTAACAAACCTTGTGTCACCATCCAAATTCAAATCCGCATATTCTTTTCTTCTTTTTTTCGTGTAGAATTTTATTAATGAACCTTAACAAACACCTTACAAGAACCCAAACGACCAAAAAAAGGGAAACAAAGTCTGCAGAACAAGAATATATCCCCGGAAACAAAGCTGCGGAAAACAAGTCCGTATATTCAAAACATGTGTTAGGCTGGTAAATGCCTGATATTAGTGAGATCCCTTTTTTTAACTGCTAAGTAAAAGAACAAAACATTAAATAAATGTATAATATTTTCTCTATTTCACAAAAAATGTCATTTTAACACATTTCACCCAGATTAAAAAAACTATTAAAAATTCAATATTCTCTTTTATTAATACACTAAACAATTTTGTTGACTCTAATTAATACACTAAAACAATTAAAATAAAATTGGATTTTTGTTCAAAATTATGCATTGAAAAACATAAAACGACACTTTGTATGAAACAAAAATAAAACTTTAATGACACTTTTGGGAAACGGATGGATTAGATTATTATTGAGATTGGGTTTTCGGTTCCGGTTTTTTATGCCAAGGGCGGGTAAAAAAAAAAAAAAAGTCAAGTGTCTTTTTTCTACATAGACTCTCGCTAAGTCTTATACTAAAACCCAACACATGTTTACTTTATTAATTTCGAAGATCTGGCACAAAAATACACAAAGCAATCTAAGAAAATAATAATACAAACAAAAACAAGTGGAAGGCAAGCTAATGCATAATCTCTCAGATCTAGCAAGGAAGATGGAAAGATTCGGTTTTGCAATTTATAGTTCCGGCAGAACAATCATGACAGCGAAGGAGGGCAGAGAATAAGAATTGATTGGCCTATGGGTCCTTTAATTAATAACCACTAATCAAATCTAATTACCATTAATTATGCACAAGTAAATAGCTGTCATCTTAAAGTTTATCACCAAAAAGAAAAAGAAAAATGCTAGAAAGAATCAAAAGCTAAGTCTAAGATAAATCCAAAGAAGGCAAAAAGGTCAAGAGCCAAAGCCAAAAAAGAAGAATCTGAAGAAACGAACAAATTGGTAACTGTAATAACTCAATCTAAGTGTTTGCGTTGTTCTCTAGACCAAAAAGTGATAAAACTGAATATATATACCATACAAAGAAACAAAAGTGGTCAAAATGATAAGAAAAAACGAACCAGGATCGATTTCTTCACTAACAAGCTGAATCAACATCCCTTGACCGATCGCTTTCATAAGAAGCTCTAATTGATGCTCAAGCCTCTCCGTTAGCTTCTCTCTTATCTTCTTCCTGATCTTCACAACCGCCATAATCGTTTTCGATCCCATATACTTAGATCTCCGCCATGGAATCGCAGGAGGAGAACTACTTACAAGTGATCTGTTTGTACTTTTTTCACCTTCTTGATCCACCGCCTTTTCTTCCCGGGAAATCACAGCTCGAACTTGTCCGGAAAGTAGAACTCGGTGCTGTCTCCGCCGTGGAATAACGGGAAACGCCGGAGATCTCACTAAGCCGACGCCGTGGAAATTCGTCTTCACCGGAGACGCTACGAACATTTTTTAAATTTTTTTTTTACTTTTCTTTTTCTGTGTTTGGATTTTTGCAGTGTGAAGAGAGAGAGAGAGATGATAAATAAGACCAACGTGAAGCGTTTGCTCGTGGACCTCGTGCGAGAGGACTAAGATCTAAAACGACCAGAAACGGTTGCGTTTTGGTTTAGTTAATTTTCAGACATGAGAATTTGTTTGACCGTTAAAGAGAGTGTCGTCATTTCATTTTTCACCGTCTTTTGGGATATATGTATATCTCACGCGTTTAAGAGCGCGTGACTTTCCACATTCCAAAAGCAGGAAGCCACGTGTAATGTATACTTGCCACGCGTGAAATGCAGACTCCAAAAGCAGGGAAACCACGTGTATTTTTGTACCGACGGGAAAAGCAAACCGGTGACCGTGGAATAAGGGATAAGCAGCAATGCCTCTCAAGCGGGTCACGGCCCCGCACGGGTTAAAATTTTTGTTTGATCCGCTTTGACCCGCCTTGCTAAATTCGTGAACATAAAATATTAGATCCGTATCTGTCCTGCTTGAATTCGCGAGTATCCATAGATAATCCGCAAATATTTAAATAATAATAAAAAACAATTTATATATGATTTTTTAGCAAGATGGTGACACGCACCATTTAATAGAGGAAGAGGAGATAACCATTTTAGAAACAATAATTCTCTGTTGCTGATGTGATGATGTAAATGCTACTACCCCACAAGAACCAGGGAAGTCCACAAATGGCTTCATGTCATTAACAAAAAAAAAGACAGCAGAAAAAGACACCACTTTATTGCTCTATGGTGGATCCTCTCTGATGGAGCTGCTGCTGATCGGTACAGAGAACATCAAACCGATGGAAGATTCCAAACCGAAAGTATTCAAATTGATTGGTTAAGTATGATTTTATTTCTCTGCAATTGTTTTGTTGTTTCAGATAATAACGAAAGATTTGGTCTTCCTATTGTTAAGGAAACCATCTTTCCATTTCCCACTTCCTGCTTTGTAGGAGTTGATGATAACTCCAATTTGCTTCTTGTTACGTTTCCTATTTAATCAATGAAAAACAACAAAAAAGTAGTCTTAACTACCCAGAAAATATTTGTGTTGTTAGTTTGTTATTTGAACAAATTCTCTTAGCTTTGAAGAGAGACCGATATTAGCAATTCGTTGCTAACAATTGGTATCAGAGCATGTTTTTGATCCGGACCACTTGTGGTATCAAAAACATCATATTTTTTCATCTTCCTTGTTATCGGTATTCTCCGTGAATCAACGATTATCAAGAACCTTCGACGAACGGCCATTCTTTTTGAATCAACGGTCTTCGAGTCCTCGTTTGAACTGTCATTCTTCGAAATCAACGGTCATCAAAATCTATCATGCTATCACCATCATTAAAAAAAAAGTTTTTCTTCTTAATTTTTTATGCATCATCATTTAATTCTCTCGTTTTCACTATCATTAATTTAGACATAAAAAAAAAACAAAATTGCTAATTTTGGTTCATCGTTTTTTTTTTGTTATTTAAAAAAAAAAAAAAATTATCTTCCATTATTTTTGTTATTTACAATTAAAAAAAAAAAAGTTTGGTATTTACTAAAAAGGTTCTTCGGCCAACAAATGCAACGTGGAAGGCTACGAGCAGTTGTAGTCAAGCTTTCAGAAGTTGGACGTGAACCTTGAGGAAAAGGTTCTGTTTGAGGGTGGGAGTATTGATAAGACAACAAATGGTCAACATCTTAACCGAACATCAAACCGAGTCAGCAAACCAAACCAGAAGTATATGCAATAATCGATGCTTTGACTTGTTCTTTATTTTATTTAGTTTTGTTAATAAGCGAATTGAGTCATCCTATTGTTTTGCGATCATCAATTGCCCAAAAATATCCGTGTTTTTATTTTCACTGCAACTATCACTCTTACTCTGTTCTTAAAGCTTTGATTACATTCATCGCTAACATTTGGTATCAGAGCACTTGTGTTTTTCCAAATTTTTTTTCTCATCACCACACAATTCTACCAAAAAAATCCAGAAAACCGTTGGTCTGGACCCCCTTGGTGTCAATGGCTAACACAAAAGAAAGATTTGAAGATCTAGAAAGCGGTCTCGGCATGGTCTAAGACGAACTACAGAAAATGCAGGCTGGTATCAATTATAAATTCCGCAGTATGGATGCTTCAAATGCTGAGAAATTTAACCGTATGGATGAGTTAAACAGATCGCTACAAGAGTCTATGAACCGCATGATGGAGATGATGACTCTCAACAATGAAGGTGCCTCAAACATACCACGACCTCGACGTGCCGAGCTCAACCCCCAATCATCGCAGTCCGTTCAAGGAGGCGACAATGCTAATCCATTTGCACAGCCACACATTGCTCAGCCACACGTTCACAACAATCACAACCCCCATCACTGCCACGTTAAATTGGATTTTCCAAGGTTCAATGGGGGCGACCCCACCGAGTGGCTCAGCAAGGTGAAACAATACTTCGCTTTCCATGACATTCCACCAGAGCAACGAGTTAGCTTCGCATTGTACCACTTGACGGCGGAGGCAAACGAGAGTGGTGGGAGGCGATTTCTAAAGCACTTTGAATTGATCCGAACACCGCAGTGTGGGAGACCTTTGAGGAAGAGCTGTGGGTACGGTTTGGACCATACGAAGGCGAGAACTTCCATGAGGCGCTGTCGAAAATTTGCCAAACGGGACCTTTGCGTGACTATCAACGGGAGTTCGAAAGGTTGATGAACAAGGTCGGTAATTGGTCGGAGGAAGCTCTTGTGGGAACATTCCTTGGTGGTTTGAAGGATGTCATTTCTGACCATGTTCATATGTTTTCCCCGAAAACTTTGAAGGCAGTGATCAATTTGGCACGACTCCGTGATGAACAGCTACAAAAACAGAGGTGGACCTTTTCACCTCGCAATTACATAGCGGGATCGTCTTCTCAAACACCACCACCACAACATTCAGCTCGTATCACAACTCGAGAGACGCAGGAGCTAAAAAAGCTGAGTTGGGACGAAATGAAACGCAAACGGAGTCTCGGGTTATGTTTTGGTTGTGGCGAACGGTACGCCCCTGGACATAGGTGCCGTAAATCACAATTATTGCTAATGGAAGGAGAAGACGTTACAGACGAAGAAGATGAGGTTTTTCACGAAGCGGAAGAGCCGGTGATAACATTACAAGCACTCACGGGTTGGGATTCTCCGAAGACGTTGCGAGTGCAGATCGGGATTAAGGAACAGAGCTTGGTGGCTTTAATCGATAGCGGCGCATCCCATAACTTTATTAGTGAGAGAGAAGCCAATCGTTTGGGATTGAAGCTCACCCCCACGACACCGTTCAATGTTCGTGTGGCCGACGGTCATCCTCTCCTGTGTCGCGGTGCTTATCGGAAGGTGGAGATGGAACTTGGCGGTGAGAACTTCATCGTCGATCTCTTCGGCCTTCCACTCTGCGGACTCGATGTCGTTTTGGGCGTGAACTGGTTGGAGAAACTTGGGCCAATTGTTTGTGATTGGAAGGCCCAATCCATGAAATTTATGTGGGCCGAGAAGCAATTAGTGATACATGGGCTGAGAAATAAACAAATTATTGCAGCCCATTCAGCAGAAATTGAACGTGAAGCTAGAAGGGGGCAAGCGATCTTTGCTCTCACGATTCAGAGCTCCGATGGTGCAGTCTCTCCCATCTCTGATGGAATGCGCTTGTTGCTGGCCAAATTCGAAGGGGTGTTTCAAACTCCGACGACGCTTCCTCCGAGCAGAGAGATTGAACATCGGATTACCCTCAAGGACGGCTCAGATCCCGTCAACGTGAGACCATATCGTTATGCTCACTTTTAGAAGGAGGAGATCGAGAGACAAGTACAGGCGATGCTCGATGTAGGGTTGATACGGCCGAGTTCAAGTCCATTCTCGTCACCAATGCTTCTAGTTAAGAAGAAAGACGGCTCATGGCGTTTTTGTACGGATTATAGGGCTCTCAACGCAGCAATGGTGAAGGATCGGTTCCCAATACCCACAGTATAGGATATGCTTGATGAATTACACGGAGCAGTCATCTTCACGAAGCTAGATTTGACCGCAGGATACCACCAGGTTCGAGTTCACGAGCCTGATATCCCAAAAACGGCGTTTCGTACTCACAATGGACACTACGAATACTTGGTGATGCCCTTCGGCCTGTGCAACGCTCCATCCACATTTCAAGCCCTGATGAACTCCATTTTTTGCAGTTTTTTGCGAAAATTCGTCATCGTCTTTTTTGACGATATATTGGTTTACAGTCATTCCGCGGAAGAGCACCTACAGCACGTTAAAATTGTTTTGGAGATTTTTCATAATCATGGGCTCTTTGTCAAGAGGAAGAAGTGTGAGTTCGGGCAAAGAGAATTGGAGTATTTGGGACATATAATATGCAGCGATGGAGTAAAAGTGGATATTGCTAAGATTAAAGCCATGATAGATTGGCTGGCGCCAACGACAATCACCGAGCTGCGAGGATTCTTGGGTCTCACTGGTTATTATCGGAAGTTTGTTCATAATTACGGTGTGATCACACGGCCTCTCACAAATCTGTTGAAGAAGGGGAAATTTGAATGGAATACTGAAGCGGAAGCGGCGTTCTCGACTCTAAAGACGGCTATGACAACTACTCCGACGCTCGCCTTACCAGACTTCTCGATTCCATTTATTATTCAGACAGATGCATTAGGAGATGGAATTGGTGCGATCCTCACGCATAATGGACGACCTATTGCATTCATGAGTCGTTTTCTAGGTATTGCAAAGCAGAATTGGTCAACTTACGCGAGAGAGATGCATCAGGGCTTGAAATGGGCTGGTGTGCTTCAAAAACAGAGTGGTAATTCCTCTAAGCTCAACTATCGTTCGATCTTTATTGCAAGAATACCACGACACTCCAACTGGGGGTCATTCAGAGGTTCTTCGCACTTTTAAACGTCTCAATCAGCTGTTCTATTGGCCGGGAATGCATCGCACAGTCCGTACTTACGTCGCAGAATGCGATATTTGTCAACGCGCTAAGTGTACAAGTCTCTCACCAGCAGGCCTCCTTCAGCCACTTCCAATCCCGAATCAGGTGTGGGAAGACTTATCGATGGACTTTATAGACGGTTTGCCTCATTCTGATAATCACACGTCTATTATGGTTGTGGTTGACCGACTCAGTAAGTCCACACATCTGGTACCATTATCTCATCCTTACACTGCTAAATCTGTTGCCTCAAAGTTCGTTGAGTTTGTAGTGAAGCTTCACGGTATGCCCAAGACAATTATGAGCGATCGCGACCCGGTGTTTGTTAGTGCTTTTTGGCGAGATCTCTGGAAATTATCGGGAACGAAGCTGTGTATGTCTTCGGCTTATCACCCTCAAACCGACGGGCAAACGGAGGTAACTAATCGTTGTATTGAACAGTTCATGCGTTGTTTCGTTCATGATCGACCAAAACAGTGGAGTTTCATGCTTCCTTGGGCTAAATTCTGGTATAATACTACATACCACTCTTCGATTGGAATGTCTCCTTTTAAAGCTTTACAGGGACGTGAACCACCTCCACTTGCTGGTTATGAAACTGGGGCTACGCCTATCCGAGAGCTCGATGAACAGTTGTCAGAACGGGACGAGCTGCTTCGAGATCTCAAGAAATATTTACAAGCCGCGATAAACAGAATGAAACAATTTGCGGATACGAAAAGGAGAGATCTCAGTTTTGACGTAGGGGATTGGGTCTTTCTCAGATTACGGCCATACCGCCAACATACCATCTTTCGCCGCACATCGCAGAAGCTTTCCACAGGGTATTTTGGTCCCTTTCAGATTGAGGCTCGTATTGGACCAATGGCATATCGACTTAAGTTGCCGGAGGGTACACATGTTCATTCAGTTTTCCATGTCTCGCTATTGAAGCAAAGGGTTGGTGAAGGTACTCTTATCTCTGGCACGTTACTTCCTATTCGCACCAACGGGTTGTTACGTTTGCTGCCGGAGCAAGTGTTGGATAGGCGCTCCGTAACAAGGGAAGGAACGTTGCACCATGAAGCATTAGTGTTGTGGCAGGGGCTTCCATTAGAGGATGCATCTTGGGAGGACTTGGAGCAGCTCAAACAGAGTTTCCCTAGCCTGAATCTTGAGGACAAGCTTCATTTTGGGGAGAGGAGTAATGATGGAGCTGCTGCTGAGTCGGTACGGAGAACATCAAACCGACAGAAGATCCCAAACCGAAAGTATTCAAATTGATTGGTTAAGTATGATTTTATTTCTCTACAATTGCTTTGTTGTTTCAGATAATAACGAAAAACTTAGTCTTCATATTGTTAAGGAAACCATCTTTCCATTTCCCATTTTCCCTCGTTTGTAGGAGTTATGACTCCATCATTTGCTTCTTGTAATTTCCTATTTAAACTAATGAAAAGCCAAAAAAAGGCAATCATCAATTGCCCAAAAATATATGTGTTTTTATTTTCTCTACAACTATCACTCTTTTACTATGTTCTTAAAGCTTTGATTACATTCATCGCTAACACTTGATATATCATGGTTTTTACCCCTTTTAAGCCATGATATAAGTCCGTTTTATAGAGTATTTCTACTATTTTATAGTGTTTTAGAGTCTTTTACAGGTTTTAGCACGTTTGGAGCATAATTGGGGATATTGGAGCTTTCTGGAGCATTTTGGAGCAAAGCAGAAGTTCATGTAGCTGAGTACCCGATTTGAAGCCTCAGTATCGATCGATACTGACTAGTATCGGTCGATACTCACTGCAGCAAGACACGAGTCGCGACTTTTATGAAGAGTTGAAGAATTGCAAAATTGCTCAGAAGACTTTATTATTTACAATTTAGCCCAAAACGTGTTTTAGGAGTTTAAGTTAGGTTTTTAAGCCACTTTGGCTATGACGTTCTAATTAAGCTTTATTTTACTTGAGTTTTCTGTGAGAGAGCTCTTTGAGGGAGACAAGTCTGAAACTCTGTTCGCCTGAGAGAAGATTTCGAACCCTTGTTTTACTCTCTTCTATTTATTTGATTTGATGATCTATTCAATCATGTTGCTTGTTTCAATCTCCATGTCTGAGTAGATCCACTGTTAGGTTCAGTGTTCTCATAAGGATTTTCTCTGAATGTTAGGTTAATTAGTTAATTAGGATTCACCATCTGAATTAGTTCTTCACCATAGGTTGTTCTCATAGCTAATTCTAGGTTGACGAATCTGGAACTTAGATCTTAGGATAATTGATTAGGCACGAGAGTGCGATTAATTACCTGATAGAACTTAAGGTGAGCAAAATAACTATTCGCAAAGATATTTGATTTAGTTGTTTTGTGAACAAATCAAACTTGAACTAAAAGCTGGTTTAGACTTTAGGATTCGAAAGAGATTTGGAATTCTAGGATTTAGACTTACATAGTTTTCGCAACGAAAGTTGGTTAGCTATACTTTAGTGATTTGAGTTCAAGAACCGCGCTAAATCTGAATCATGTTAGCTAGTTTATCTACATTCATTGAATTCCCGAGAAATATCTTGAGCCTATCTTCTTTCCAATTGACTTACAACTTGTTTAATTTACGCACTCGCATTTAATTACATTGTTTGGTTTAGCTTAATTCGAATCTATATAATCTATTGCGTGATATCTAGAGTTCTTGTGTTCGACCCCTACATATACTACAACAACTGATTTAGTACTTATAAGGTATTAATTTGAGCATATCAACACTCTATTCTAACAATATTACTCCTTGATCGTCTCTTTTTTTCACCACATTTCCTTTCCAATTTATATTTTTGCTTCTCACACTATTTTTGTTTCTTTGTTTGCTGTTTAAAGAAGCTTAATGTTACAAATGAACATGACTACATAGGGGATGTGACCTATGCGTGTGCTTGCTAGTGTTTGACTTGTGTGGTCTCTTTACTGTGTCGGTTTGGCTTAAGATATTAGTATTTGTCATCAAATTATTATTGTAGCTTTCAGGTTTGTTTCAGACCATAACATCTTACCCTAATCTGATCATGTGGTTATTTTTCAGAGCAGCTGTTATATTTAAGGAAACATGAAATTTTATTGAATATGCTCGAAGCAAATCAACCCTACAACGATGGGAAAATAAAAAAACTATATTCGAAACCAAAAAAAAAAAAATTAAATAATGTAAACAAGAGAGAGAAAACTCTAATTAGTAAAAACAAAAATACTCTAATTAGCTAATCTCAAAACCAAATAGAAATGAGTGCTTAGTGATGGGGTTGGGGTCTAAAGGTCTGTAACCATTTGATGAGGCGATCCAAAGGTGACAACTTCATCTTCTTCGGAACAGCTTTGGGTAGTTCATCAAAAATCTTATCCTATATATTGTTTTCTTTGTTCACATCGATAATTTGATATCTATTTTCCTTTTTGGAACTAAATACACCTTTTACAAATCAGAGAGTTTTTTTTTTTTTTTTGAGTTTTAATGCACTTTCTTTTTTTTAGCTAGAAAATAACCACAACCGAAAAAATAAATAATACAAACTCCCTTTTTTCAAAGATTTTCAAGTTTTCTTAGTTTCACGGTACCGTTCTCTCTGAGATCATTAGCTCAAATTATTACACCTCACGAAATCCAAAGATTATTATAAAAGTCTAATTGCATTGAGCTAATTTCTTATACAAAGACTAACAAAATTGTTAACTCACGAAATACGGTTACAAAAGACTTAAACCATAGTTGAGTAATTAATTTGATGTTCTTAAGATCAGAATACTGAAACACTTGGAATAATAAGTCTCTGTTTCTATTACCCCACAAGAACACCACTTTATTGTTCCATCGTGGATCCTCTTGTGACTTGTCTGTCTAACAACATTATTGGTCTGATCATCTCTTTCACCACATTTCCTTTCCGATTTATATTTGCTTCTCTCACCTTTTTTATAAAAAGAAACAAATTGTTCAGAGCAGCTAATATTACAAATCATCACCTATGCGTATGCTTGCTATAGTGCTTTAGGTGTCTCAAATTTAGTTAGCAATGCCTATAATGCACAAAGCAACTGAAATTTTCAACAACCTTAAAAGAGGAAATAGTTCCGGGAGAGAGGCACTGAATTGGCTGGCGCACACGAAAGTACCTCACCGTTTGCTGTGACAACATATGTCTCTGGGTCCACGGTGATGTTCGGAAGCGCATCGTTCAGCTTCATGTCGAGTTTTGTGAGCTCCCTCACGTTGGATACTGCTACAACCCTCTTCTTGAGTCCATATACTTCTTTTACCCCGTTTCTCAAGGCAGCCTGCGTTAGGTAAGAATAAAGAAACTACACTTGTGTCAATCGAATCAACTGGACAAAGAAAGGGAGATATATATAGTGTGATAAGAGATTTCGTGCCTTGCTGACAAATGCAACAGAGTTTTCACTTCCGGCCTTTCCAAATGCTCCAAACATAGGTCTCGATATGACCTAATAATAAAAGCAAAGAGTGTTATATTCATAACCCACCAGATACGGGTTGTTATCCCGGTAATTGGAATGCTGGTGCTCTTTGATAATTTAAGTCCAGAAAATAGTAGTCAGTGATGATTACCGGCTCAGGGGTGGGTATGCTAGCATTTGCATCGCCCATATTAGCCCAGGCTATATTGCCACCTTTGATTATCATTTCTGGTTTTGCTCCGAAGAAAGCCGGCTTCCATAAAACGAGATCAGCCAGCTTATTCTCCTGCAGAGCAGTGCATGTTTCATTTGAGTAAACAAAACACTGAGGTTAAGTGGCTACAGGGATTCTTTCTAATCTCTACAAAGTTACCAAATCCTATATGTAAGATTGAAGATTAGCATACCTCAACCGAGCCAATTAAGTCAGCAAACCCATTGGCTATAGCTGGGTTTATAGTGTACTTTGCAATGTATCTCTTTATCCTCAAGTTGTCATCATCAGCTGTGTTAGGATCAATCACTCCCCTCTGAGCCTTCATCTTGTCAGCAGTCTGCCAAGTTCTGCTTATTACCTGCAAAAAGAAATGGATATCACAAAAAAAAATTAAAGCAAACAGTAGGAGTATACAAGAGAAAATGCCACAAAGTAAGCAATCTATGCAGAGAGGAGATAGACAACACGATCACAGAACCGTTCTCTCTGAGATCATTAGCTTTACTATGAACCAGGAAGTGAAGAACTCTCTCATAATAAATTTCTCTGAATAAGTTTTCAAGTTAAGCAAAGAGTGAAATAGCTAATTATGAGAACCTAGAACTCAACTATTGATTTCACAAAATCTTTATGGTTAAAGGGATGAACCTCTCCAATGCGACCCATTGCTTGTGAGTCAGAGGAGATAATGCTGATTGCTCCCATATCATGCAATATGTCCTCTGCTGCTATTGTTTCAGCTCTTATCCTTGATTCAGCAAAAGCTACATCTTCTGGGATGTTCTTGTCAAGGTGATGGCACACCATCTGCTTGTGTTTGCATATGAGGTTATTAACAAGACAAAAGTAAAGTAACTAGCCATCAGTCGTTTACTCCTATTCAATTCTCATACCAGCATGTCAAGATGTTCATCTATGGTATTTTTCGTATATGGCCGTGTTGGATTGGTTGATGACGGGAGTACATTTTTTACACCACAAACTCTGATGATATCAGGCGCGTGTCCACCACCAGCACCTTCGCTGTTCAGAAGGATTTAACAAACAAAAATAGCACTTCAATATTTGCTTCAAATACAGGTTGTGACCTTACTTTGATATTGTTGTTACACATTTAGTTATATCAGCCAACTGTACCTCATAACTAGATAGCGTTAGGGGACTTGGCTCAAGGAATTTAAGATACTGACAATAACTAAAATTAAGAAGCAAGCATCTGAGAGGTGCATGAAGGGGTGAGAAGCTGATCAACCTGTGGTATGTATGTATTGTTCTCCCTCGAAATGCATCGATTGTGTGCTCCACAAAACCCGATTCATTTAAGGTGTCAGTATGAATGTTCACCTGTAAAATCCATAAGAATTGAGTACATTTGGGAAACTGCAAATATTGTTTCTTAAAAGAGGATGTCAGAGAAAAGAGAAGACTTGGATGTCATATTCTTCTGCAACTGCTAAACAATTGTCTATCGCAGCAGGAGTAGTTCCCCAGTCTTCATGCAGCTTCAATCCCATTGCTCCAGCCTCCAGTATGTGACGAAGCTCTAAGGGTTTAGATGTATTTCCCTAACAAGGATACATCATACATTTGCTAACCGTAAGAGTTCTAGTCAGCTATTGTTGTATCTGTCTGAAGAAGTGCAGACTTTTGAAAGAAAAAAATGATAACAAGCATATCATTATCAAAGGAAACATATCCCACCTTCCCAGTAAACCCAAAGTTTAGTGGCAGGCTATCTGTGGACTGCAGCATTAACTTCATATCGAACGGAGAAGGGGTACAGGTAGTAGCACGTGTACCGTAAGCAGGCCCTGTCCCTCCTCCAACCATAGTAGTAATGCCTGCAGATAAATATGTATTTGAGGCAAGTGATCAAAACCAATGTTCTAAGACACTTGCAAACTTAATGCTTTCTCCCCATACATGACTATAGTTGATCTAGAAAACAGAAAATATGCGTATTCCAAAGTCCGTAATATGTTCAAGGAGAATATATGCAGTCAGGCTACTCTGCTCACCGCTTGACACTGCTTCATATACCAATTGAGGACATATGAAATGCACATGACAATCTATAGCTCCTGCTGTTACAATCATTTCTTCTCCAGCAATAACCTCAGTCTTAGCCTAAGAAAATAAAAAAAAAGAGGAGATAAGAAGCCCGCAATGATATTTACAGTGTTTATGCAGTGAATTAAATTACCCCAATAAGCATATTGCTCTGCACACCATGCATGGTATCTGGATTGCCTGCTTTCCCAAGACCGACAATATGACCATTTTTAATGCCAATATCTGCCTTAAATATTCCTGAATAATCAATTATCACACAATTGGTAATGACAGTATCCAAGGAAAGAGCTTCAGGTTGCTCTATTCCTTGGCCCATGCCTTCTCTTATGACTTTTCCACCTCCAAATACACATTCATCGCCATAAACCGTGTAATCTTTTTCGATTCTTGCATATAAGTTGGTATCACCTAGCCGAAGCTTGTCACCAGTGGTAGGACCATACATATTTGCATACTTTTCGCGGGAAAGTGTAGTCGTAAATCTAGGATCTTCCCCTGAGATCCCCTCACTGCAAAGAGACCAATTAAAACTTGATTTTGTTGAATCTAGCAAGTAGGATAACCACGTTGAAACTCAATCTAGGAACACTAAAAAAATGCAAAATCTAGGAACACTCAAACTTTACCTAGCATCGGCATCTACCAGGTGCCTAAAGCCTCTCCTTTCCATGGTTTCCATCAAAACTGACCAATTGACATCATCAACCAGACCGTCAACAATTCCATTTCCTCCCCTGATCACTTTATTTCCACCAATATTCACAAGTACAACGCTTTTTCTTTCTCCTGGCTACGAAAAGCATAACGATTTTCACTGACAGGACCAAAAGCTGTTAATCCTTTAGCCGAGAAGCATAACAAAGATATCATGTTAACTGCAATGAAAGCAGCAACGAATCCCTAAAGATGATGCCATTCAAACCTTTTCTGAAAAAGATCTTTCAGGTTTCCCTTTATAATATTAATTCTGGTTCCTCCATATTTCAATTCCAGTACAAACACCATCTCGATAGATGAAATGCTAGAGAGCTTTCTAATTGAGGCCAAATCAATACGGTATATGAGAAATGATACAAGAGAAAGAGATATTCAGAAACCCAACCTCGAATCGTACAGCTGTTCCAGCTGGTATGTTTAGACGCATACCAAGAGCTTTACGTCTGTCAAACACCAACAATGGATTCACTTCAATGAAATGGTAGTGACTTCCAACCTGAAAAGAGAGGCTGCAAAATTAGATATAATGGATTTTGTGAACCTATCTCCATCTATAAAACCAATGAGAACTGAAAATTAAAGATATCTTACAGTAAACTGAAACACAGAAGAAGCAGAAAATGAATGACAAAACTAACACACCTGTACTGGTCTGTCTCCAGTGTTCACAACTTTCAGGACTACTGCTTTCCTTCCATGATTTATTATTATACTTCCATCTCCATATTTTATATCGCCAGGAATTACTTCCTCATGAGCTTCTGGAAATTTATCCAACGAAGGGACTGCGAAACGAGCCATAATTTTATCAAAATCTCTCCACATAAACAATATTTCTACTTCTACTAACTAATATTTAGCATGAAAAAGATAATTTAAGCTGGTTTCTCCTAAGCTTCTAAAGCATACTATATCATCAAGGCTTAAAAAACACTTTGCCTCAGGAAAGTATTCACTCTAACCAAAGTGCTCCAAGAACAATTAAAAGTTTTAACTGTAGAATGCAGAGATAAAATCGAACCTGGAAGGAAAGATCCATGCAAAGCTAGTTCAAGGTTCCCGTTTTCACGAGAAATCGGTTCATGAACGGTGATTAACTTTGTACCATCATGAAACGTCCCTTCGACCTACAACACCTTTAACTAGTTACAATAGCTTGACACAATCGCGAGAAAAAAAAAGCAAAAGCAAGGAACATAAAAGGATGATTAACCACTTGGAAAAACCATAAGAAAAATCGACAGGATCAATGAAAAACCACCTGAACCGTATAAAGAAGATGTACGACAGCAGGAAGAACCTGTCTCCTGTTAAACACAAGAGAATGCAAATAGCAGTGAAGTTATCAAAACAAACCAAGTAATAACACAAGTGGATCATCAACGATATATAGTTAATCCTATCACCTTCCTAATAGCTGTCTCCCAATTTCCATCAGCTCAGCCACGCTTTTCTCACCATCACGAACAAACTCAAGAATCTACACAACCGTGAGAACCGTAACTCATAGAAACCAGTTTTTGGGGATACAAGAAGAGCTTCAGACTATGCAGGTATCTTTATACTTGAGCAGAAGCATATGAATCAAGAAAATTTCGAAAAAAAAGAAAAAAAACCAAATTCAAACAACGGCCGTACAGAGAAATACGAGTTAACACACTGACTGATCTATGTCGAAATTAGACTCTTCCGGGCAAATGAAAACGAAGAAGAGAAGAGAGTACCTGAGTGGCAATGAGTGCTACAGCTTCAGTGTAATTGAGCCTAATGCCACGAGCAAGACGCTTCTGCGCAAGGAAACCAGCTTGATGAAGACCTAGCTTCTCCATCTCCCGCGGCAACAACTTCATTTTCTCCTTCTACCAATCCAATCAAGTCAAGTTACCGAAAATGCCGAAAAGCCACGAACAAACACGGCGCCGGGAAACAGATCAACAAACGGAAGATTCCATTACCACGAAGCTTTTACTGGTAAGAGATTAGATTTGAGTAGATGGAGAAGAGGAGTTGACTAGCAGCCTTGTTAATAAAGTTTTATTTTAAAATCATAGAACCAATAATTTGGATTTCCAAAATCCATAAAATACACAAACCAATAACCCACTCTAATTGCATCATCCCTTAGTCATAGATTCGGAATCCCTTTTTTGCAAAGATTCCCTTTTCTTTTTACTGATAAAAAAATAAATAAATCAAAATAATCAATTTTCAACCTAGCAATTAGTTAGGTACGAAAATAGAAGAAGAAAAAACTTAACCGCTAAATCCTAAAAGCTTCCAGCTGAAATCGAGATTAACCGCTCGCTTTTTTCCCTGCCGTTAAAGCCAGTACGTATAAAAATCTAAAATTTTCTCATACTTTCTCAACATTTTCCGGGAAATTTACAGGCGCAAAAAAAAAAAAAAAAACCTTCTCCTATCTCAATTCCCGAGCTCTGGAGCATTCCTCAAAGATGGTACGTAATTCTCTCAAATTCTACTCATCAAATACTGTCGCCATGTTGGTTTAAATTACGATGGATTTTTGGCAGGAGCAACCTGCGAGAAGGAAGCCACGACACAGGCCTCTTGAGACCTGTGGTGCTACGATACTCGCCATTGTTCGCGTTGTTTACACAAGAAGCCAGACTCTGAAGAAGAATCCAGCCTCTTGGCTCCTGCAGAAAATCTTCCAATCCGTTTTCTTCTTCGCTTCGATGACAATTCCTTTCCATCGCCACTTGCTCGCGATTCTCTCCGTAGCCGACGATCACATTCTCGCGTTGCGAGACGCAACCGAGACTTATTTCCCTTCCTCAAGAATAGCTTTCCTCAAGATCTTCGATTTGCTGGTCGTAGCAGAGTCTCTGCCTGAGAAACTTGATGGGTTTCTGGAGAGACTTCCCAGGTCGATGAACATAGTCGTGTGGCTTGACTGGATGCTGATTCACGCCATCTATTGGCTTGATTCTCTTGTGAACGTGTTGGGTCGTTGGAGAGACAAGAACAAGGGGACAAAGGAGAAGGAGATCACTGTTGATAGAAGCTTCAGCAGATCCGGTTCAATCTCAGAAGATGAAAAAGAAGAGAAGGAGAAGTTGGGGGCTGAGGAGAAAAAAGCGACTTATAAGGAGGCATTACAGAGAGGAAGCAGCGGAGAAGATGGTGGAGGAAGCACCGGTCGCAGCAGCAGCAGCCGCGGTGATCCTATATTGGAACTGTTTGAGTCCGGTTGGATCCAGAATCCCATCAAAAGAAGTAGTAGAAGCGCCGATTCGCTCACCTTCTCGCGTTCTGAATCCTACTCGACCTCGACCTGAGGTGGTGATACAACGACGACACTAGCACAAACCACAAAGCTATATGTTTTGGTAGACCTCTTTTTTATGTTCTTGTATTCATTCCTTTGTAAATATCATATTTTAAGAAACCTAACTTGAAGATTCGTTAAATGTTGTCAATCTTTTTGTGTTTGGATTAAATCTTAGAAACATAAGATGCTATAAGGATAATAAGTTATTTAAATAGGCTTGTGCAGTTAGGTTAAAATTGGGGTTTTGTTTTATTGTATTAATCTCATATACATTTTTTTTTTTTGGCTAACCAAAAAAACAGCAAAATCGAGTGTAATCACAATGGGGCCTGTACATATCTTCTTCTCTATGAGATGACTTTTGTAATTTGTAAGAAGAAAAAAAAAACAAAGCTTTACTTACATACAAAAGGTTGTACATGTGACATTTATTCTCTCACTGGTGGTGAACCGAGTGGCTTTTCTTCCAGAAGAAACTGAATGGCCTTGTCAATGTCTTTCTTCTCGACATCGATTTCGACAAGACTCTTGGTTCATATTCCGGAGCTGAAGCTGAAGCTGAAGCTGATCCATGGACAGACATTGGTGCTGAGAGAGATTTCCGGGGAGAATCCTTTTGTGGCGGTTCATCTCTGTTTGGAGATGGTTGGTCCCTTTGCTGCCGCTGTTCCCTAAACAGCATCAGAAGCTTCTGAGACTTCTCTCTGCCTCGTGGAGTCCCGTTCACTGAGATTGACACTAATGATGGTATCACACCTTCTTGTAGCACCATCTGGATACAAGACTCCCTTCCATTGCAGAGAATCAAAAGGCATGAAACAGCTTGCTCTTGTTCGATTGTGTCACCCATGTCTAGCACTGTTGCTAGACTGCTGATCATGCCCTGTGATGATACCGCCTCATCTTTGCCTTCCTGGCTCGAAGCTAAATTTAGCAATACGGCTAAAGACTTCTCTATCCACAAATGTTCACCTGTTGATGCGAGAAGGCCTTGGAGGCTCTTGATGATGTTAGATGAAAGGAGAGCAGAGATATTGGGGGAATATGTGGAAATGTTGTAGAGTGCGTGAAGCGCATCAAGCTTGCATTGGTTTTCGGTTTCCCCCTGAAGAATATGAACCAGGAAAGGCACTGCTTGGCTTGAACCTATCACAGACTTGGCTTCTTCAAGACAGGAAAGGTTAAGATAAAGTGCAGTTGCCGAACCCTGGGACTCAGAAGACGAGATCATTTTCTCCAGCAGCGGAATCACCCCGGAAGTTAACATCAACTCTTTGTTCCTGCAAACCATGGAAAAAAGAACACAAAAAGTAATGAGAGAAAGTCACTATCTGTTATTGTTATTACCGACATTAACACGAGGTACTAACCTGTTATTGTTGACGGCTAAATTGAACAGAGCCATAGCTCCACTTTCCTGTGCGGCAACATTATTTTCATCCACAGCTGATCCTAGGAACCGCAACAAAGCTTCGACAAACCCATTGGCTCCCATGACGATCCTGGCCTCTTCATCATCCTTCAGCAACAGCCTGATCTTTTCTACAACCTTGCCTTTTTTTTCCAAGTCGTCCTCTTCGTTTAAGATAGCCACTAAATCTTGATACCTCTTAAGTACATTCATATAAGAATCCTTTTCATCATCAACATCAGACACAAAACTTTCTTCTGTGTTTTGTCGTTCGGTAACGGTAGTACCATTCTCCTCCAAAGGAACAATTTTAATGCTTTTCAATATACACGAGCCTACACTGTTTACTGACTTTGAGTTGGTGGAGTCGGAATCAGAGAGAGCTAGTCTCCAGTAGTCAAGGTCTAGAGATTCCGGCGGTCCACTTGGGATTTGGGTTCCATTCTGTTCACACCAGCTCGCAATAAGACCTTTAACACAGTTATTAGGAGTTAAGGAGAGATGTGGGAGCTCCTGTTGAGTCTTTGGGCAAGTAATATGCCCATCACTGAACCATTTCTCAATACAGACCCGTTCATAAGTCTGCCCTGAAGCAATAATGACAGGATCACACATAAGCTGCAAAGATATGGGGCATCTCAGTTCTTCGGGTGGAATGGGCATCTGTCCTGATTTTAGGCTGTTCATGGGCTTATAGTTCAAAGAACCAAACCTAGATAGCTGACGGCCAAACCCATTAACACTCACACGGTCTTCATTAAAACCCTGATCAGTGGGAGAACATGGTGTTGAACCCTGAGAGTCATTCTCATCCAAAACCTCACTTCTGAATAGCTTGGAGCATTTTCTCATAAGATGCAAAAGGTAAGCCACAATTGATTCCTTACGCTTGTCCTCTTCTGTGCGTGCCCTGTCAATGAGTTTCTTTAGAGCCCGTCGTTCCGCCAGAGCCACTCTAGAAGAAGTGATACTGAGTCTAGTAGCTGCCCGGTGGAAAATTTCAAGCTCGGTGTTGTCATTACAGTTGTCATATTTTTTCCCTTGTTGGAGCAGTGCAATGATCTGATCACCGACTTCCTTCTCTGATGGATCAAGCAAGAACCTGGTGTTCTCTAGTTCACCAACAATTTCCAAAATCTGAAGAGATCATATATCAAAAATCAGACTTCTCAACTAGGAATTTTCATAGAGAACTGTACTACTCAGAGCTCTAAATCCAACAAGTCAAAAAAAAAAAAACCAAATGAGGCTTATTTTGGGGATATCATCAACCCTGAAGAACATAATTATCACGCAAAAAGTGGACTTGTCTTAATCATCACAACGAAACAATGTGAAAATCACCTGTGAACCAATTGAGCAAGGAACAATGTCTTCTACACGTTTAAGACTGTCGATGAGAGCACTTTTCGCTCTCTCAAATTTTAAAAGAACAGCATCCCCCGTTATGGCCTGATTAGATTGTAAAATTATAATCAAAAAAGTTAAAGAACCGTTAACAGAAAAGAGAAAGTGTAAAAGCTCGTCCAAAGAAAGAGAGAGAGAGAATGAATAAAGAAGAAACTCACCAAGTAAAGTTTGCTACACTCAGAACAGTGCTGAAGAATATTCTTTGCCTTCTCAAGTGCAATATGTAAAGAGCATAAGGCCTGAATCCCTGATTTACTCCGAGGTCTTGCTCCTTCCAACGACGGGAAGATCGAGATTACCTTGCAGAGAACCCCAGATAGTTCCTTGCACATATCTCCATGTAACTGCGTTTCCATAACATAAGCCTTTAGCACAAGACAAATCATATTCATCAAAGAAGAAGAGCATAAATCTCCACACAACATCCTCTAACATACTGAAGTCAGATCATAGATAAAATGGTTCTCAAAGAAACCCAATTACTATCCTAATAGAAGCGTTCTTTGCAATCAGAGAAGCAACATTTATCCCCTAAACAAAAGCAATCACATCAGATTCCAACAATTACGACAACAAATTTTTTAAATTTTCAATTTGAAATCAAACATTTTCAATTGTAACCGAACCTTTGCGTCGCTGGCTGCGAATAGATTCTCCTCGAGCTCGGTCACATCCATGATCAACCCTCACCTGGTAACTCTGAGCTACGAAATTTCCCAGAAACATGAATCAGTACCAAGAAACACACATATCATGAATTATCTAACACAATCTCTTGCCTTTCTTCTGAATTTAAAAGGAACCAATCATTCTTGGAATGACAAACAACGAAATTATAAAAACTGATACCTTGCTCTAAGAAAGGATCTTAACCCAGAAAAGAAGAAAAGAAACAAAATTTACTCAAGACATCGATCCTGAAAATTGCAATAACGGTAGAACAACGGAAAAAAATTGGCTTTAGACAGAACTGTTAGCTCCACAAAAACCGGGAAAATCTACGATTAATAGAAACGCGAACAAAACACGAATTTTGCATATATAAACCAAAAAGGAAAAAAAGACCACTAAAAATAAAGCTGCGAAGAACACGTGTGGAACCAGCAACAAACAAACAAAACAAAAAACAAAAAAAACTGAAGAACAGAACAGAACATACCGGAGAAATTTGAGACCAGCCACGGAGGCTTCATAAAAGATGAAAAATCGAGATGAATCAAAGTGAGGAATTAGGGTTTTTGTTTTCTTGGCATCGATCCATGGGTTGAATGAAATAGAGAGATGAGAGAGAGAGAGAGAGGGGGATATTCGAGTGGTAGAACTTAAAACCCTCTGTGTAATTTTAAAAAACAAATTCAGAACGGCATTACCGTGATTTTATTAATATTTTAATTGACTAATGAACGGTTCTTTCTATAAATATTAATATTTTTACGTTTATTTTTTTTTAATTTTTAGTTTTAGGAAGTTTTCCAAGACATACTGTAACCATCTAATATAAACTGGCTTGACTTGGGTTTTCATAATTGTTTAGTATATATATTTTGCTTTTGCTTTTGCTTAAAAGCTTATTTTGGTTATTCTGTTAGTATTAACCTTTTTTTAAGAGTTTAGAGTTTATGGTTAACCTTTTTGAAGTGTATAGTGTTTATGGTTGCAAATAGTGCGGATGTTTTGGCGTTTTTCATCAAAAAGTTAGTGGGAAAATTAACAAATTGTCAGCTATATTATGTTATCCCATTTGAGCATTTTAGCTTTTTTTATTCTAACATTCCACCAAATCATCAAATCCACCAATTTTTTTTCCATTATTACATGGATTTGAAACATTCATTCAAAGCTTCTTCCATGACACCCAACGGGTATGCATTTTTAAGTATTTTTCTTATAAAAAAAAATCATTTCTATTTTCTAGATTACCAAATCAAATCTCATATCTCATATAAAATTCAGATCCCCTATAAACAAAAGTAACTTAAATAACTTTCTTTATTTGGATTGTTGTGTCCTTTTTTGAGTTTTCGTTTTTAGAAAAAAAAAAAATTTCCCTGCTGGCTCATATAATACTATTTTTAAAACCAAAATTCGCACCCGTAAATTTAGATTCCCTAAAGCGAAATACGAGCATAAGGAACATTTCAGACCAGTAAAACTAATCATCATTTGCATCTTCGTCGTAAGAAAAAAATGAGCAAATTAATGCTCATCATACTCGTATATGTCGAAAGTCTATCTCTTATAGCTAATCATGTAATGAAAGGAATATCTTGTACAAACCAGACAAACTTAGACCATTCTTGAGTCAGATTATGCACACGAATCTGATCCCATGTAGCCTTTGCCGAGAAGCTTGCCTTGTAGTTGTCAGTGCCGGGACGCCATAAAGATGTGCCGAGGCCTACGACATGTGAATGAAGGGGAGCCGAAAGGATTCAAGTAGCAACATCACGGAAAACTTGTTTTCATCAAAGCCGAATACGCTAGCAATTATCATGACATTTCTAAAAGAGACTGTTCGTTAAACTTAAAACTCAAATTTGAGGTTTGAGAGTATTTCTCTCCAAAAAATACAACATCAAATACAACCTCAAAAAACTTAGTATTTTGCATTATAATTCTAACTATTAATTATAATCAATTAGATCATACAATTACAATTTTCTAAATAGCTATAAAATATACATTAAAAAATATTGCAAATTATTCTACGATAACGTTAAAACCAAAATAAAACAACAAGAAGTGAACACGCACATAAACATTTTTCCCCAAAAAAGCGATTTACAAACAATCTTCTTTAACCTTTGTTTTCTTCTGCAATCTTCACCGGTCGGTGTCGACTCCGGCATCAGCCGTACTCCTTCTCTTTTCTATTTATTTTAATTTAGGTTTTATAATAAAACTGCAACAACTCGGGGATGGCGGATTGAAAAGTCACAAGACGTTCGTGACAATTTCTTCTTCTCCTCTGGAGGAACCTTCGCTGATCCCCACAGTTGTTGTAACCACCCTTCCTCTCCTCCTTGAATTTTCCTTCCGGTGTCCATCATGGTGGTGTTGCCGGCGTTATATATCTGAGATCATTTGGAATTTACTCTTTGAATCAAATTACCTAATTTGGTCCAAGATTGAAGTTATGGTTTCAACAAATTTTACTACCCACCATCTTATGGTTTGAGTATGTAATTTGGATTTTTAACATGGGGATTGGAGAGTTTAGGGTTTAACGGAGATGATGGTCGGCGAATTTGGGATCTTAGTTCGATTTTTTCGGTGATTTTATTTTCTGCTGGATATGACGTCACTATGGAAACAACCACCATGAAAATCACCATGGAGGGGACGAGGATTTGGAGCGGAAGATGCAACCTCTTTGTTGTATGGTGACATTCGTACAATCGTTGAAAATTGGCAATTTCAAGTCTTATTTCTATCGAAAGAATCAATAAATTGAGTTCTTATTCAAAGAATATTTATAGTTATTATTTGGGAATGTGTCAATGTAATACAACATGAAAAATGATGGATAATAGCTAAAAATGAAAATCGCATCAGATCGAATGAGAATACGAGGAAAGGAAGTGTGGATACTTTTTCAACGAGTAAAACTTCTCGGAGAAAAGAATCGTCAAAATTCACTTTCGTTGTTTTATCGTTTTGTATTTTACTATTTTACGTAACTTTAATTTTATATAAATAAAGATAGATGTAAAAAAAAAGTGAAAATTAACGGGTTATTAACAAAAATAAAATATTGGTTTAATCGGTCAAACAAGTTTGAACCATGAACCACAAATCTAGTCGGTTTAGTCTCTGGTTTGATTCTGATTACATTTTATCGAAAACAAAAGCGTGTACCTTTGATAAAATCCTAAAACCCTAATAGCTTTCAATCAAACTTTTACTTTGGAGCAGAGAAGCATACAGAGAGAAAGTAGAACAATGAGCATAATCGCAGGATCTTACGAGAGATTTATATGGGGTTTCAAGCTTAAACCCACCAAACACGACGCCGACAATCAAACCCTAACCCTTTCTCCTCTCTTCTCTTATCCTTCCCACATCTCCGCAATCACCACCGTCGCTTGCTCCGGTCCCGCCGCTGCTTCCGGTGGCTCCGACGATACCATCCATCTCTACGATCTCCCTTCCGCCTCTTCCCTCGGCTCTCTCCTCGACCACAATCACACCGCTTCAATCACTGCTCTCTCCTTTTTCACTCCTTCTTCCCTCTCCTTCCCTCGTAATCTCATCTCCGCTGCTGCTGATGGCTCCGTCGCTATCTTCGATACCGATCCTTTCGTTCTTCTCAAATCCTTTCGTCCTCATAAGAAGGCAGTCAACGATCTTGCGATTCATCCTTCTGGGAAGCTCGCTTTGGCCGTTTACCGTGACGAGTGCTTTGCGATGTTGAATCTTGTGAGAGGAAAGAGGAGTTTCTGTTGCAGGTTAGGGCACGAGGCGAGTCTTGTCAAATTCGATTCGAGTGGAGACAAGTTTTTCATGGTGGTGAATAGTAAAGTTGGAGTACATCAATCCGAGGATGCTAAGCTTCTTCTCGAGCTCGACAATACTAGCCACAAACGTATACTCTGTGCTTCTCCTGGAGAGGTGTGATTTTCTCTTACTTGTCTTTTCATTTGTGTTCCAAGCTAACTTGTTTTCAATTTCTCTATAACCGTCATGGATCCCTAAGACTTTGTACATGTCTAAAGTAAGTAACTTTGAGATTCCTGGCAGAAAAATCACCTCACTAAACATCATGTTGGTTTTTGTGTACTTTTTAATGCTACATCAAGATGGTTTTAGAGCTGTATTTTTCTTTTCTTTGTTTTCTCTTCATGCTTACTACTATGTTGCCAAAGTGTGAATTGCAGAAGAGCCCACCTTCTGGAAGACATGAAAAGAGTATAATTTTAGACTATCATAGTATTCAGTCATAGACTCTGATATGTTTGCTTCTTCTGCTTCAGAGTGGAACTCTTGTTTTGTTATAGTTTATGTTGCGAAGAGCCCACCTTTCTAAAGCCTCCAGAAACAAGTTATTTGGCTAAATAGAGTTGTTCCGGTTCCCTATTGATATTGTGTTAAACGTTTGATTCCTGGAAATGGTGATGGTTTTGATTCAAGAAAAAATTTATTCCTTGGCTAAAATGTTTGATTAATTTGCAAACAGAGTGGAACTCTGTTTACAGCTGGTGAGGATCGGGCCATAACAGCTTGGGACACAAATAGCGGGAAGCTTGCTTATTCCATACAAGACGCTCACCCAGCTCGCATCAAAGGTGTTGTCGTGCTTACCAGGAATGATAGTGAAGGTGCATCAGAAGATCCATACTTGGTTGCTTCTGCATCTTCTGATGGGGTCATACGTGTTTGGGACATGCGAATGGCGGCTAAAGAGAATGCAAAACCATTAGCCGAGACAAATACCAAATCAAGGCTTACATGTCTTGCCGGGTCAGCTCTTAAATGTGAGTTTATTTCTGTTTTCCAGAATATGCGTTGCTTATGAAACATACATAGACAATGAAAAAAAAACTCCTACAAGTTTTGACATATTCTTCATCTTTCTCTGCTTATTCAGCTATGAGATGGCCACAGATTGCAAAGAAAGCTCAGAAGCTAGAAGAAGAGCCGAACTCAGGATGAGAGCTGGTTATTGACTAGTTAAAGCTTTTGAGCTGACAATTTTTCTGATCCAAGTTTTGGTAGAGTATTAAAAATATGATCCAGTAAGGTTCTTGTCGAATTACAGTTATAAACAATTGTCTTAAACCGTCGTATTTGTGAAAGAAAACCATTCTACTATTATTCATTTACATGAGTTGTTTGTCTATCTTTTAGACCTAAGTAACTGGCTTCAGTAATCACTAATTTGTTCAAACTTCATTGAACCAAAATGTTGTGTAGCTCCATGCTTTGTACAAATGTTGTGTAGCAAAGCTGATTCAATATTTAAGGTTTCCAATAAATGAAAAGAACATCACACACACCATATGTATTTATGAATTAGAGTGCTATGCTCAAAGGATAAAGAAATGCCATGGAAACAACAACATTGCCTCTCAATACTGAGTAGTGTTGTTTGGGATTTTGCCTTGTTTCAATTGGGAAAGAGCATATTCAGCAGTACGGATGAGATCGGCAACGTTGTGTTTAGAGATTTCCTCGGAGCCAAACAAGAAGATGGTCTTAACCTCAGCTTTCTTTGCGAGTCTTGAAGCGTAACTAAGCTGCAGCTTTGGTGAGTTAAGGCTCCTCAGTAATTGACGGTACAAGGAAAGAACTTTTCCTCTGTTCTTTGCAGCCTCTTCTGCTGTTAACCATATCAAGCTCGTCATGACCAAAAAAGGAATGTCCCTGCAAGCAACAAAATTGGGAAATGTTTTCATTGGGTAATTTCGTCGAGCACCTGATGCGCAATAACCAAAAGAATGCAAACTTAATAGTGACGATCACCCCAGCAATTTCATAGGTTAAAGAAGCAGAATTAAGGAGATGTTATAATCATATCACAAAAGCACCTTCAGATCGGAGATTTCAGTTGTGGGGAAGTCAAATCCGATATATATCCAATCCACCAGCGGTAAACAAAATAAGGAGAAATTTTTTTTTCCTTTTTGCCTATCCTTACGATTTGAATGCTTGAATTGGTCATAACCCAACCAAAAAAAGCCCAAGCCCAAGCCCAAACCAGAT
Organism: Eutrema heterophyllum; assembly: GCA_002933915.1. Lineage (NCBI taxonomy): Eukaryota > Viridiplantae > Streptophyta > Magnoliopsida > Brassicales > Brassicaceae > Eutrema > Eutrema heterophyllum. The sequence continues at coordinate 644,295 of PKMM01017727.1, forward strand.
TATTTTGTTTCAATGCAATCGCGGGCGTAATTTGGGATGGGGCAAAATACCCGGAACCGAGAAACCGAACCGAATAAGTAGATACCGAATCAAACCGAATTTTCATAAATACCCTAATGGTTTCTCTAAAAAAATATTTTGGGTATCCGAACTGGACCGAACCGAAACTCGAATGGATATCCGAAATATATGAAATACAATTATATATATAAAATATTATGTATATTTAGATTTGAATAACCAAAATATCCATAATTACAATTATAAAATGAAATATTAATTATGTTTAGACCGAAATAACCAAATACTTGAAATATCCAAAAATCTTTAATTATATTTGTCAAAATTAAACATTTTTTGCAAAATTTAACCAAATTTTATTTAAATTAAATTTTTTTAGTTTTTGTCGAGTATTTGAGATAAATTTCAGGTATCCGAACCCGACCCAAAAAAAGAAAATACATGAATGGGTTCTAGACCTCTAGTACCGAAACACCCGAAACCCGAAAGATCTAAACTGAAGCCGAACCGATACCCGAAAGCCCATGCCTAATAGTAATCATAACAATTCATCAAAAACACCTAAAGCTAAGCTCATATCAATAGGAACAGACGAGAAAAAAAAACCGTTAGACCGAAAAAAAAAAACCAATTTGTTATCTAGACACTTAAGTGTCAAATTATTATCGTATCCGACGTCGGATTCTCATATTGTAAGTCCGTTAATAAATCGACGCAAACTGCGGGAAACTGCTCATTTTAATTCCCAACTATTTCCAATCGGCATAAACAATCCTCAACTATCGTGGTTGCAAAAACATTCTCCAACTCAAAGTGGACCACGCAAAATTGAGATTACCGAAGTAAACCGTTAATTGTTTTAACTGAGACGTTACAATTAATTTTATAAACAGGGGATTCGGTTAAGAGAATACAACGGTAAGCATAAAACCGGAATCGAAAAAGGTCGAACCAATCCGAGACCCGGTTCACGGGAAAAAAACCGACCTGAGGGTTTCCTCGAGCGGCTCGACAGCAAACATCCGGCGGTTAAGAGCGAGAAAATCGCCGCTCTCTCTGCGAATCCCGGATCACCGCTTTGCAGGTGTGGAGGTTGCGGAGAGGTTCGCTTACTATGGCATCGCATCAAACCTGATTAGTTACTTGAATGGACCACTTGGTCAATCTACAGCTGTTGCCGCCGCTAACGGGGATTCTTCTCGGATAGCACTCTGCTGAGATTTTAATCTCAAATCTCCCCATTATATCAGTAAGTTTATTTAACATTATTTTTAAATAGAAAAATGAGTAAGTTACAAAAAAACCAGACCAAAATCATGATATTTACACTCTCTACCTGGTGTGACCCGATTTGATCCGAGAGACGCGGGTTTGACCCGATTACACCCGAGAATCTCGGTTTTTTTGTTTTCAAAATTTCTAAATTGAATCCTTTTCCCCCATTATTTCCCAAAACCGCAAAACTCGGGAAAACTGAAGAATTCTCCCCAAATTCCCCTCCCCGCATTCCCCTCATTCACTCGACAATGGTGGCTCAAACACGACGGTACAAGAGTAGAAACCCTAATAGCGGCGCAAAGGAGGCGAAAGTGACGGAGAATCCGAAGAAGGACGAGAATCCGGCGAAAGTGAAGGTTTATGCGAAGAAGAAGAAGAATCCCGATGAAGAAAATAGGGCGGCGAAGAAGATGAAGATCGGCCCAAAAGAAGTAGGGGATTCACAGGCGGCGGAGACGGTGGTTCCGACGGCGGTGGAAGGTTCATCTTCGGTTCCGGAGATGGTGGTCGAAGCTTCTACTCCGGTGGTTCCTTCGGTTCCTCCGGTGGTGAATGCTTCATCTTCGCTTCCTCTGGTGGCCGTTACGAGTGGTGGTACGAATCATGATGAAGAAGAGAAGGAGTCTGAAGAAGAAGAAGAAGAAGAAGAAGAGAGCGGTGAAGAAGACGAAGAAGAAGGAGAGGCAGCAGCCAAGGGCAAGGAGATAGCCAATGACTCGAGTGGAGAATCAACTGAAGCAACCGAATCCGAATATGAATCGGAGAGTGAGGTAAGAAGCAATAGGGAAAACTAGTAGAAATAGGGAATAATGTGTAGGGAAAACTAGTAATACTGGGAGAAATAGGACAACTAGGGAATACTTGGTAACTTTACTTGGTATATTCGTGATACTTGTGATAAATAGGATAACTGGGGAATACTTAGTAAAACTATAGTAGTATAACTTTGGAAAACTTGGTAAAATTGTAGCTGTAGAACTTGGTAAAACTATAGTAGTACAACTAGGAAAACTTGGTAAAACTGTATGGCATAATTCTTGTATAACTGAGTGAAATTGATTGTTATTTTGCAGATTGAGCAGAGGTTCATGGCACTAAAACCAAAGAGTTTGTACCTCCCTACTAGCATCTATCAGAATCCTGTGAAGGTAGGGACACGGTGCTATCTCAAAGACGTGTTCAAAACGCTTGACGGCCTGAACCCGCCCCTGACCGATGCTGAGAGGGAATGGTTTGTCTCGCATCATCAGTTCAAACACCTGTTCCACATGCCTAAGGACCATAACCACAAGGTTCATGGCATGTGGATGCTCGTGTTGCGAACAGCCGAGATCCTGAAGAGGAAGGAAGTTTGGTTCGTTGTAAATGGAGTTCTTGTGCGTTATGGCCTCATGGAACACGCGTTGATCTCGGGTTTGAACTGCTGAAACTATCCTCTTGGATATAAGGAAAGGGGTAATATGGATTTCATCACGCGTCATTTCGGTATGGGAACGGTGAAGCAGGAAGATGTGAAAGCAAAGCTTGAAGAAATAGGAGCTGGTAATGACAGATTGAAGATGGCTGTGTTGTTCTTCCTTTCGAGTATAGTTTGTGCACAAACGAAGACTGGAGATGGTGCACCCGACGTTTTGGAAGTGTTTAAAAGGGCTGTAGATGATCTTGACTATTGTAGGACATTTCCTTGGGGGAGATTTTCTTACGACTTCATGGTGAAGGAGATCATGCACACGGTGGAACATTTTCAAGCCAAAGGGGGGAGGGGGTGAAGGCAGGGACACAGTGGCCCATTCCTGGATTCTGTATTCCTTTGGAGGTAAGTACAATGATTATGAGAATGTTGATGTTTCTTTAATTGAAAGTAAGTCTTACAACTCAGAATTGTTTTGTAGCTACTAGCGTTTGAGGCAATTCCTCAATTGGGAAAGCGATTTAGGGAGAGTGTCCCAGGAGCAGACTTGATGTGTCCGAGGATGTGCAAGTCGAAGTTCAAGAAAAGAGATATGAAAGGCTTTCCGATTGAGGCAATCAATGAAGAACTTGGTACAACTCAGGTAAGTTGTACCTTGCAGCTAAACTTGGTAAATGGTTATATGTTGTGGTTTTTTTAAGTTGGTAACATTTATTTAATTCCTTCACAGCAGGACATTGACAGCCTCGTTTTAATCAATCTGGAAGAGGAAAAGAATCTATTGGCTCAAATCTTAGAGGAAGACGACGATCGTGATGAAGATGATCTCTTGGTTGATAGTTGGACCAAGCGTCTGGCCAAAGGTTACACTATCTTCTTTGAAGACCTGTTTGATCAAGACGTTGCTGCGCGTGCCAAAAAGGATAAGGAGATGGAACGAATAGAGGCTCCACCGGTGCAAACACCTCCAACCGAATTGGCCGAGATCTTGAAGAGTATAAAAGAGATTCAGGAGAAGGTGAATGCATTTGATGCAAGATTGGCTGCGGTGGAAGCATCTATGGAAGAGGAGAGAGCGAGGAATGGATAGATGTTGGTTGTTTATCTCCCTTTTGGTTGTTTGTTGAACTTATTTCTCGGTTATTTGTTGGGTTTGTTTGGACATAGAACTTGGTGTTGGTTTAAACTTTTGTGGTGGTTTGTAAAACTTATGTTGATATTCGTTGGGGCTTTGGTATGTTGGTAATACTTGGTAAAAATATATTGGTATAACTACGTACAACTACGTACAAACCCGTTGATAAGATAAGAAACATACAAGATAAGAAACAAAGCCATTGATAAGATTAGCTGAGCAAACAGGTGCATTAGTCTTAAAGAAAATTGAAAAGAAGTTTTACATAATATGTCTTATACTGTTATACAACATTTTAGATAAAATGTCTTAAACAACTACTTAAATCTCCTTTTGCATTTCTTCAATCTTTTTTTGCATTTCTTCAATCTTCTCGCTCTGCTCTTCAACCTTCCGAATTAGCTTCGAAATCTCTTGCTCGACACCAAAAACCCACGGCTGGCGAAAGTGGACTCCATCATCCTAGCAATGAACATTCAAATAGTTTTACCTAGTTTTACTAGTTATCCATCGAAGAACATTCAAATAGTTTTACCTAGTTTAACTAGTATTACCCAGAAAAAACCTAGAAATGAAATTTTACCTTAAATTCGTTGTAGGTGAAGTACTGTCCGGTAAAGTGTCGAAATCATTCCGAAACTTTGGCTGTGTGGAGACATCTTGCTTGATTTGTCCACCACATGGGCATTTGGTTGGAATCCCATATTAGGCGTCGTCGATGAAGCCAAGCATGTCGAAATGCTCCTTCTTCCGCTTCATCTCCTTACTGCGCCTCTTCTCCTCCTCGTTCAACGCATAAGTTGTCCGTCCAGTGATAGCTACTTTCCTCCATTTCGATTTTAGATTCTCGTGAAGGAAGGAAGAGAAAAGGAGAGAGAGAGAAGAGAGAGAGAGAGATGGAGAGAGAGAGTTGCGAGATTTGCTAAATGGGAGGATAATTGAAATGGTTATTTGGACGACACAAAAGAAAGCTTTGCAAAAAATTTGGATTTTTTATTTTGAAATTTTTGATAAATTTGAATTCGGCGCCAAATGAATTTCAACTTTCCCTCTAAAAATTTGGGCATAGTTGTCCAGAGTATACTAGTTGTACGAGTTTGGGTCATAGTTGGTCATAGTTGTACTTTTGCTGGTTTTTTGTTTATCTAGTATTACTTGCCCTTAAGATATGTTTTACTAGTTTTACTGAATAGATAAGTGTTTAGACATATAGTTCTGATTGTTTTATGCAGTCATTTGTGTCAAATCAGTATTTAGGTTAGTAGGTCTTCCTAAACTAGCTATTACTATGTAAATACTTTTAAAACTACAAGAACAATGCTGTGTAATTGTTTCCACAACAACTCATAAAAAGATGGGAATTTAATATTTTTCCTTTTTAATGCTACTCTCTTGATGTTATAACATTTTATTCGACACCAAATATCATTTCAAATATTTTATGCATACAAACAAGCCGGTTGAATAATTACGTGCACCTTGTAGATAAAGTATAGTGATACCGAGTTATACCTAGTTGTTTCTAACAGAACATAATCAATTTTCAGGACATAAGTAGTTTTACATAATGAAATACCAATTGTACTGAGTTGTTTTACAGAACAAAAACTAACAAAAATCACAAGTTCTTATCTCCAAATAAAATCCAGGGTAGTGTTCTTCGACGCCTTTTATTCGGTGTCCTTCGACGACGCCTTTCTCCTGCTGATGGAAACCTCGTCACTCTCCTCCTACCCTTTTTTATCTTGCGATCCGGAGGTAGGATTTGCTTCTCTTTGATGTAATCGGGGTCAATCCATGCAGACATATCCGGGACAACATAAATGGACCTGTGATAAGCCAATGCCCACAATTCCGTCCAATAATATTTCGAACACAACTCATGGATTTTTATTTGGGTATCACGACAACTAACTCCACCACCATTTTTTCTGAATGAGATGTATGCTGCTAGTGCGTGGAGACAAGTATACTTATGAATATCGAAGAACCTACAAGAGCAACTCTTCCTTTCCAAGTTCACCAAATAAACATTAATATCAATATCAACGACTTCGTATTCGAGCTCGTAACTGTTTACCTCCCTCACGGTTAATTTCTTAACAGTAGCCCAGTTATCATGCAAGAAGTTCTCAACCAAAGGCACCAGTTTGTTATCAACATGTCCTGACACGGCCTCTTTCCTATGCTCATTAAACCAATCAGAAAACTTTGCAATGATAGTATCTAGCATGGGTATTAAGGAGTACTTCCTCGCGTTGTTAAAAGTGTTGTTCGGAGATTCCGCAGAATTGCTCGTGTCTAGGTTGTATCGGGCACCGAGAAAAAAACATCTTGACCATTTTTCCTTCACGGTGCTTCCCTCCACATACTTCGCCGCGGAAGGAAATCTCCTCTTAAACATGTTGTAACGACTGTAGAACTCAGCCTCTGTGTGAGCCCAGCCACACTCCTGGAATCTGAAAGCCACTACGGATTTGTTTGCATTAGAAGTATTACCTTTCACGTTTTGGGCCAAATGCCATAAACAATACCCATGCCGAGCTTGTGGGAATACGTTTGCTATTGCGTTGATGAGGCTTGGATTTCTATCACTCACAAATACCAATTCAGAGGAGTCCCCTAGGTTGCCGAAAACGCTTTTCAACATCTCGAAAAATCATGTCCAACTCGCATTGTTCTCACCTTCGAGTACACCGAACGCTATGGGATAATGTGACGATTAGGATCTTGAACAATGGCGAAAACTAGTACTCCACCATATCCTTTCTTCAAGAATGTTGCATCCACAATTATCACTTTCCTCATGCATGCAAACCCTTCAATGCTAGCTCCCAAAGCTATGAATAGATACTTGAATTTTCCCGCCTCATCCAGTTCCACACTAGTTATCGTTCCAGGATTGACATCCTCTAACACGTACAAATAACTATACAACATCTTGTACCCATCTTCCGAACTACCACGCAAATCACATACCGCTTGATTTTTCCCTCTCAACGCCGTCGAGTATGATATTTCTACACCATATTCTTGCTTAACTAGTTCCCTGATGACATTAGGCCTTGGAGTTTCGAGTTTTTCGGGATATTTCTCACTCAAAAAAGATGAAACTAGTTGTGATGAGCCTCTCCTCTTATCAACGCTTGCACTCTGATCAGCCCGTTTGCATGTGTGCATCTTCGTGTACGTTCTAATCGAGAACATATCCGTGTTATCAATCCTTGCTGCTCGTAGACCCCTACTACATCTTCGTATAGAACATTTAACCACCCACCGCGTTCTATCAGAATGTTTTATAACATAATCAAAAGAGTTAAGAAATGACAATTTCTGGACCAACTCTATAACCACCTTCTTATCTCGGAATTCTTGACGCACACTCACACCAAAACCGTCTTCCCATGGAGCTACAAACTGACTACCTTCAACAACGGGTGCTTCCTCATAATATTCATCACGCATACCCGATGTATCCATACTGTTATCCTCCAATACATCATCATCATCCTCTCTCACCTCCTCTTCTTCATTTGCTTGTCTGTTGTCTACGTACAACGTCAAGGCATTAGGTCCTATTTCATCATCACTTCGATGGTCATAGTTCATACCATACGAGCTTTTCCCCGCTCTCGACTGTTGCGAGGGCAACTCCGGTCTAGTCATGACCTCCACATTCAAAACAGGTCTACGGTTCTCTTTATCAACGGTCATTACATAACCAGCAAGATCTTCATCATCAGAAATACTCAAATGTTCTTCACATCCAACCACCATAGGAAAGTAACTCAATTCCAATCTAACCTTACTTTCATCTAACGCATGCTTCTTGTATAGCCTACCTTCTACCTTCTCCAAAGTTATCTCCTCTTTCAACACTACACTATAAATGCGCCNTATGAAATATGGTTTTCCCTTTTTTTTTTAAAACTTTGGTTTTATTTATAGTTTTTGTTTAATTTCATTAACCTAAACATAGCTATTATTTTGTTTTTTTTTACCTTTTAGGATTAAGAATCGATTATAAATTTTATTTTGTATTGTTAATATTATGTGTTAAGATATAATTAAAAATTTACTAAACATATGTTAAAATATAATTGAAAATTTATTAAACACATGTCAAAATCTGATCGATTAACTTAATACGTGTCGCGATCTTGCGAGTTAGTAACTTTGAAACATTCTGATTTATATAATAAAGATATATAATAAAGAAAAGATTAGCATTAGTATATTTAAATGTAATGTAATTAATTTTAGCATTATAGAGTGTCCAAATAAAAACGAGAAGAGGGGTGGTGCCGCCCTTGAGGAGAAGAAGCCACGTGGCTAAGAGACTCTTTTCTGTTGGTCCCATCACCAAATGCTAATCTGATTGAAATTTTCTAATCTGATTTTGGTTTTGGCCATGATTTAAACGATTCTCACCGCACCAATTGGCTACGTTCGATTATGGTTACAGTCGGATGCGTTTGACACCAAACATGAATCGTTTCAAAATTTTCATGATATTTAAATCATTTTAAATCAAAATCTCTTCTTTTTTTTGTTGTCTCAAGCGTATGTGGTGGCGAGCCGTGGCGATGATTGTAAATCAAAGTCTCTCTCTCTTTGAGCCACTCTTGAGAATCTTGACTCATCTTCCCACTTGTCTCACCACGTGTATGCATTCTCATTCATCTCTTGTGGCTGTTTGTCCCCACGTATACATGTATCCTGATCAAGACTAGACTATTATTAAGTGCGTGTGTATTCTACTAATAAATATTTAACGTGGTTTTTCTTTTTTTCTTTAAAAGAACGTGGATTTGAGGATTTCCATAGAAACAGTTCAACGGGAAGATATTACATAAGTATTTTGATTAGATAATTAATTTACGTACTTGCTCTTTTTATAGTACTTGAGGTCAAGAAACCTATAAGGTTGAACTTTCTCAATCTGTATGTATCCGAGTTGGCTAAAATCTAACACAAGCACCATGAAACAATGGTATAACTTTTTTTTTTTGATAAAATATGGTAGAACTTTCTCAATCTGTATGTATCCAAGTTGCTTCGATTGTGTGTATGTGTGTGTTTGTATTTAAATGTAAAATAATTATAAATACATATACATATATATAGTTTTTCGCTTATGTAAACGGTAAAATATATATATATATATATATATATATATATTTTGAAAATTAAAAGCACTCTCTAATCTCCATAGTAACATGTAAATGCAAAGAAAAAAATGGAAACTTTTGCGCCATAAATTGAATTGCATAGCATTTTGTTCGATATAATTATAGAAAAACAAAACGAAGGAACTTTAGCGGAAAATACTTGGACAAAACTTTTTCCTTTTATGTAGACATTCATCCATTTTTATTTGTATGGTGTTGTGTAAAGGTTTTAGGAGTATTCTTAATGATTTTAATATCATTTTCAAATTATCATGTCATATACGATAACTATTTGTATTTTTAGTATTTCGCAACAAAATTAACCGTGTGATGGTATTAATAACATGTAATATTAGTTTCTATAAAACAAATATACACACATACATATTAGGGCAATTCTAACAAATATACACACATATATATTAGGTCACCGTTTTCAACAGAGGACGAACTTTTGCAGCAGGTTGTTTCCTTCTATAGATTCTGGTTCCGCGTGTAATTTTAATGTGGCCTGTTTATTAATTCATTTATTTCCATTTTCCACCAGTTCGAGGATATTGGAACGCATGGAACAAAAGTAATTATATACAACTTGTGGCTTAATAATGAAGGAATATATGAGCTGAGTTTTGACGACGATGATGAGTTACTTGCACTTCTTAAAGGGCCAGGTCTTTTGCAGTAGTTGGGTTTTAAAGTATATAAATTGTTTTCTTTAATATTTTATATAATAGGACATACGACTCCGAGATGAAGGTGCCCAGGATGGGAAACGGATGCACATGAAAATATTAGAACTAAGTTCTCATATATCGTACCGTTTTCGACATTCTCTAAGGGTAATTCTCCTGAATATCGTCTTCCTTTTTAAAAAAAAAACTGTTGCAAGGGTGTTTAAAGACTAACTTTGTTAGTTTTTTTTATCCTTAGGCTTACACTTCCATGTTATATCTCAAAAAGTTCAAAAACTTCAAAATTATTATTCGGGGAATCCCTGTGGAGCAATTCAACATTGCTGATGAATTCAGACATCCTGAGACTATAATCTACAAACCCCAAGCAGCCGCAATGGAATATGTAATAAAAACTAAGACTTCCTCTTTTTCTTTCTTTCTACTCGCTAGTTATATTTCATGGAGCTTCGGCTGTGTTTTCACATCTTCACATGCAAACATTAATCTATATCTTAATGTTTAGACAGTGAGAGCAAAAATCACTAAGTTTTCTTATTACAGGCTGCGACTGAAATTAAAGTTGGATTCATCAAGGAGGCGCCTAAACTTCCGATTAGCGGTTTCAATGTCTATCACAAAAACTGTCTCATCCAGGCACGTTTTGATGTAGCACTTGGTTCCATTTTCATGAGGTATATACACTCAACATGAAAAAAACTAATTTCAGTCTCATATTTCTCTAGGGATCTCAATCGATTACTGATGTGTTCCTTCTTCAATAGGTGCGAGGAATAGATAAAGAAAGAGACTGAAATGGAACAGACGGTAAGTTTGATTCCGTGGTACAAAACTAGACAAGCATATGTTAGTTACATCGATTCTAAGTTCTGACATCGATTTAAATGGATAATGAAACAGGTATTGAATTTAGAAAAGGAACTGGAAGAAGCTAAAAGTAAATGTGCACAACTTGCACTGCTTGTGGATGCTAAGAAGAAGGAGATGCAACAAGTTTAGTTAAAACTTTAAGACTCTCTAAAGAACTCTAATTTGATTCAGATCTAAATTATGGTGTACTTTCATTTGCTTATAAGTACATGTATATGTAGCGTATTCCCAGAACGATGGTGTCCCAGAAGTCTATATATATATAAGGAAGAATGCCTAAAAAAACCATAAACTTACGACTTTCACCCAAAAAAAATTTTCCATTGGACAAAATAAATCTTCAATTTTCGTTGACTTTCTATTTTAATCTCATATTTTTGTTGATCATGCTAATTTAGCCTCGTCGTCAATGAAGTTAACAGATCAATTAGCCTCGTCGTCAACAGATCAATTAGCCACGACAATTTCAATTTCAATTTTCTAATCACATTGTATTGTATTGGCCTTTGAAACACTCGTTTCTGCCATGAAACGAAATGCTGCTTGTGTTCTTTTCTTGATTATTGGCCTTTGTTTTTCGTTTTGGCGGCTCTTCAGTTTCTGTCTGCAAAAACACGAGGTATGAGTATGGCTCGGATTCAATTAAATGACATTGTATTGTATTGTATTGTATTGTATTGTATATAACCACCATGACCCTCACATGATGATGATGATGAAGTGTTGGTGTTGGTGGTGTGTAGAGCCTCTGTTCTAAAGACAATGAAGGCTTCAACTCCGACCGTTTGAGACATAGTGTTTTGGCATAGAGGAGACTCTAGGTTCGGAGCAGATCGGAGATATCTCTTCCGGCTGTGGTGTGGTACATGCGTCAGAAATCTGGACAAGAGAGTGTGTTGACTCGAGCTCCGACTGGTGTGAAACTTTCGCCTGCGGTAGCACTTCCTGAGATTTCGATACAGGGGAAGAAGAAAAAGGTACCTTGTTCTCCGCCCACCGGTTCAAATAGGGCCACCTAGGATCTGGTTTGGAGACTGGGCTTACATCGGAAACAACGTTGCCGTCTTCCTTAGTGGCTACATCGAGAGCGAGATTCTCCGCTTGATTCGGTTTGGTTGTGGGCGAATCCATGGATGAGAGATGATGAGGAGAGAGAAGAGAGGTGAAAGACAGCTCGCCCTAGAAGAGCTCGTCGGAGCAGCCGTTGACGACGCCGCCGTCGCGACTTCGTCAAAGAGGCGACGTCCTTAGGTTTCGCTTACGGTGTCGCGAGGGTCGGCGCAGATGGGAAGCTTAGGCGATGATGGCTACGATCTCCGGTGGTGATGGACTTACGATGGCGAAGGGTGGTGACCGAAGGAAGAAGACGTCTGGTTTTTCCGGCGACGCAAAAAAGTCTGGGATTTTGGTTTATAAGCAACACTGTCTAACTGATAAAAATAGGAAGTCAACGAAAATTATGTTGTTTGCATTTTTGTGTTGGTATGATGATGTTTGTGTCATTTTCTGTTTTTAGACATGTACACAATGTGATAACTAAAACTCGTTATATGTTTACTTGATTCGTTATGAAGGCTTTCTTAAATCTTCAGTCATGTGTAAGTACGCCTTTTTGTGAAATTTTTTTTTGTGTATATTTAAAGTAACATCTTTTGGGTTGTGTTTCCAGAATATTGATATATTTTATTTCTATTTTGCGTCGGATGAGAATCTCAAAGTTGTTCTTAACCATTTAGGAAGCTTTTTAAAAAATTTAGGAAGTTTTTTAAAAAATTTAGGAAAAATTTCAAATATTTTAGGAAGGCTTTCATAAATCGTTAAAAAACCTTAACCATAGACTTAAGAAACCTTATTAATAGACTTTACACTAATAAGAAATTTATGTGGCTTCATGTCACGATAAAGTGTAATGTTTGAATACAAATAATGATGCTTTTACCATGAATCAAAACTGTTTGTAACGATTTATTAAGCTTTTTAACAAAATCATGAATAATTCCTATTATTTTAGGGCCGCCTTCCTAAATCGTTAAAAAATCTTACTTTACACTAGTAAGAAGTTATGTGGCTTCATGTCATAATAAATTGTAATGTTTGAATGCAAGTAATGATGGTTTTAACTTGAAAAAACTGTACTTAACGATATAGGAAGCTTTTTAAAAGATCTAGGAAAGATTCCTAATATTTTAGGAAGGTTTTCCAGAATCATTAAAAACCTTAATAATAGTCTTTACATTTATAAGAAAGTTATATGGCTTGTCACGATAAATTGTAATGTTTGAGTGCAAGTAATGATGGTGCTAACATGAAACAAAATTGTGTTTAGTTATTGTGTGTTTTGGATCACATGAATTAACTTATTTACTGTGAGTATATGTTCTATAGCTGTCTCATGTTTAGTTATTTTGTGTTTTGGATCAAATGAATTAACGTATTTACTGTGAGCATATGTTCTCTCCATGAGTTAGTAGTGGATTTGAGTGTCTCACTTGAGCAAGTGTGATTCTTTTTTTATTAGGATGATTTCAGGAAACATTTCCTAAGACATTAAAAAACCTTCTTGAATTTTCCATTCGAGAAGGCCTTCTAATTTTTAGGAAGGATTCGTAATAGTTTAGGAAGTTCTTCCTGAATCGTCAAGAAAGTTTGAAAGATCACGATTGAAATGTTTCTTAGCGATTTCAAATGTTTGAAATATTTATGTATTTGTTTTTTTAACAATTTGTACTTGCTGTTTTTATAGACAAACAAGTCTTAGTAGTTTGTTTTAATCTTTGTATCTTTTTAAGGTAATAGGAGTTTTTATCTTTTTAAGCTCTAAATTTTGTTTTAAAGTCTTCCTAAAAATTAGGTAAACTCACTAGGTATGTATGGTATTAAATTTGGAGAAAGGCACAATCACGGTGTTTAATTGTGGTCATCCAACTGAGGATGTGGATAGTGTTCTTGCTACTATGCAACCATTTGCAGACATAACTCTATATCATATCAGTAAAGTTAAGTTTGTTATGTATTTTTCTTAGTTAGTTAGTGTAACTCGAGTATTGATATAGTTTTGGTCTTGGTGCATAGATGATTCTTACCCTGACTTGTGTTGATGCCGACAAAGAGGCTAATGCAAAGGATCTCATTCCAATTAAGGATATGTCCAAGATTGCTGATGATACTGCACACGACATAAGTATTTTTAGTTTTCTTAAAGTTTTACGACTGTCTTTCAAAATTACTATGAAATCTTTTGAAACACGAGTATTTTTAGTTTTAGTTGTGGTTCTACATATAATTTCAACACTTCTTCTTTTATATCTTGATTATTTAGGAAGACGTTTCTAAATTTGTATGAGTCTTTTCTAAATATTTATAAATGCTTCCTAAATTTAGAATATAGGAAGCCTTTTTGAATTTTCAGAAACGATTCTTATAAATTTAGGAATGTCTTCCTAAATCGTATGTTAACCCAAAATTACAATTGTTCACCATATTATCTGTCAAGTAGTGGAGTAATATTCTTAGTGGACCGTTAGGCAACAAAAGATTGAGTTTATTAGATAAAATCATGATCTTGAAGCTTTGGAGCACGTTGTTCTTAGGTGCTTTAGTTGTGCGCACTCGGAAACTTGCCAAAAGTGATCCACCTTGCTCCATTAGAGAAGCAGCTTTTGTTTGTGGTGAATCTGTCTCTCATCTGAATAGGCTTTTGTGCTCAATTTCATAATAAAAAATTAGGAAAACATTCTTAAAACATTTGAAAAGCTTCATAAAAAGTTTGGATATCTTTTTTTATTTTGAAAGACTATACTTTCTAAATTTTTTTTTGATACAATTTAGGATGGCTTTCCTAAATTTGTAAGAATCTTATCTAAAAACTCAAGAAGGTTTCCTAAATTCCCAAATTAAAGCCGGGTGGAGCCACATAGCGAGTAGGATTAGCGTTCTTCCTTCGTCTTTTTGAGTTTCTCTTAGTTGTTGATGAATTTCTCTTTTTATCTTCTTGATCTCAAGAATCCTCTTCAATTGGCGATGAATCTTTTTTCTCTTATACAATTTTCAAGAGGTTGTTGATGATCTTAGCTTCCGTCAAGTTCTTGTATTTTCTTTCCTTCCCTAACTATGCGCATAAGACCTCTACTATCTCTTCAAGGGTCCACTTCAGCAAGGCTTCAAAAGCTAAATCTGAATTTGTCGACAGTTCATGAACAAGTTATCTCTTTTCATCAACACTCATTTTACTGCCTATAAATGATTCACCTGCATCTCATACATGAAGAAAAAAAGAACGTAAATTTACATTTTGACCATAACACAACTTTTAGAAGAACAATGTATTACATGATTTAACACTGATTATTCATGACAGAAACACAAATTAGTCAGAAACTGCTACAGAAAACAAATCTAGAAGCTACATGAAATCGTTTACAAAATTTACAAGAATGAATCCAAATCAAAACTCAATATGCAACTACAAATCTAATTACAATGTGCATTAACACAAAAGAAACCTCAAATAACCACCACAGAAAACTTTATTATTATTTTGTTTTGATGATGACAGCGGGTGACTGGTTGCAGGGTCCATATATGTACTATCTCTATAGCACTTATGGAATTAGTAAAGGGGAGATTGGGCAGCTTTTCATTGCTGGTTTTGGTTCCTCTATGTTGTTTGGTACAATCGTTGGATCTCTTGCCGACAAACAAAGCAGAAAAGGAGGTCGTGAGTAGCACCTCATTCTATCTTAAATGATACACAGCCTCCCATCTTTTCTCAAAATTACAGAAAGAAACAGAAAACAAAATCACGGCCTTGAAGGAATGAGCAATAGAAAGAGGAACACCAATAATTAAATGACATTGTAGTCGACTTTGATTTCGTAGTAAGCTAGCCAAGGGGATATAAGATCAAGTTTCTTTAGATATGAAATCTACAATCGCAGATTAAATCAAGATCGGTGTGGTTTTGTATGATTTTTAGTTAACTAAACAACCAGAACTAGGGAGTAGGGAATCACTAGAATCTCGGAAGCACCATTGGCATCAGATCGTGAAGAAAGATACGAATCACTAGAATCTTAGAATATTATTAGCAAGTCATAACAAAATATACATAGTGTAACTTTATGCAATGGGCACGAACTATTGAGTAAACTCATTTCCCATTATTCCAATCCTATCTTTTTCCCTAGTCAAAAACAGTCTCGCTTGACCCTTTCTAACTTTTATTTGCTTTAGATCACAAGCTCTTAACTCTGATTCTCTTGTCCAATTTGGTTGTTCTACCTGTTTCTGAAACTTTTCTTTCAATCTTCAGCAAAACTATACAATCCTAAAAATAATTAAACTTTCCAAAGCTAGTTGGTACATACAGTTTCTTCTGAAATCATAACAAAGTCAACATAGCCTATGAACATTATACCCAGAATCATTATAAAAAGCGAGTAACTGAGAAATTAGACAAGAGAAGCTGACAATTAGTGAGTAAATTGGAGACGATCAATATGAAACAGTACCAGTATTATAGTATGCAAATGTCACTCGTCATGCTTATCAATTGCGAATCGTGACCGTTCAAATGGATGACGATGGATCGGAAATTGAATTGGAGAAGACAACCTATTAAAGGTTGGTGTGCTATTGAGAAGAGGATGAGAAAAAAGAAACGATATAGAAGACGGAGAAGACAGGGAAAATGACGATTGAGAAAAGAGGGGAGAAAAGCGAGATGTCACCTCCCATGTTGAAGCGGCGGCCATGATGGAGCTGATTTGGCGGCAGTGCCAGACTGCCAGAACTGCTTCGACGGCGGTGACAGAGATGCTTTGACGGTGGTGATAGAACGAAATTACGACTCGCCGTTTCTGATCTGAGATGATTATGACCTGTTAAAGGAAAACCACACTTCCCTTGATTATCACCATTTTATTGATTATCAGAAAAACAAATGAATCGTCGTTCGTAAAACAACAATTCACCTCTCATGCTTTCGAATCTTAGAAAGAAGAAACAGATTCAAGCTAACAATGAAGAACTCTCTCAAAACCCAGAAACAATCGGAGAAGAAGATGAAAGAAAACGAATCACACAATTTTCCAGAATGAATCAGAAATGAGCTAACAATGCTCTGTTAAAACCTCTCGCGTAACAAACTTTCCCCAGCTCCATCCAATCACCAGCCTTCACGTGTCTTGTTCTTCTTTTCCCTCTCACACCACTCAACTGCCTCCACGTGTCAGCTGCTACTTCAGTTTCCTATATATGACCTCACCGTGATCGGAGATGATTAACAAGATGATCAGAGATGATAGATGATGATCGGGAGATATCCGAAGATCGCTGGAAAGTCGGAAAATTCTGGATAAATTTCTTATTTATTTTAATTTTTAATTAGTAAATTATTACATTATTGATAATTACATTATTCGTTATAAGATTATGCAATCTGCCAAAATAGGTAAATGCTTTCTTGTATTTCATCAAGTCATGATACAACTATATATACATCTCGTATAGTCGGCGCTATATGCCCTAGAAAATATACACGAATATGAGATTTAAGGCAATCTCTCAAATCATATCAAAACACAATATCGTATATCCTAATACTCTCTCTCAAGATGGAGGGTGTAAGTCTCGAACGTCCATCTTATCAAGTAAATACGAAAACTGTCGTGTTGCTAACGGCTTGGTTAGAATGTCCGCGAGTTGATCCGTCGTCCGAACGTGCGGAGTGACAAGGGAACCATCTTGAACCGCATCCCTTACAAAGTGACAATCAGCCTCAACATGCTTCGTCTGTTCGTGAAAAACAAGGTTGGCGGCAATGTGAATAGCAGATTTGCTATCACAAAACAAATACATTGGATCATTTTGTCGTACACCAAATGCTTCCAGCACCTCCTTTGTCCATTTTCAATTCTTCAAGCGTCATAGCCATCGCACGATATTCTGTTTCGGCGAAGGACCGAGAGACAACCTTTTGCTTCTTCGTCTTCCACGCCACTATGGAATCACCCAGCATAATGAGATAACCTGTAAGAGAGCACCGTGTTAATGGACAGGCCGCCTAGTCATAATCACAGTATGCTGAAATTTGCAAATCATTTTTCGAACTCAGAAGGATCCCTTGGCCAGGGACTCCTTTTAAATAGCGAACCAGACGTAACGCCGCCTCCCAATGTTTTTGACAAGGGTGTTGTAAAAATTGTGCCAGAGTATGAACATCATAACTGATTTCAGGCTTAGTGACAGCCAAATAAACCAAACGTCCCACCAATCTCATGTATTTCGTTGGTTCCGTATAGAACGGCCCTTCTCCACGAGCCAAATTATGATTTAACTCCATTGGTGTAGGTGCTGGTTTCGACCCAAGAAGTCCACACTCTGCCACAATATCCAAAGCGTATTTCCTTTGTGACAGATAAATGCCTTCTTATCCACGAGATACCTCGATACCCAAAAAATATCTCAAGACTCCCAAGTCTTTCATATGAAAACACAATATCGTATATGCTAATACAATCTACTCGCAGGAATTAGTCCGAAACTCTTTCTTGGTTCTCATGGTATGACTGTAAGCACATCAAAGACAGATATGGGCCTTGGCAAAACAGAGAAGCCCATCAACCTGAACAGAAAGGAGAAAGAAGAAACAATAGGCCTCGGTAAAAGAGAGAAGCCCAACAAGAACCAAAATTGTGCAACGGTGAAGTCTTCAGTCGTCACTTTGCCCCTGCAAAACAAATCTTCACTCCGAGATAAAATGCAGGAGCCTCCGTACAAGACAGCTCACCCCATTCCAGTCAAAAACCGTTTTGCTCTCCTTGAATCGTGTGACCAATGATTGACGAGGAGTACAACTCAATTGCTTTAGGGTTTTGTGAGGTTTGTGTATTGTTCCTCTACAAATAAGAGACTCAATGTAATCGATGTTTTCAAGTAATGAGAAATGCAATATTCAGTCATTAGCTTCCTGTATTCAAGCTTTTAGCTTTTTCTCATTTTCTCGTTCAATGACATCTTCAATTAATGTCTTCGATGTGAAATGCCCATCATGCACTCATCGTTTTTGCTATGTGTGCGGGAACGTCTCTCATTTCCCAGCTCTTTGCTCGGAATATCAGTTGTGGAATGTGAGAAATACGATTGTGGATCAGGAAATACGGGATTTGATTGTGCAAACCGAGATCCGTGTGTCTGAGTACCAGCCCCGGTCCAACAAAAATAGTTGTTCGAGACAAGATAAAAATGTGGCCCTTTGTAAATTACAAATTTGGTAGTTAAACAAAAAAACTCATCTATGCATTTCTAAAAAAATACAGCAAATCGGAAAAAAAAACAAAACACTATTTCTGAAAAATAATCATTTTTGCATTTTTTTCTAAACTAGTGGTCTTTAGATAGATAATTATGTAACACAAACCAATTATTTTTTAGTTACAAAATAATATTTTAAATAAAAACATGAAGTTCAAATTTTGTGCATTATATACTATTAACCTAAAACTAAATATGTGACCCATAAAAACATAAAAAATATGGTGGTCCTAGGCCATCGCCTAGCTCGCCTGCCCTACGGGCCGGGCCTGCTGAGTACGAGGCCCTAATGGAGAATATTGGTTCTTTGAAAGAGATTTTTGAGGAAGATTTTTTTAACTCGCATCATCATCTTCCTCGTATGATTGATGAGGTCTGTGAAGTTAATTTTTTTGCTCCTTTCGTTCATTATGTTAGTAACAGCAATGTTTATATGCTCTGTTCATCCATTGTGTTAGTAAATGCATCTTTTTTTCCCTTTTTCAGATGGAAAGAATTGTCCAAATACTACGGTGGATATCTGTTGTATGTTGTGTTAGTCCTCAGCTTCAGTTGGACATCCACCTTGATGTTTTGGCACTGAGAAATGCGGTACAAAACATGTATGTCTATTTCCCGCGGGATGTGTTAAATTGTTCGGAGTTGAGGCACATTCATTTCCGCACTGAAGCGGCCAGAGCTGTTCTTAAAGCTCTGAACGCTTTGGTTAGTGCAAGAACCAATGGATTGGCCGATATTTATGGTCCAGCTCTTGATTCCTTTGCTCAGCAGGATGATGATCCATATGCAGCAAATTTCAAAGCGATGAAGATCTGGATCTCCCTTTCTCAGAGGCGTTAGTAGCCTTTTTATCTTAAATGATATTTGTGATATTTGTGTTCAGTCATTTTGAAAACTTATTAAAAAATATTTGTCTTTGATATGATTGTGTCTAGTTTTGAAGTGTAGTTTATGCATTATGTATGAAATAGTTGGTGTTTATATATTTCCCTTTTTGATAAAAGGGTAACCAACCCTACTTTCAGCTAATGTTGGCAGTAACTATCCAAGTTGATCATGTAGTATGTTCGTATTTTTTAGCACCATTCAAATGTTCCCAAGGGTGATAAGGTCAGCTGCATCAACATTAAAAAATCGTGTGTTCCCACTTCCCATACACATAAAGAGCACTCTAAAATATTTTCCATGACAATACATAAAGCAAGACAGATTATAACAAAGATCTGTTCCTTTCGTAAAAGGATGACTATTTTTTTCTCAGCCACCAGTGTATGCCTACTTAACAACTTGTGGTACTTTCTTCAAAATATCCTCAAAAGAAAAAAGAAAAAAAATCTGAGTTCTATCAAGTTGACTCCCCAGATGTTGTCCTCCCAAACACATACTAAGAGAGGGTACGAAGGCAGCTACAAACCTTCACAACATTGTCTTCTCCCCCAGATACAACCCAACGACCATCTGGGGGAATCTGAGTACATTGACCCCTTGAGTCTGACTATTGTAAGTATGGATGCAGCCCTGCTTTCTTATATCCCATATCTTAATGATTTGTGTCCACGGATATGCAATTCGACCTCTGACCTGTGACGACAACTACTCAAAGATGCAACCAAAATAACATATTCACTGAATATAAGAGTCGGGTGTGACTGACTAACAGAAATGGAGAGAGTAGTTCATAGAACTACTAAACTTACTCTTTGCCTCCTCCAGATCCCATGTTACCACTAGCAGCTCAGCTCCTGCTGCTACTAAGCCTTCCGAAGCATCAAACGTTACTGAATCAATCCCGCTCGACACCACAAGTAGACACTCAGACAGAAAAATCTTCCCAACGGCTCTATTACATTATATCCAAAGTGTGTCGCATTTCCCCTAAAACTAACTCATAATCTACCGAGGCATTCATTCATCGATAAAAGCAGTGGAGGGAGATTGGCGTTGGGCATAGCAATGGTCCAAAGATTGACAATGTGATCTTCCCCACCTGTTATTAGAACCATCGAGGATTTCCTCCCAATCTTAAGACAATTTACAGCAGCAGAATGTGCCACAAATTCCTCTTTTGAATTCCAAATGTATCACACAAGATCAAGGCTAAGCGATACTCTCAGACGAGACTCTAGTCAAAGAAGAAATTGACTAAAAATCTTAAATTTAGAGGCGCGCAGATACCGAAAAGTCATAGACACAGAAAAACGCAAATTAAACAACTAAGAAGTGCATGCAGATATATATATCGTGAACCAGAGCTAAAAGCAGCAGATCAAACACAGCACTGGAGTTAATCAATGATTCCCACAAATAATCCCTAAAGAGAATCCTTAAGAAACATGAAATCAGAGAAAATTGCGATAAACAAAAAAGGATACGAAGCTTGTAGGCGCGCTTGGTGGTCATGGCGGAAACGAAACCCTTGCATCGGCAAACATTCAAAATTCCACTTCCGAAAAGTCCAGGAAGTAAAGAACAATTTTAAGACTTCCGCTTCTCAACGGCTGACCCACCGCAATTGAAATCTAAAATCTCGAATAGATTAGTAACAAAAAGAAAATGGGAAACAATCCATCGAGATGAAGAAAATATAGTATACTAGCCAATTATGCGCTTAAACTCCAACAAAATCCAGAACGCCAATTTCAACTCCAATCTTCTTTCCCATCACTCAATCGATCGCGTTTTTCTGAATCATCTTCTTTCCGATCGCGCTTCATTCCTATCGTGTTTCTTCGTTTTATCCGATCCATCCGACCGCGCACCGTCTTCAGCTTCGTCTTTTATGTCTCTTTTGAAATGTAACCACACATCATCGCAAACTAGAAAGAATGGTATAACATTTACACTTAGTTACGAGTTGTCCTTTGCTCCTGGTCAGTGGGATCGGTGTGTAAAAATATTTATACAATGATTTAAAACCCGACCCGGACTATCATCCGGGTCACCGGGTCGACCGCGGGTCAATATATATGTCAAAAGGTTTTCACTATTCTTTGAATTTCCCTTTGACGAGCATGAAATTATATCAAAAAGATCAACGAATAAAATTCTTTATAACAAATTAGATCCACCGTTTAAGATAAAATATGACTGGAAAATAAAGTTCAATCAATTCGGAGAAGTCTAAATAATGACGAAAATACAAATTCAACCAAAATCCAAAAGAGAACCACTAAGATAATAGTAAATCACCGACATTGTAAAACCCTATATTTCAATCAAAAAATCAAAAAATCAAAATCAACCAAAATCCAAAAGAGAAACACTAAGATAAGATAACTAAATAAGTGTAAAACCCTATATTTTAATCCCAAAATCAAACCTTCTATTTGTACCAAAGGGTTCTAAAATCAAATACACCGAGTATTTTGAAAACAAATTCGGACTGAAATCGGGCTGGTTCAACCGGGCCACCGAATCCCGAGTTTATAACGGAGTTTTCCGGTTTTTGTCGGGTTTTAAAGTACCTGGTTTTTATGTTCCACCCGAACCGGATTGCTTGGCGGGTGACCAGGTTTGCCGGTCCGACCGCAGGTCCGGATCGGGTATGAAAACATTGTATATATTTATATCACATTTGAGACAATATTCATTTCCATAAATTAATTTATTGTTTAAGATATCATATCTAAGGTTAAAACGGTTTTTGGATTTTTCCTTATTTGGAATCTACGAAATGGA